>CM044563.2:27276627-27521324 GCA_024416835.2 Perccottus glenii
AATCTAAATGGCCCCAAATTTGGTGAGTATCATCTAGACACGTGTGCCAACCAAAGTTGTGACTTTGTTTATGATATCTTATCGGGTATGGGTGTGGCAAGCCTGTAACGAGGTGGCCATTTTTGTGAAAATAAAACGTCTCTTAACTCTCAAACGCCTTCTCGGATCGAGTTGGACCCAAAAGGCGTTTGTGCACATTCATGACCTGAACACAAAGATATGTAAATAAAAGGGTTATCTTTAGAAATGGCTCTCCAGCGCCCCCTACAAACTTATAATGGGACCCAAGAATTTAGTTTGTCATAGAGACATAAAATTTGGTACACACATCTCTTATTTCATGACGAGCATAAAAGCCAATGACAACCACCCCCTATCTATAAATGTGTTGCCATAGCAACGTCCCAAATATGTGGAAAAAGTCAATGGGAAGTGAAATTTTTAGTTTGTTGTAGGCAAATGAAACTTGGTACACACATCCAGTATGGGCTTATGAACAAAAAGCCAATGGGGACCACACCCTATCACACACGGGAAGGCGGCCATTTTGAATTGAAAATGTGAACCGACTTAAAATACACCTCTTTTTAAAAGAACACAGAAAATAGCTGCTTCATTCCACAGACACCAAACTTGGGCAAAATGAGCTAAACATATGTATGTAAAATAGACAAGCGTTTTTCTAGACTTTTTTGCTCGAGTTATATTTTTTTATTATAATTTGGTATATATTTTTATTAAATTTTTTTGCAAAATGATCCTAAATTTGACCCAGTAAACGTGCAACTAAAAGTCATTTTATTGGTCCCAGACTTCAAGCCCAGCGAAAAATTTATGTATTTGAAGTCCCGAAAAAATACGAAAAATGACTCAGTGGCGACCCTAGAAAAGTCAAAATACATTGGTTCTATGGAAAATGAAAGTAAATTTTTCCAATGTAGAAATACAAAACTTGGTACATCCATAGGACACCTTAGGGCAAACAGAAAAGTTTATTACAGCCATACCGTAAACTCAACAGAAAATCTACTATGTTGGGTGGAATGCGTGACCACCTAAATCGCACCCCTTCTGTCTAAAGGCTTTTCATCT
The DNA here is from genome assembly GCA_024416835.2 of Perccottus glenii. Taxonomy (NCBI): domain Eukaryota; kingdom Metazoa; phylum Chordata; class Actinopteri; order Gobiiformes; family Odontobutidae; genus Perccottus; species Perccottus glenii. The sequence continues at coordinate 27,277,720 of CM044563.2, forward strand.
AAACAGCTCCAAATTTGGTGAGTATCATCTAGACACGTGTGCAAAAAAAAGTTATCAATTTGTTTTTTGATACATTTGTGGCTGTGGTCGTAATGAGTCTGTGAAGAGGCAACTATTGGGAAATAAATGCCATTTCCCAATTGCCAGGATCCTTCCTTTAGAGGAGGCCCCTCCAGAGCCACGAAAGAGTCTTAGAAAACTCCTCAGAATCCTTTTACCGTGAAGTTTACGCTTTAAAGCACGAAATGCACTCCTCCGAGTGCATGTGTCCCCGCGGTCTCAAGGGAGGCGAGGGCCTTTATCGCCGCTTGCGGCTTTAATTTTATTTATTTCTGAATTACAGATAAAGTTTAAATTGTAATGTAGGATCTGTATGTATTGCGTGTATTTATTTGATAATGGTTACAAATTGTGAGGGCTGGCTGGTGTGGACTCACAAGCATGACTCAGACAAAAGATACTGGCAGGATCCTTAATACAGAAAAAGGTCTTACACAGAAGACAGTCCAAATCCAGGGGTTAACAAATCCAAGGGGAGGAACAAACTTGAGAACTTTAACAGAAGGGTTATCATACACAAAGATTTCACTAGAGAAAGACTGGAAAGCACACGGGAACAAGACAATCTAGCACAGAACACAGGAATGTCACAGGCTGTGTTCGAATCAACACACTAATCACTATATAGTGATTACGCCATTTTGTAGTGGTGTCCGAATGTCTAGGGACGGAAATGTAGTGCACTCAAAGTGTTCCCACAATGCATCAGTCAGCAGTGATGGATGAAACGAGTTAGAGACACAAGTTTGACTTTCTGTCGAAACGTAATCCATCCTCAATTATTATTAGTAAACCGTTACAATGTAAAATCACTAACGTTAGCTTACCCTAAATCATACAGATGGACCTAAGAGAGATTCCCTCTTGAGGCCTAAATGAGTTGCAATAATCGAGTCAGTTTTGGTTATTGAATAAAACATATACGCTTATTTATATTAATAATTTACTAAAGTGTATTATCAGGACAGTGATAAGACCAGCTTGTCAGAAATTAACTTTACTGTTTTTTATTCTGGTTTTAGACCTATAATATTTTTTGTTTAATTTCTGCTGCTTTCATTTCTTCTCTGTATTCTCATGTAGTCATATAGGATAGAGAGTGTATTTGAATGGAGCTCAAACATGAATCACCACCCACTTTATCAATAATGCAATGATATATTTACTAAATGATATCATTAATTAAAAGCAACTTATTAAAGGTTAAGTAAAGGTGTTATAGAGGTGCCATAGGTGTCATAAATATGTCTAAGAACCACCATTTATCAAATTTACTAACTGTCACTTGCAGTTATTGCATTAATAATAGTTTTACTTTTCTTTTTTAATTTAGCCTTTTCTGTTCAAGTGTTTGATCAGTTTGATCATTTGGGTTTTGTGCAGATGCTAAAGAAAGTCAGTGTGGAGGGGAGCCTGGAGGACAGGTCAACAGCAGAGCTGGACTCCCTCAAACACAGGGACTGGGTCAGTTGCACCGACTGACAACACAGCAGTGTGTGGAGCTAGTCAGTGGTGATTCACCCTGATGTGCTGTTGTTTCGTCTCAGGCTCGACTGTGGGTGCAGCTCATGAAGGAACTCAGGCAGGGAGTCAAGCTTAAGAAGGTGGAGGAGCAGCCGTTCAACCCACTTCCCATAGAGTTCAGCCTTACGCCGTTTGAGATGCTCTTGCAGGACATTAGGACTCGCAAGTTCCAGCTCCGCAAAGTGATGGTGAGGCTCATGCTCCTGATAAAACATTAACAGAAAACTACATAACAGCTTTGCACAAATGCCTTTTTGATAACTGCATATGTATTTTGGCTTAAAATTCTTCAATAGCTTACAGAAAAGAAAATTGATTTAAAACTTTTGAATACAGTATATACATATATACAGTCTATATCCATAGATTGCACTATGCCCTAAGAGCTGATGTGTTGAATATTGCGATGTGATATGACGTCTTGCTTTCCCATAGACATAATATCTATAGTGTCTATTAAAATATAATGAAATATTGCATACTAAACGTCCACTGATCACACTGGCACTACTGAGATCTTCATTTCATCATGCTAAGCACATGGAGTCCTTTTACAGACTTTCAGAAAGGAAGCATGTTGATTTTCCACTGAAGTCCAATTTGGACTATATTGTGCAGCCATATATACTTAGACTGAACTTTATTAATCCACATGGAAACTCTCTCTCTCATGAAAACAAACAAAAAAAGAAATATGTAAATATAAATAATACAAAAATTTAAAGCAAAAGCAAATACTAAATTTGTAGCTCCAGGTGCTGGAAAAATAATGACAAGTAAAAACAATATCCAGAAATCAGGTGCTCTTCAGAAACATGAGTAGGGCTGAGCAGTAAATGACAAAAAAACAGAGAAGTCTGAGGCACTCTGATACAGCAAAATCAGTCCAACACATTTCCACTCATCAGGTCACAGCCATCTAAGACAGGTGTGTAACAAAATTGTAGGTCATGTGACCTACACCGCGAGATAAAACATACAAAATAAGTACAAAGGTATAGACCTCTCTTCCCATATGGATCACGTATAAAGGTAACGAACCAACCAGAACATAGACTATATTTAGTTTAAAAACTTACATTTACATACATTTAGCAGACGCTTTTATTCAAAGTGACTTACATGAATTCACCAGTGTTACAGCTGGAACACCACTGGAGGGGGAGTTAAGTGTCTTGTCCAAGGACACAACAACAGTGTGAACTGTGGGGAGACCGGGAATTGAACCGCCAACCTTCCGGTTGAAGGACAACCGCTCTACCACTGAGCCACTGCGCCCTTACATTAAAAGTACTCAGAATCGACTGAAAACAGGAGTCCTGATCTATAGACAGAGCAAGTGCAGAAAAATGTTCAAGATTGTTTCTTCATTAGGTCTTCTACATCTGGCTGTAGATATTTTTGAAACACGATACTATACTATACTAATACGATACTAGTTAAAAGAAAAAACAATTATACACCTGATCTGCCCAACACTCTGGAAGTCAGGTCTATTGAAACTTTGTTTTGAGGATTTAGTCCGGCGATTTTCACCTTGTGGCTTCTCTTTGCACTGCTACATTATTCAGCCTCTAAACACAAACATTTATTAGAGCACTTACAAAATGGAGCCTGTGAGATCCTTTTTGTTTGGCACATTACATTTACATTCACATTTATTCATTTAGCTGACGCTTTTATCCAAAGCGACTTACATTGTTCTAATGTAATTACCAGTGTTACAGTCACTGGGGGCAAGGAGGGTTAAGTGTCTTGCCCAAGGACACAACGACAGTATGAACTGTGGGGAGAGTGAGAATCGAACCGCCTACCTTCTGGTTGAAGGACGACTGCTCTACCCACTGAGCTACTGCCGCCGTTATTTAATACATTAACTGCATTTACTCAGAAGAAGTATAAAAAACATCCTTTTCAGTGATCAGGGCTGTTTGCTGTTGTGTTTTACAGGTGGATGGTGATATTCCAACCCAAGTGAAGAGGAATGCCCATGAATTAATACTTGATTTCATTAGATCCAGGCCTCCTCTCAAACCAGTGAGTCACAGTGGGCTTAAGGCTTTCTCAGAGATTGTAACTGTTCCTGTAAGAATGAACCTAAGTCAGGTTCTTATCAGAAGAGTTTGTGTGAGCTGCTGCAAAAGCACATAATTTGTGTCTGTCTGACAAGGTAAGTCTACTCTGGTGCAGTAAACCAGACTCAACTTAACTGCATAAAGAACTGCACTCTTAAGTCAATAACAGAAAAAAAAATGCACTCAAGAAATGGGTATAACCAGACGGAAGTTGGGAAACCACTGTATGACCCAAACCAACAAAAGCAAAACTAAACAAAAAACAAACAAATAAAATGAAAATATCAAACTATTTAAACTAGTATTACTACTACTATATTTATATAAGACTAGAGCTATGTCACCCAATGATAATTGTATATGACTAAAATCTCCTTCACATGTCTAACTAATATAACATATTGCTCTCGGTCTCAGGGTCAGTGACAAAAACTCCAAAATCTGTAAAGACCTTTTGAAAAAATCATGCATTAGGTGTGTAAACTTCCACACTCATTCATTCTGGGCATTCTGTGATTCATAATGACATTTTCACCACAAAACTGTGTTAAATGTCCAATAGTGTAAACGTAGATGGGTTAAGAAATTAAGACCAATGGGAATTTAGTCCTAAATTATTATTCACTATACGCAATTGGTAGGACATCAACTATTTGTTATAATCATTTTTAATTTCCTATTGTTTATAGTTACCGGGTGCTCATAGTTCTCTTCAGGTCATGTCAAATCTGATCATGTCATGTCCTTCATGCTAGTCCAAATATAAACAGAGACATGAGTAGACGTAGACCAGGGGTTCCGTTGTCCGGTAATTACCGGTCATTGGCCGGGAAAAAAATTAAATGTCCGACAAAATTAAATCTCTCCGGTCAAATTGTCCGATTAAAACTGCCTAATAATCCCGGCCCCGCCCCCCAACACAATCTGAATCGACCGTTTTAAATTTTTTAAACATTGCATGTTGCATTTCAAATAAAGCGCACGCCTAACGGCTATAATATAGACTGTAGTATATAGTGCCGCGTACATATACTAATGTTAAATAGTGCCCGCTTAGAGGCGGAGTGATCTGAGTTTGTTGTAATGTTAAGGAGGCTGTTGCAGTGCTTGACGGTTATTAAAAAGAGTTAACGGATTAACTTCAAGCCATTCTTCCTCTCACCACGACGCACATGGTAAATGAACATAAACAGAAAATACTACATAGACCTAAACCACGAACTATTGAGAGACGTTTCAAATATGGCCAGGCCCAGGCAGACTAGCCTTAAAAGTTTTTTTCAGAGGCCAGACGCGAAGGAGGATACTGAATCAGGAACGCCTGAAGCCTCAGATGTCCAGAGCCAGACAGCTCCGCCACCACCGGAGAAAAAGTGTAGGGCGTACATATACGGCCTGATTATGTAATTTTTTAAGTTACATAAACTGCTTTCAGTTTTCCTCAACTTGACTAATTAAGAGGCGATATTTGACCGGCATATCATCAAAATGTCCGGAAAACGAAACCTCTGCCGGTCACTTTGACCGGCACCATTTTTTTCTAGCGGAAACTCTGACGTAGACATAACTTGCCACGGGATGGCTTCTGCACCTGGAGCTTGTCCTGTGGAGTGTGGGTGAAAGATACGCCTACAGCCTTTACTGCATAATATAAAATCTCATGTATTGTTTTCTTTTGCAAGCAAACCTCATCCTGTACCATTGTGACATGTTGGCTTTGCTTCATTCTTGCAAGAATTAAACCTGACCATTCCTTTTTATATTATACTCTGAGAAATTATACGCGTCTCTTTGGATAAAAAAATCTTATAACACTATTAGACAAAAAAGATCACCCCATTTTAGAAAAAAACAGCCGGTCAAAATGTTTTTTTTAATAGAATGTGTAGAAAAGTGTAGCTTTCCATCCTCTTAAAGCTACTGCTGTACTTGTATTGACCAATTAACATAAGATCAGGAGATTATAAACTTTCATGTCCTTTACACACACATAATACACACGCTCATTGAAATGTTTATTGAAGCAAGGCTTTGTAACCTGTACACTGACTAATGAACCAAAGGAGACAAATGCTGCTGCAATAAATATCTTCTCAGAATAATTATTAAATGTATTAATGCAGTGATGTCAATTTGTGTTGATGCGATACAGAAGAAAAGACAAAAGCAAAAGGACAATAAAAAGAATGGTGTATAATAAGGCCATAACACATAGATCTGACACAGTGTTACACTCAACTGCTTTATTTCCTTTTTTTTTTTTTTTACAATATTTCAAAAATAAATTGGATTTTTACCCAAATTGTTAATTTCTCAATGTTTTATACAAGTTACATCGTTTGACATTAAACCAACACCAACCTAATAAGTTAAAATATCTTCAAAATATCTGAAGTAAAGTAAATTCATAACCTTTGAACAGAGCAGGTGTACAAACCTACAAGGTTTATAGTCTTGTCAAAACATTTGCAGTCTCTTGATCCACTTTGCTAGCATGTAAAAAAAAGAAATACTTCAGAAATGTTGGTTGACACCTTGATAAGGAAATTCACAGACAAGACACAATTCATTGAGGCAGGTTAAGCTAGCGCCGGTATAAAGAGGCAAGACTTGAACTGGTGCAGGTATAAAGAGGCTGGATTTATGTGTCATTGGTGTTTTGCTTTTAACCAATCACAAGGCTTTCTTCCAGTGAAGCGCATATTAATATCATTAAATTTCTGAATAATAATAATTTTCTGCTCATCCGATATTAAATTAGAAGATTGGCTTAACTATAATAAAAAAAAAAATAAAGGAGAATAGTTATGCATTATATTACCGTCAAATTACATTAAAATAAAAATAAATAATTATTCAGACAAATCTATACTTTATCACTCTTTTTATCATTATTTTGGCAGAATTAGGATTTTTGTCAGGTTTAATGTGTGATAAATTATAGTTATCTGATGTTAATACAGTTCTGCAAGTGTGTTTGTAGCTCACATACGGATAACGCTATGGGTTACCTATCTGGCAATGCCAGCACCTCTGAGACAGATTAAAGCATTCACTGTGCCAATTGTGCCCATGCCCTAGCACAGCATCAGGGTCTATATAAGCCCTCCCAATCAACGCTTTCCCTTCTTCGAACCAGCTCTGCAAAGAGAGGCAATCCAGCTGGGCTTGAGAGTAGGTGGGCTCAGCACACACTTGTAAATCTGAAGTTACATCAGGTAACTATAATTTCTGCTTTGTGTGTGCTCTGCCCACTTACAGGCTTTGCTATGGGTTACCCATCTAGGCGAAGACCGTAGGGATAAATGTACTCCCAGCTGGACAGGCTACACGTCTAAGTCTGCCTCTCCCAAGAGTGTCTGATGCCATTGCTAACAGTCCCAACCCAAACTGTGCCTCGGACTGTGTCTCCCAAGAGCATCATGGCAGTATGGTGCGGACAGGCCACCTCTCTTAATAGCACCACTCACACCACCTCTCCCAAAAGCATATGAACCCCGACATGACTGCACATACAAGATCAGTGTTAGTGCCACGGCAATAACACTGACACGCAACAGATGCCGACCTAGGCGACAAGACTCTGGTTCCCACCCACCATGACCAAACCAGCGGACACATGCAAGAAATAAGACCGCATGAAGGTAGACATGGAGTACCAGAATGCTGCTAAGCATATGTCCTCCACAGAAACACCCCTAGGTAGGGCTGGACGATATGGCCAAATTTTATATCACGATACATTTCTTAATTTAGGTTGATACGATATAATTTCGATATCGATATGAACAATATAAAAGCCTCAGAAAAACTGCCAATAAAGCCCACAACAGATGTCTGTACCGACAATCTTCTGAGCTTAATTCATTTTAAATGAATTATAAAATTATAAATAAATAATAAATTAATTAATTTGCCAAGTCTATGAAACCTCCGCCTATAAAACTATATAATATTTTAGAAATAAAAAAATGGTACAAATAAATGAACGTTCACCTTTTATTTGTATTTAACCTTTTTACAAACAAGAAAAGTGAAATAAACATAAGTGTCATGGCCAATGGCCCAGGAACCGGAAGACTCCAATGCATAACCCATACACAGGCAAAGGGTTAACATAAAGTTTATTGGTCCACAGATAACAAACAAAATCCAAAGAACAGGAAACCACAAAGACTAGGGTCCGAACAGAATAATCAGGAATACAAGATAAGCTGAAAACCAGACTGAGGAAAACACAATAAAACCTCCACAGAGAACACAGACTAAGCTAGAAGACACAAGGAAACACTAAACAGACTCACGGTTAGGGAGACGACGACCTGGCAAAGAGCAGGGGAAAAACACACAGGTTATAAAGACACACAGACAACAAGGAACAGGTGCAACACATCAGGGCGGAGCAGACAATCACACAGAAGGGGAAGACAACAGGCAGGAAGTAAATCATGAAACACAGACAGGAGTCAGACATTTCAAAATAAAACCAAAACACCACAACAAGCTGAAACAATAATCAGAATATAAAGAAACCACTAAGAAACTTAAAAGAACCACAACATCAAACAAAACAGACAACTTAAACCTGAATCCTGACAATAAGACTCTCAGACTGACCTTATTAATATATTTATCTTTAAACAATAACAGGCTGATTATATTATTCTTTACACAAAACTTATTGTAACAAAACTTGTTCTTATAAACCAAAGTGCTTCAGCCAGGATAAAAAAAAATATATGAAAAGTGCTCAGCTGCAGAAAAAAAGAGAAAAAGAGTGAGCAACAAAAAAAACACATGTTGCTGGGGCAGGGACATTGTTGAGTGTTGATGACATCCTATGATAGGCTCTAGAGGTTTCTGGCAAGAAATACAAGCTGGTCTACATTATCTGGCTTCAGAGATGCCCTTTTACATGTGACAATGTTGCCACCTGTACTAAAAACCCTCTCAGAGGGGGAGCTTGTGGCCTGAATGCACAAGTAATGTTGTGCCAGTTGACTTACTCTAGGGAAGTTTTTTTGATAAACTTTCCACCAATCCAGAGGATTTGAGTCATTGTCAGCATGTGGAGACAGAAGGTAGTTGCCGAGCTCCCTCTCAACTGCCTGCTGTGCACTCAAGTTTTCTGTGTCAGTAGTAGTGGTGGGCCTGTTTGAAAAAAAAACTAGCCAGAGAACGCTTTGTTTTCTTGGGTGGTACAAAAGTGTCTCTCGTGGCTTCTTCTCTGGACTCCTCTTCCCTGACCACAACAGATCTCTCTACCTTCAGCATCTCCAACACAGCTCTCTCTTTGATGTTTTCTCTCTTCTCCTCCTGAGTGTACTGAAGCTTGAATCTTGGGTCTACGAGGCATGCCATGTCAAGTAGATTATCCATGGCTGGGTCATCATATTTTTGGTTAAGGTATCCCATCACTGTTGTCTTTATGGTCCTGGTGAGCTCTGTGTCATCCTCTGCTTCCTTCAAGATGGAGGTGTTGAAGAGATGCATCACTGGTTTTAGAAATGATACACTGACATAGGATTCACCAGACAAGGCATCAGTGAATTCGAAGAGTGGGCTTAGAGCTGCATCTATAGACTCTAAAACATCCACATCTTGCCAGTTAGGAACCAGCGGTCTGGTCTTCTTGTCCTTTGAGAGGACTTCTGTGATGGCCCTTTTCTGCTCCAGAACCCGCTTCACTATTTGTTGACGGGAGCCCCATCTTGTTGGTGTTTCACTGATGAGCTTGTGCTTTGGCAAGTGATACTCCTCCTGAGCAGCTGCAAGGTCCCGTTTCTTCTTCCAGGAGTAGGAGAAGGCAGCCACCACCTTTTTACAGACCCCAATTGCTCTGTCCACCCGCTTGTCTTGGTTAACTTTCTCTGTAGACAGTGAAAAAAAAATCAATATATACTTATAATTTGTATTTATATTTTAACTACAATTTGTCGTTTAATCATATTATTCTTACTGCAAAATTCTTCTGCTTGCATATTTTTATTTTTTTTACTTCACACTTGATTTGGCAAATTAACTTATGTAACAATGTTCATATGTTCACATATGTAAACATATGTTCCAATGCCAGTAAAACACCTTTGAATTTAATTCAAAGAATTGCTGTATGAATAATCCATACAAATATGTCTTGAATAAAGATTAAAGGAATAGCCTATAAAATCACTTAAATAGGGGGAATAAAATCACCTAATCAACTACAGGGTAAGTATTATAGTTACAACTAAGTACTAATTAAGAACAATGATTTAATACAAACAAAATCAATTAAAGCTGCTGCAGTCCGTAACGTGTGGCGCTCTGCATGCTTCTCTCTGTTTATGTCTATGACGAATCACGCAGGTACTGGGCTACTCTGCAGCAGAGCCGAGCCGAAGTAGTTTAAAATAGTCCGAATATAAACACTTATTATAGTGTACCGTAGTGATTCAGGATAAGACAAAAACACGGTTTGGATATTGGATTCATGATGTACTGGCTCATTATATACATTTTGCTAATTTTTGACCAAAAACGTTACATGCAGCTTTAACATAACAATACCATTATATTGCTGTGTACAACTTACCAATAGCAGAGTTCAGTCGATGCCCGAAGCATTGTAGTCTTGTCCATCTGTTCAACTCAGCGGCTTTGATGATATTGGTCCCGCTATCTGTGGTGATGCAGACCTGCCGGTCCTCACGGAGTCCCCAGGAGGCGAGCGCATCTGCAAGTCCGGCTGCAATTGATTCGCCCGTGTGATCCTCAGGAAAGTAAACCGTCTGAAGGCATAAGCTAACAAGCTTCCAATCTTGATCAATAAAGTGGACTGTCAGGCTCAAGAATGGTTCCGAGGTTCGGCTTGACCACAGGTCAGCTGTGGTCGCGAAATATGACACTGACTTCAGTTGTTCCTCCACCCTTTCCCTAACTTCACCATAAAGTGCAGGGATAGCTGCACGTGAAAAATATTTTCGCCCAGGGAGCTCGTATCTTGGGTCGATGATTGAAATCATTTTCCTGAAGCCCACGTTTTCCACCATAGTAAACGGCATCATGTCCTTAGCCAAGAAGTTTGTTACAGCCTTTGTAATGTCTTTATGACGTTTAGACTGTTTGTCATAAGGCATGAATGCAGCGATCTGTGTTTGCTGCATGGGTTTCTCTTTTGACACAACTGGTGTTGGGGATGATAATGGTGGTGTTGTTTGAGGGCCAAGTTGTTGGCTTAAACATTTATGGTGCCTCATCTTCTTACTCTCAGAATGCAGAATCGGGTGGAACAGATTTGATGTGTTCCCGCTGCTAGTCGGCACTACTCTCCGGCACATTTTGCAACACGCTGAAACCTGAAGTTTATCAGATCTCAGATAGCCGAACCACTTCCATACCACTGAATTAGTCTTTCCTCTCTTATCAACTATTTCGTCTGATTTCTCCTCACTTGTGGAAGCTCGTTCAGTCACATTTGTATTGCGGTCAGGGGCGCTTATTTTGTAGCTAAAATTTGCAGCGTTGGAGATTAGCCTAATAGTGCTGTGCTGAGCACTGGTTTCGTAACTCTGCGGTGTACGTCATCACAAAAGTAGCCAATGGTGTTCTGCTCTTTCTGACGGCTGCGTGCCTAACGTCAGTCAGTGACAAATGCTGTTATATTATTATTATTATATATATTATTATATCGAAATATCGAAAATGTGTTTAATAATCATATCGCCGTTATTGAAAAAAAAAATAATGCGATATATATTGATATTGAATTATTGTCCAGCCCTACCCCTAGGTGTACACTAGGTTGAGTAAAACCTTGAGCCTCGTATGCTAGGATGTGCTGGCCCAGGGGTGCAACTACCCAGTGCCAGATGGGTATGCAGGAACAATTTGGTGTCCCCCAAATGTGTGTCTACACACTTCAGGGCATAGCACCTCCTCAGCATCCTGTGACATAGGGCGACATAGGGCTGAGAAGACGGGTTAATGCCCCAGAGAAGTGCTTCAGGGAGCGCACCGCATTCGCAGTGAAAAACTGAGGTTGTTTACATTCCAACAATTGGGGTACATGGGAGTGCACCATGGCAACTCAATCTGTAGCACGGATGGTGTTGCTGCAGCTGCTGATGCAAAGAGGCTGCGTTGAGTGAAATACCCTTGCCATGGCACACACACTGAACTCCCCAGCCCAGGGTGCTGGTGCGGACACGCTTTCGAGATGAAGTAGTTTTAAGTTTGCTCTGTAAGTAACGGGCTCGAGCCGAGCCTTTTATTAACAAAATCAGAAACAGAGGAAGAAGAATAGGAGTGTGCGGAACCAGAGTTGGCAAAAGCCGTCTTTCTTCCCCAAGCTCGCCTGCCCTGCATCCCGAGACGCGGGAACAGGGTCAGCAGTGTTTGCTATTGTGATAACTTAGTTTCACCTGACAAATTTTGCATTCAATGAGCTGATTACTTTCTTCAAAGTACTTCCACACTTCGCTGCGTTTGGAGGAGGACGCCATGACGGTCACAAACAAACTGAATCTATTGAACCGCTCTTGAATCTATTGAACGGCAAATGATGCGATTTGAGTCATAGTTGGGGCTACAAAACGTTCTTTTTATATATATATATATATATATATATATATATATATATATATATATATAGCGCTTTTCCACCTAGTAGGCATTCAAAGCGCTTTTGAGGCCTGTGACCATCCTTGGGTAGCAGAGGAGCGCCGCAAGCACGGCAGAAAGGAAGATGCCCAACACCAGTGGGTGGCAAAGCTCGGCCAGAATCTATCTTCAGTCTTGAGTCTTCTTGCTTTTTAGAAGAAGGAAGTCTATCTATCTATCCAAACATTTTCTGGAATAAGACCTCCAGAAAATGTTTGGCTAGAGGTCTTATTTAGCCACTGAGATTGTGCCAGTGCAAAGGCATGATTGGCGCAGTGAATGCTTTTAACTGTCTCAGAGGTGCTGTCAAAGAGGTCACCCATAGCAAAGTGTGGGTGGGCGGAGCACACAAAAAGTAGAATTTCAATTGTGCAAATCTTGTGTGATGTTTTTCTGCAACAAAATCCTACAACAAGTATCAACATCTTTTACTCAGACTGCCGCGTTTTAGACTGTTTTAATTTGGTATTGGACTAAAAAGGATATAGAATTCCTATAACCACTGTTAAAGGAATTCTATATCCTTATGTTACCTAGAGAGACACGTAGACAGAGTTTAATTTAAAAAGGTTAAATTCTTGCAAGAATGAAGCAAAGCAGACACGCATGTATCAAGGCTACAGGGAAAGGTTTGCTTGGGGAAGTAAACAAATCTTGGATTTTATATCACTGCAGTGAAAGCTGTAGGAGGCGTATCTGTCATACCCCTCCCACCACAAGCTCCAGGTGCAGAAGCAAGTCATGTCTACGTCTAGTCATGTCTAGTTCCTGCTTGGAGTAGCATGAAGGACATGACATAAACAGATTTGACATGACCTGAAGAGAACTATGAGCACCCGGTAACTATAAACAATACAACCAAATATGAAAATAAAAATTATTATAACAACCACACAGGGATTTTTCTTTTACTCATGTAAAGCCATCCTTGTTGTGTTTATGCGCAAGTCTCAATTGGTTTCAATCCCATGGACACAGCATGATCTCTTCAACTTCATAACAAGCTGTGGAGCATCCTTACGTGTGGAAAGGCAAATGAGCCAAATGAAGTGAATGTGGTTGAGATCTATATTTTGTGTGTGTGTGTCGGTTGGGAGAAGGGTCATCAAAGGCCAAAAGGAACTCCTTTCTCCTCTTTCCTTACCATTCCTTACCATTCACCCCCTTCACACCTGGGGCAGACAGAGAGGGGGTCTGCCATACGCCGTTCACAGCCTTCTTTGACCACCACCAAACTTACATCTACAGTCACAAACATTCATACACCAATGCTTTTGACCCTGGAGGCAAGGTGTGTCTTGCCCAAGGACACAATAACAGTCTGAACCAGGGAGACTGCCAACCTTCCAGTTATAGGACACTACTGATCCACTGCTGCAGATGTCTACCCTAATGTTAGACATCCCAGTGATGATTGGACCTTAGCTGTGCCCCATTTGTGCTCCTGTTCCTATTCCAACCCCTAGTCTGGCACTTGCTGCCTTCTGTTTTTTTATTCAGCCCTCTGAGGCAATTGTATTGTGATTCTGGGCTATTGAAATAAAAATGAATCAGAGGTTCTTAGGACAAAAAGGGTTATAAAAACATAGAAAATATTTATTTATAAATAATAATAATAAATTGTTTTATATCTATGGTTAGGTCTGAAGTTGATGAAAAGATCTGATAAAAAATGTATGTTCATTTTAAAGGGGCCTCAAGGGTTAAAATTCTAAAAGTCGAAGCTGTGCTTAGAATTAATTGACTATGGTCAGGACTTAGTGTGGGCCTGAACAAGAACTGCAATTGCTGGAGATTGGGTTGGCCTTTGTTAATAATTTTGATTTTTTTCATAAATGGGAAAGTGCTTTATGGACCACTATTACCCCCTAAGAAATTGTGCAAATATTCTGGGTATAGCTCATGTGGCTTTGTTGATGGGTATTCTGATTATAGCACTAAGAACACTGTAGCTGAAGGTGAATGGTATGGCAAAATAATGGGACCCTTTTCTAAGAAGTCTAAAGACCACCAAAGCCTAATTTGCAAATTTAACAGCATACATTCCAAACACTTTTTAAGCTGTTAGCGTTTAATTCTGTCCAGTGAATGTGCTTCAACTCGTTTTTGTCTTAATTTCACAGTGTTTCAATGCCATTTGGTGCTGCCCTGCACAAGGATACGTGTTAGTCGTTGAGTTGGGACTTTCATGCTTCCTTATGAAATGTTGAATTAACTGTATTGATATTTCTAACGTCTGCATATTACATATTTAACCCCATATCAAACATTTTAGTAATTTAAGAGAGACAAATTTGTGTTGGTGCTGTATATCTTCAATATACAGTAGATAGTTTTAATCATATGCTAGGATTGAGGCTTTTTGCCAACCAAGATGGCAGCGGTAACAAAAAGGTCAAGTGACTGAGGACGATCCATAAGTGCTGCAAGTCAATGAGCAGCCCGTTTCTGCCATAGTATAAACGTTTGACAATGTCTACGGGACTTATGATTCATTTTAAGGCTGTGAGGGCTTTTTTGATGGCTACTGTGAATCTGCAACAAGATGTCAATTGTATCAGGTTCTGTGAGAGCTAGTTGAATATTATGGTGTGTCTCAAATGTTTCAGACAGAATTTTCTGTATGGGGTGAAGCTTTTAATGGAAGTCATCAACCTCTGTTGGGTTGATTTGCAGTTGCTAAGGCGTTACATTGACTGGTGTGGAACGTGTAGTGTCGCAGACTTGTAAGAATGTGGTAGATGTGAGGTCTTTGACTGGTGTAGTGGCAAAGACGTTTAGACGATTTGGCCCATCGGCTTCGCATTTTCTGGGGTGACTTATTTTAAGGAGGGAAGAGTGGAGAATTGGAGTCAATTGACATAGTTATCAAAAAGTATTTGTTGTTAGAGGGGCGGATAAAAATTCAGATTCGGATTGAAGCGGCATTGGTGGAGGTAGGGCCCGGCCCCAATAGGGGGAGCTGTAGATGCAAGCTGTGGAGCAGCCACGTTGCTGCAGTGTCGCCAACGATGCAGGTTCAGGTTGTCTTTCTGAATAGAGTGTGCTGAGAAGTTTATATGAATAATAATATATAATCTTAGTTTATATGAAGTGTAAAAAAGACTAACCAAGAAGAACAAAGAGATTAGGTTGAGAGGATACCGCTGCTTGAGGAAACTCTAGTGTCACTGAGGAGGTTGTAGCGGTAGACCGGTGTTGTTTAGCTGGAAATGTTGACAGTACCAGAAGGAGGGATATTGTGATGAAAGGATTTTTGTTGAGTAAGTGAAGCTTGAGGGAGGATGGGTGGGTGGAAATGCAACCTGGCCCCGCTATGGGGTGCTGTAGATGCTGGCTGTATACATTTAGTGAAATGTTTAAATCACTCCCTACATTCCATTCTGATAGTAGTATGGTTTGATGTGCTGTACTTGTGGGTGGTCCTCAGGTGTCGGAGCGCTGCCTGCCGCCTCCCCCCATCCAGCAGCAGTCCCTCCATGAGCAGGTCCTGGCTGAGATAAAGCAGCAGAGGAAGCTCCGGCCGGTCGCCCCGTCCAGCTCTAAGCGTAAGCAGAAATGTACAGAAATAAAACCTAGACATCACGTAATTCTTATATTACAGACAAATATACTAAGCTTAAACGTTTTTTTTTATTCTATGCAAATATTTATTAAACAATATGTTATTCTTATGAATATTATAATATTATACCAAGAATAATGTTAAAAATAAAATATAAAAAAAAATTATTATTATTTTTAATTATTTGATTCTTATTATACCTCTTTAAATCAGTTTTATAGAATGACCCAGTAAAGGCAAGTGATCATATGTCCACAGTGGTTATATTAGAGCTGGACTTGTGTTGTGAGACAGATCTACTTTAATAATTAAATTCTTTGGCTTAAGCCATTTTACTTTTGCAGTTTATGTCAAATGTCTTTTTCAGAATGTAAATGTTGGGACATGAGTGACTAAATGTAAATTCACCTCACTTTAATGTTCACGTTTTAATGTTTAGCTTTGTCGTCCTCAGCCTTTGGCTCTCTGCCCTGCCTGGCACTGACTTGTTCCTGTAATGTTAAATCTACATCATGCATCGACCTGTCAGTGTCGGAGCCCAGCTCCCGGCCACCATTCCGTCCCCGCATCCTTCTCAGAGCACCCACTCTGGCAGAGATGGAAGAGATGAACATCTCAGAGGTTAGATTGTCTCTCTCTGACTCAATTGCTTTTACCTAACAGGAAGATTTTAAAAAGGACTGTGCCCAAATATGTAACTTTTATTAAAAAGCTACCATTGTATGTCCTCCTTGATTCTCTTTATCTCCTTTTAAACACTTGCTCTCCCCAGGAGCAAGTGTTTAGGACATGTGGAAAGATTGTGGACAAGGGAGAGTGGGCTGTTGAGGTCGAGGTGTGGGTAGCACTCCATACACTGGGTAACTCAAAGTGCTTTACAGAAATAAAAGAAAATTTATAAGATTTATATTAAGAAACATTAAATCAATTAAAAACATTTCAAAAGAAGAGTGCAGATAAAAAACACTTTAAGTTGTAACGTAGACGGCGCTAAAGAGGAAGGTTTTTAACCTCCCCTTGAACATTGTTAAAGTTGAGGCTGTTCCAGGTTTTTGCTGCATGAAACTTAAACGGTGCTTCACCATGTTTAGTTCTAACTCTAGGCACGAGCAGAAGGTCTGTCCCAGATGTTCTCAGAGTCCGAGGAAGTTCATAAGCAACTAGCATGTCAGAAATATATTCTGGGGATAAACCATTTAGAGACTTGTAAACCAGCAGTGCTGTTTTACAAGTCTATTCTCTGAGCAACCGGAAGCCAGTGCAGAGATTTTAAAACTGGCGTAATGTGGTTGTACTGGTTTTGGTTAGAACCCGAACAGCCGCGTTCTGAATAAGCTGCACCTGTCTTAACCCTCGTTTTGAGAGACCAGTGAGCAGGCCGTTACAGTAATCTAACCTGCTGGAGATAAAAGCATGGATAAGTTTCTCTAAGTCTGGTTGAGACATCATCTCTTTGACTCTGGAAATGTTTTTAAGGTGATAAAATGGAGATGATGTAATTAACTTAATGTGACTGTGGAAATTCAAGTCTGAATCCATGATGACCCCTAGATTTCTAACCTGGTTTTTACATTTTAGAGAAAGAGATGCGAGGTGACTGCTGACACTTTCTCTTTGTTTCTGTGGCCTAAAGATGATTAGTGCAGTCTTGTTTCTATTCAGTTGGAGAAAATTATTTTGCATTCATACGTCAATCTGTTTGATGCAGTGACACAGTGAATGGATTGGTCCATTTTCACCTGCTGTGAGTGAAATGTAAATTTGAGTGTCATCTGCATGATTATGGTATGATACGTCACAGCTGCGTATTAACTGGCCTAAAGGAAGCATGTAGAGATTGAATAATAGAGGTCCCAAGATAGGCCCCTGTGGAACCCCACATGTCAGGGCCATTTGGTCTGATACACAGTTGACAACAGAAACAAAGTACTTCCTGTCTTCAAGATAGGACTGAAACCATTTAAGGGCAGTTCCAGTGATACCTATCCATTCCTCTAATCTTTGTGTCAGGATTTCATGGTCCACTGTATCAAACGCAGCACTCAAGTCCAACAGAACTAAGACAGAGACTTTGCCTGCGTCAGTGTTCATACGGATGTCATTTGTGACTTTGATAAGTGCAGTCCCAGTGCTGTGATGGGGCCTGAATCCTGACTGAAAAGGATCAAAGCAGTTGTTAAGTAATAGAACAACATTAAGTTGCTAATATATTTTTTCAATGACTTTACCTAAAAATGGCAGGTTTGATATGGGCCGATAGCTGTTGAGCACTGGAAATGTCTGTACATTGAAGGCCCTTGTTTCAGACTTTCAGACTGTAAGGAATTATTGACTATATCAGTGAGTTGTGGTAACAAACTGCTTAGTACTGATTTTAGAAATCTAGTGGGTAAAACATTGAGGCAGCAGGTGGATGAACTCAGGCTGGAGACAGTTTTTTTTTCAATTGTTCTGTCATTAATGGGTGTAAAATGTGCTAAACCAACCAAGTGTCTCCTAGATGGCTCCAGTGTTGTTTATGCCGTTTGGATTGTATTGCATTATAATAATAATGGGGCGGCAGTAGCTCAGTGGTAGAGCGGCCGTCCTTCAACCGGTTCGATTCCCGCTCTCCCCACAGTTCATACTGTCGTTGTGTCCTTGGGCAAGACACTTAACCCACCTTGCCTCGTATGAATGTGTAAGAATGTTGATGGTGATGGTCGGAGAGGCCGTAGGCGTGGAATGGCTGCCACGTCTCTGTCAGTCTGCCCCAGGGCAGCTGTGGTTACAGATGTAGGTTACTACCACCAGTGTGTGACTGTGGAATGAATGAATAATTGATATGTAAAGTGTCTTTGCGTCCCCAGAAAAGCGCTATATAAAATTGATGTAATAATAATAATAATAATAATAATAATAATAATTAAAGCCGCAAGCGGCGATAAAGGCCCTCGCCTCCCTTGAGACCGCGGGGACACATATATTCGGAGAAAACCCTTTAGCACAAAGTGTACGATTTAGGTGGTCATGTATTCCACCCAACATAGTAGATTTTCTGTTGAGTTTACGGTATGGCTGTAATAAACTTTTCTGTTTCCCCTAAGGTGTCCTATGGATGTACCAAGTTTTGTATTTCTACATTGGAAAAATTTACTTTCATTTTCCATAGAACCAATTATTTAGACTTTTCTAGGGGTCGCCACTGAGTCATTTTTCATATTTTTTTTTCGGGGACTTCAAATAAATAAATTTTTGCCGGGCTTGAAGTCTGGGACCAATAAAAATGACTTTTAGTTGCACGTTTACTGGGTCAAATTGAAAATCATTTTTCAGAAAAATTATAATTAAAAAATATATACCGAATTATAATAAAAAAAAATATAACTCGAGCAAAAAAGTCTAGAAAAACACTTGTCTATTTTACATACATGTGTTACGCTCATTTTGCCCAAGTTTGGTGTCTGTGGAATGAAGCAGCTATTTTTTGTTGTTTTTTAAAAAAGAGGTGTATTCTAAGTCGGACCAAATTTTCAATTCAAAATGGCCGCCTTCCCGTGTGTGATAGGGTGTGGTCCCCATTGGCTTTTTTGTTCATAAGCCCATGCTGGATGTGTGTACCAAGTTTCATTTGCTCACGACAAACTAAAATTTTCACTTCCCATTGACTTTTTCCAAATATTTGGGGCGTTGCTATGGCAACACATTTATAGATAGGGGTGGTTGTCATTGGCTTTTTATGCTCGTCATGACATAAGAGATGTGTGTACCAAATTTCATGTCTCTATGACAAACTAAATTCTTGGGTCCCATTATAAGTTTGTAGGGGCGCTGGAGAGCCATTTCTAAAGATAACCCTTTTATTTACATATCTTTGTGTTCAGGTCATGAATGTGCACAAACGCCTTTTTAGGTTCCAACTCGATCCGAGAAGGCGTTTGAGAGTTAAGGCGTTTATTTTCACAAAAATGGCCACCTCGTTACAGGCTTGCCACACCCATACCCGATAAGATATCAACAACAAAGTCACAACTTTGGTTGGCACACGTGTCTAGATGATACTCACCAAATTTGGGGCCATTTAGATTAAAACACAATGATTTGCATCTTTCTGCGCAAAGTGCGATTTTAGTGGCCGCGCGTTTCACCCCACATGGCGGACTTCCTGTTAAGTTTAGGGTGTGACTGTCATTGACTTTTCTGTTTGCCCTGAGGTGTCCTATGGATGTACCAAGTTTCATTTTTCTACGTTGGAAAAAAGTTACTTTCACTTTCCATAGGCCCAATGTATTTTGATTTTGTAGGGGTCGCCACTGAGTCATTTTTCGTAATTTTTTTTCGGCGACTTCAAATACATAAATTTTTCGCCGGGCTTGAAGTCTGGGTCCAATAAAAATGACTTTTCGTGCATGTTCACTGGGTCAAATTTAGGATCACAGGTCGACAAGAAAGATAAAAAAAAATAAAATAAAAAAAAATAAAATCCGAGCAAAAACAATAGGCCCTCCCGGTCATCACCGGCTCGGGCCTAATAATAAATGCCTTGAACCTTGTTGTTGAAAAACACTGCAAACTCATTGCATTTAGTGGTGGAAACTAATTCTGGAGGAAATGGAGCTGGAGGGTTTGTTAATCTGTTCACTGTAGCAAACAGGACACGCGAGTTGTTACTATTGTTGTTGATGATCTCTGAGAAGAATATTTCTCTTGCTTTTTTCAAAGTTTGATTGAAAACATGCAAATTTTCTTTGTATACCTCAGAGTTTTAATTTACGACATTTTCTTTCGGCTTTTCGGCATTCCCTTTTCTGTGCCCTGACAGAATGAGAATTGCTCCACAAGGCCTTCTGCCTCGTCCTGATCACTTTAACCTTAACAGGAGCAATGGTGTCCATAACATTTAAAACACCTGAAGTATAACAATTCAACAAATCATCAACTTGACCTGATGAGGTTTTTTTCAAACCTGATTGCCTCCATAAACTGTGTCCTGGTGTTATCAATAATGTGTCTACTGTAGAACAGTAGGTCCAACAGCAACTTTTGGAATTATGGACAGATGAAAAAAGACACAAGAATGATCAGATAGAGCAACATCAATCACAGTGACATCTGAAATATGAACACCTTTAGTAATGACCAGGTCCAGAGTGTGACCTCTGTTATGGGTCGGCTCATTAACATGCTGACAAAGACCAAAAGTATCAAGAATAGTAGAAAGTTCTTTGGCATTTCTGTCACAAACATTATCCACATGCACATTAAAATCACCAGATATGACTATTTGTTCAAATTCTGTGCAGAACAAAAACAAGGCTAAGGTCACACTAGGAGACTGATAACAAGATACACTAGGAAACGCTGGAATGCTCACACAGGGGTAGACCTGCAAACTTGAGACTACAATCTAGCACAGGACAGGGGAAAACACAGACTTTATAGGGAACACAATGAGGCACAGGTGGAACACATTAGGGCGGAGCAGGTAACCACAAAGGAGGGAAAGGCACAAGGGCAGGAAGTCAATCTGACATACAGACAGGGGTGAGAC
This sequence comes from Perccottus glenii, assembly GCA_024416835.2. Lineage (NCBI taxonomy): Eukaryota > Metazoa > Chordata > Actinopteri > Gobiiformes > Odontobutidae > Perccottus > Perccottus glenii. The sequence goes on from CM044563.2 coordinate 27,299,114, forward strand.
ACTTCATATTAAGACACAGGAAATTACAAATACATTACATAAGCAGACTAACACATAACACTAGGACATGACAGTTCCCCCCCCCTTCAAGGCCGACACCCTGGGCGGCCAAATACTTCTGTGGGCGGCGACAGAACAGTGTGCAGGATGAAGTCCATGTCCAAACACACGCCCCAAAGACGCACCCCGTACATGATCCGGGGGGGTGGAAGGGGTCCGGAGGCAGGGAACCGAGAACGACTGGCACAGGCACTGGAACAGGAACTTGGGAACAGGCTGGGTGCCGGATCTGAGCACTCGGGAACCGGTTGAGCAGACACGGGCGGCGAAGGAACAGGCCACTCGAGACCAGGCCACTCGAACAAAGGAAGCTCAGGTGCAAAACACTCAGGATCGGCCTGAGCAGGATCAGGTGGAGTAGAATCAGGTGGTACTGAATCAGATGGAACCGAGTCAGGCGGGGCAGAGACAGACGGTGCTGAAGCGGACGGGACAGGGTCAGACGGAGCTGAAGCGGACGGGGCAGAGTCAGACGAAGCTGAAGCAGACGGGACAGGGTCAGACGGAGCTGAAGCGGACAGGACAGGGTCAGAAGGAGCTAAACCAGACGGGACAGGGTCAAACGGAGCTGAAGCAGACGGAGCAGGATCAGGGTCAGACGGGTTTGTTAACATTCATAGAATTTTTATTTATTATTACTTTTGTCAGAATAAAGTTTTTTCTGTGACCATTGTGAGTTTTTCTTTCATTGACCAAAGGGTACCAACAATTTTGTCCACGTGTGTAGTGCCTCACAGAGAGAAGGTCATGGGTTTGACACCAGGACAGGCCTTCTCTGTGTGGCGTCTATACTGCATGTCTTCTCCATGTTACTGTGGGTTCTATTTTCCTCCTGTCTAAACACCTGCATGTGCAGGTGAACTGGTGAATCTAAATGACCACAAGTGAATAAATTTCTGAGTGAAAGGTTGAAATAATTCTATTGAAGTGGCTCTTGTTTTCCCCCAAAACAGGGGTTTTAAGCCAAAGTAGCCTTGTGTGGTGGTCTAATGTAGCACTCTATGTGTATCTGTGTGTTGCAGGAGGAGGAGTCTCCAGAGACTGGGGAGCTGAGGAGGACTGAGAGCTCCCCCACACCCCTCAGACGAGACCGGTCCTTCTCAGAGCATGACCTAGCTCTGCTGCGTGGGGAAATGTCCTCGTTGTCGCAGTCAGTGCAGTTGGACACGACAATCAGACTCAGGGGGGACCGGCTGCGGGCCAGTACCCTGGCAGGGGCTGCGGCTCCTCCCACCCACAGGGGTCAGTACAGACTCTCACCTCAACATATACTGTACAAGCTCCTGTCTCTGATACAGTGTACAAGCCGGTTAGTTTGTGTTCAATTTAGAGATGCTCTTTGTTGTTCAAAAGCCGAATGCAGGGGGTGATCCATGTTGTTTATTATTGCATCTGTTGTGTGCCTCTGTTGCGCCACTGCTTCAAACTAATACCTGATCTGATGAAGGGGATGGGTCTGTTCCATGGCCTCACAGGCAGTGTCTCAATAAACATTGAGTCAGCCTGTGATGAGCAGTGTCTCTGAGGTTACCAACCCAGTTTTAACTACCAAATGTCTGACTTTGTGGCAAAACATTGCCCTCGGTTAGGGTTAGAGAGATTTTGACGTAAGTGATACAGGTCACTTTTCAAAAACATGCAGTTGCATTGTGATGTTTGTTGACAGAACATTTGGCCGGTTCTTTACACAATTAAGGCTTGTCGGACAGCCACAGCAGTTTTTACACCAGACACTACCCTACAGGTGAGACACATTCACACACAGGTCCTGAAGGCCTGCACCAAACAACTTGCAGGTGTGTACATAGACATTTTCAACTTGCTTTATCTCAAACAGTAGTCCCACATCCGTTGTAACCCTCTATTATCATACCAGTTCCTAAAAAAACAAACACTTCAACTTTGAGTGACTTCAGACCTGTGGCTCTTACTCCAGTTGTCATGAAGTGTTTTGAAAATCTAGTCCACATAAACACACTCTCATAACCCAGACAGTGTTGTTCAATTTGCCTATTGTCTCAACAGTTAAAAAATTTAAAGATTTTGTCCGCTTTCAGATAATCTAACTTTTAAAGCTCAGGTTTCATCAAACCTATATAAATATATCTAAATGTCTTCAAGTTGGCTCTTTTAAGCCCTTTGCAGTTCTCCTAATTTCACTCAAATGATATATTTAAAACGTAGAGATTTTGGTCCTCTTTCAGAAAATGTAACTTTTAAAGTTCTGTGATTTACCAAATTTCAATTAGAGCATCAACAATCATGGAAAGACACTCCTCCTCCCTATTAACTCCAATATTAAAGACGTCTAAACTGTTCTGCTCCTTAATAATGGATTGGATTTATATTGCGCTTTTCTCCCGGTTGCATTTACTACCCAACTTCCTATTAATAATACGCACAAGAATCCTTGCAATGGCAGAAGCCAAAAATGGCTGGAAAAAGGGCTTAATGGAAACATAGTAGCATAGTAAATTCAACCTCCTGTTATCCTGCATTTTCTCTACAGATTTTAATCCACTTTCAACTCCTCAGCCGTTTATCCGATTTTTGTACAGTTTTTCTCATAAGTTTACGTGCCCTTGTTAATTTTTCAGGAAATATGAATGATAACGCAAACTCAGAAACTTCTTTCACTCATAGTTAGTGGTTGGGTGAATCCATGTTTACTTTTTTTAAATCATAATGACAACAGAAACTGAATGATATTGAGGTCAGGAGACTGAGATGGTCAGTCCAGAACCTTCACTTTATGCTGCTGTAGCCAATGACAGATCGACCTGGCTTTGTGCTTTAGATTTCCGTCATGTTGGAACAGCCATTGATTAGTGCAAATTTTTCTCCACTATTTTCTGATAACAGTAAAAGTTACAGGTTCAGATTGTTAATCCTCAGTGTGATTTGATTTGTCGTTTAGCTACAAATGAGTATTAGAATAAAACGTTGTGCGGTTGTAGTGATGGATGCATAATTTCTTTTTAACCACAGTCTGTGGGGAGGCACGGTGTAATGTGTTGACTCTCATTCATGTAAATCTTTCAGATTTTGTGCAAGATGAGATAAATCATTAGAACTGTTTTACTCTGGGTTTTTTTTAACACCTTTCCCCTCAAAAAACGTTCTCGCGGCAATTCCCTGTACACTCATGACTGCTTTTCCCCCCAGGACAGCTGGAATATAACACAGTAGATATCCATTTCTGTCCGACATTTAGTAAGCAGGCATTGGTGCCCTTTTTGATATTTTATATTTATCATTAATTAATATGTGTTTTACAAAGTGTTTGTGTTTTTAAGTTTTTAAATTGTGTCAATGGCAAATAAAACTTAACTCTCTGTTGATACTGGCTGCAGTTTTAGCTCTAGATTCACAGATGGTGACATAGAGCCACTTATACCATACCTTTTAAAACATGTGAACTGTTACCATAATCCATTTCTGTTTAGGCTCTAAATAAAGTAATCCAGTCAATATACACCAATCAGATGTATAGATGACCATATCACATGTTTAAACTGAGAAAATGTATAATTTTAAGGGAAAATAAGTTGATTTTAAATTTCATGACGTCAACACATCTCAAAAAAGTTGAGGCCATGTTTACCACTGTGTGGCATCCCTTCTTTTTATAATAGTCTGCAAACGTCCGGGACTGAGGAGACAAGTTGCTCAAGTTTAGGAATAGCAATGTTGTCCCATTCTTGTCTAATTCAGGCTTCTAGTTGCTCAACTGTCTTAGATCTTCTTTGTCGTAACTTCCTCTTTATGATGAACCAAATTTGTACAAAATAGTTTTGAGTTCGTACGTAACAACACACACTGCTATTATTTTGAACACACCCCCTTCAACTAATTGCCCAATTGCACAGCCTTAAGAGCGTGCATATCATGAATGCTGAGTCTTGTTAGTTTTCTGAGAATCTACTGCACCTACTGGTAACTTGTTTGCCACTTAGCAATAAAAATATACTAAAAACCTGGATTATTCTGGTTAGCCACATTGTACTGCTATTATTTTGAACAATACTGTATGTACAGATGATGTTTACAATGCTTCCTCTCAGCCTGTTTGTCTTTCATTAGACCTAAACTGACACCTTCCATTTGCAGGGATATGGAAACAGTCATGTCAACTGCATCTCTTCTGAGCTACTTTGAAGCAAATCTCTCACTGTGATTTAAGCTTTACAGCAGTTAATGCCAGATCACTCAATCCTTATCTGTTTTACAGTGACACATGCTAAACACGGCCACTCTTTATGCTCTAATATGGTTTCCACTAATCTCGTTTTTCCCTTTCTTTTTGTCTTCAATGTCCAGCCTCATTCCCGGTCCATGGCTGGGTCCCGTTGTCTCCAGCCCAACAATCCCCGAGCTCGGACGATGAGACCACAGAGGTATCAGAAGCTGCAGATGTGTCCCAGTGGATGGTAGGTCACTATCTGAGAATTCTGTTTTCAAAATCTGTGTTGACTGAAATGAAATACATATTTGTTTATATTCATTGAATTGGGACTGGGCACAATGAATATCTGTAACTAACAATAGATATAAGCCTGTATGTGTATGTATGTAGATTGCTAGTTTCCATCTGTTGCCCCTAGGCAGGTAAATGAAAGTACAACACCAGTACAACCACCATTGAAAATTATTTTAGAGCATGATGAAAATTTTATTACTGGTCAGGGTTCCAATCATTCCCTTAGTAAAGGTTAACTGTAATAAGAAGTGAGCAACTGGTTTATGCCTTATCTGCCTCACGCACAGCCAAGTGACATGGTCCTCTCACACTCATTTCTTGCTTATGTGCTATGTTCAGGATGAGTTTAGTCATCCTGTGGAAAGTCTGGCCTTAACTGTGGATGAGGTCATTAACGTGCGCCGAGTGCTGGTCAAGGCAGAAATGGAGAAGTACCTTCAGAGCAAAGAGCTGTACAACAACCTGAAGAAAGGCAAGGTAATGAGAAGTGTGACTGACACACCCACTGTCTCTTTTTCTGCCTCTGTCTGTGATATTGGAAGGAATTTCTCGGCCCAATATACTGTGTTTGTCAGCCTTGTGTCCCAAGGATACTTAAGTGTATTTTATGGTCTGCCGTAAAGACAGAACTCCTTCACACCTTTAAGTTGAGGTGAGACGTATGGAAGACTTAAATATCCCACAGCAAAAAGTAAATATAAAGGGGCTTTTGAGTGTGCTGTTGGCTGCATTTACACTGAGTGTCACCCTGTTTGCTCCAGGTCTGTTGCTGCTGCAGAGTGCGTTTCCCTCTCTTCTCATGGCCCTCCGCCTGCTTATTCTGTAAAAGGTATCAGTAGCGCTTTCATTTAAATCCAGTTTGTAAGGACTTAAACCGTAAATGGCCCTTAGTTTTTTGCCAGGGTTTCCAAGAGTCCTGAAACTTCTGATAAACATTTGAACGTCCAAATATAGAACATCTAATAGGAATGAATGATTGTTGATCTGTTTTGGGCATCTGTTCCTGGATGCACCCTGTACGCCTTCCTGGGGAAGTGTTCTGGGCATGTCCCACCGGGAGGAGGAGGAGAAAGACCTAGGACACGCTGGAGGTACTATGTCTCTCGACTGGGAATGCCTCGGTATTTCCCTGGAAGAGCTGGAGGAAGTGTCTGGGGAGTTGGGAAATCTGGGCAGCCCTGAATAAGCAGAACAAAATGGATGGAGGGATTATTATCCCTGGCAGAATTTGTGATTGTTTGGCCATTTTGCAGAGAATGTGAATAATAACACAAAAACTTTTCTTTCACTCATAGTTAGTGGTTGGGTGAAGCCATTTATTGTCAAACAACTGTGTTTACTCTTTTAAAATCCTAATGACAACAAAAACTACTCTGATACTCTTAATAATGTGTATTGCCACATTTAACACAAATGACAGCTTGAAGTCTTTTGTGGTAGTTGTAAATGAGGCTCTTTATTTTCTCAGATTGTAAAGCTGCCCATTCTCTTTGGTAAAAAGCCTCCAGTTCCTGTAAATTCTTGGGGTGTCTTGCATTAACTGCACGTTTGAGATCTGCCCAGAGTGGCTCAATGACATTGAGGTCAGGAGAATGAGGCCAGTCCAGAACCTTCACTTTATGCTGCTGTAGTCAAAGACAGGTCGACTTGGCCTTGTGCTTTGGATCGTTGTCATGTTGGAACGTCCAAGTACGTCCCATGAACAGCTTCCGAGCTAATGACTGCCAATTTGCCTCCAATATTTTCTGATAACATGCTGTATTCATCTTGCAATCCATTTTGACCAAGTTTCCTGTGCCTTTGTAGCTCACACATCCCCAAAACATCACAGATCCACCTCCATGTTTCACAGTAGGAATGGTGTACCTTTCATCATAGGCCTTGTTGACTCCTCTCCAAATGTAACGTTTATGGTTGTGGAAAAAAGTTAAATTTTGGTCTCATCACTCCAAATGTTCCAGATGTTTTGAGGCTTGTCTCTGTGCTGTTTGGCGTATTGTAAGCGGGATGTTTTGTGGCATTTGCGTGGTCGACCATGCAGCCCATTTTTCTTCAAGTGCCTCCTTATTTTGCATCTCAAAACAGCCACACCACTTTTTCCTGTTTTTCAGCTAATATTTGTGTTTTTTTCTTTCCATCCCAAACAATTTTCCTGGCAGTTGTGGCTAAAATTGTTTGTTGGTCTACCTTACATTTTCATTTTCCACTTCTAAATTAGAGTTTGAATTCTTGGCATTCTCAATTCCTTGGATATCTTTGTATATACCTTTCCTGTTTTATATTGTTCAATTACATTTACATTTACATTTATTCATTTAGCAGACGCTTTTATCCAAAGCGACTTACATTACATTACCAGTGTAACAGTCACTGGAGGCAAGGTGGGTTAAGTGTCTTGCCCAAGGACACAACGACAGTATGAACTGTGGGGAGAGTGGGAATCGAACCGCCTACCTTCCGGTTGAAAGACGACCGCTCTGCCCACTGAGCTACTGCCGCCAATTACCTTTTCCCACTGATCCTTTGACAATTTTTTTTGTTTTTTCCATAAATACAGAAACATCAGTGCAGCACTGGATGAAAGATGCAAGGGTCTGTCAGAAGTTCAGAAACTCACTGACCTTTTATACACACACACAGATCACAGGCAAACAGATCACAGGTGAGGATGGTTACCTTTCGTAGCCATTCAAACCTGTTTGTGTCAACTTGTGTGAATGTTATCAGGCCAAAATCACCAGGGTATGTAAACTTTTTATTAGGGGTATTTGGGTAGAGTAAACACTGTTCATTCATTCATTCATTTTCTACTTCTTAGTCCCGTTAGGGGTCGCGAGTGACTGGAGCCTATCCCAGCAGCTTTGGGCCTGAGGCAGGGTACACGCTGAACAATGGCCAGCAGGGCTGACACACAGTTGTTTTACAACAAATTGGCTTCACCCGACCACTAACTTTGAGTGGAAAAAAGGTTTTTGTGTTATCATTTACCTTCTCTGAAAAAAGGCCAAACAATCACAAATTCTGCCAACTTATGAGCACAACCGTATGTTTTTGTAGCAAATGATGACTGCTACTTGTGTCCCTGCAGGTCTGTGTGTGGCTCCTGCAGTGCTAAGGTAATGCATCTCATTTTTATCTTCAGGATGAAATATTTTACATTGTGCCACAGACTGACATTCAAGTGTAATGCAGCTTTTGCTGGCTGCAAATTCTGTCATGATTAATACTTTTGCTGTTTTTCATTTCTTGCTTCTGTCCGAGGCCATGTAGGATGTGTGAGTCTGTGCTTTTACTGTACTGTACACAGGTGGGTAGAGCCTGGAGTCTGGAAGGAATGTTTTGAAATTAAATTCAATTACACAACAAAAGAACAAAACAACAATTTCTAAATGTCTGACCTTAAATATGCATGGACCACACAAGGGAAAAAAATATTATTTTAATAATAATAATCAAATAAATAATTAAATTTTGGTGTGTTAATTGGTGTTTAGCAATTCTGCCTCACAGCAAATAGGTTTGATCCTTAGCCAGAGTTCTCGTGTGAAATTTGTGTTCTCCCTATTGTGGCTTCTTCTACCCGCCTGTGTGTACTGCTCTTACTTTACAGTGTGTGTGGCTTCTTTTACTCTGTAGCTGCTGTGCTTCTTGTGGTACCGAACTGGTTTGCATCCTTTCCCTCTATTGACGTTTCAAGGATCAGAGTTGTCTGAGATTATTTGTGGTAAACAAAAAAAGACAATCTGCGCTAATCTTAGTCCTGAATTGTTGCTTTTAAGCACAGGACAGGGACTCTGGAACAGGTTCAGGAGGGTCTGGGACGGGTTCAGCCCACAGGTGCTCCACAGAAGCTATAGTATACAGTACACTGCAGCCTGACCAGACAGAGATAATGGCCCTAAAGTTTGTTTCTTAATCTGATCTTAAGTTTGATCCTTAACCCAAATTTGTGTGAGGACATTTAAGACATGAATTGTCTTGCTCTGATTTTATTGCCAATAAACACTTAAAATGCGCAGCTCTTCCATAAAAGGGCGTTATACTCAAGATACTTAAATAAAGTTCTCCTAACTTAACTTAAAACTATTCATTTCAGGGTTTCAGTGATTCAAGTTTAATTTGTCATGCACTATTACACAATGTACAACGTGCAGTGAAAATATTTTGTACCAGCCACATCAGATTGAGCCTCAGCCACAAACTCCTCCTCTTTGAAACTGGCTTCAAAATAAATTACAACTAAAACTAAAATGGCTAGAAAAAATGATTCACACCCTGGCACACACGTGGTCCTTGTTCAATGTCCTTGACAACCAGATAATTCCCTATCATACTCCACCAACATCAACCTTATTAAAATAATAGAGCCAGAGATGTTATCATTATTTTTTTTCTGCAGTGCTGTTTGAAATTTAAAATCTGGACTGGATTTCCATCCAGTTTGAATGCAGCCGAGGTGTCTGCTGATGAGTTGTGTTCTCACTGTTAGGGTGCAGTTGATAGCTTTGAGAGCAGTGTGCTCACTGTAGTTTGTGAGTTCCCTTTTGCTGTGCCTCTTCTCTTCCACAGATGAAGATCCCTTCCAAGAAGATGGCCCACATTCCTGTATACACTGTGGGCTTCCACACGGCTCCCAAGGGTCACACACACAGAAGCCAAGTCTATAAGTGAGTTTCTCTCTACACCACAGCCGGCTGGCACACTTTTATCCAGTCCACAAATGTTAATCAATTTAGGCTCTGAGGGTTATTTAAAACCTGGTGACAAAAACAGAACAGAAGCCTTGTTTCCACTGGTGGTAAGGTACTGGTCAGGTCAGTACGGGATGATTAGGTCCAAGTAACCCCCTTCAAGAGGCACATGTTTCCACTCTGCTGGGTCAGTGAGAGCAGCAACGGCTACAGAAACACTGACATCATCAAAGTTGGGTGGGTCACACTTTCCCACATTCACTGAGATCCGCACAGTACGCCGATTATAGCCGCATACCCTGGTTGTATGAGCAAAATCGTTGTACACCCAAGAAATGCCAGCGCTATCATTTAGACCCTAGTACCTCCGCCGTGAATTTGGTCAGCTGGCGCTAGTCCTTGTTTACATCCCACCCTCTGGCAACATCACTTGCGCATCAGAGGCTATAGCAGCCTGCGTCCGTGAGATAGAGGGCGCCTTCTCAGACTTTCCTGTTCTCGTCTTGGGGGACTTTATTTCCTAACTCAATCTTTATAAAAAACGCCCAGCATGGCTTGCTCATCCCGCCCACACTCACCTGCTAAAATACAGAAGTTCCCTGATGTATTTAGGGTAAGCGGTTACTGGCTTCCTTAGCTTGTAAAGGATGGTCAAAAACCATTTCGATTTCAGACGTAAATTGGGTAAAGAGTGACAAACAGGTAAATTACTTCGGACTAGTGCTAATGCCCATGTTGACGCCTTCTCAGAAAGTAAGTTCATAATGAAATCTATCTTATCTATCTTAGCCTTGTCAGAGGTGTAGATTAAAGGTTGTTATTCAAACACTAGCTTGCACTGGTGAATGAGAAGCTTACATGTCCCTATCTCACCTGAGTACTGTGGAGGAGTGGGAATGAATGGTTCATGGGGCTGCAACATTTGGTGGTGCCGGATTCGAAGCTGGAGCCGGCTCAGGGGCCTCAGCAGAGTCAGGAGTAGCAAGGGTGGAGAGATGGGAGATGACTAGGTCCAAACAGCCTCAGAGGGGGGGGCCATAATGTCTTGCAGAGTCTTCTTATGTTGACCAACACAAGCTCCTTGCAAAGACAAAGCGTGCTGAACTTCTTCAGTCTCTGCAGGGTCCATGTTGGTCAGATAATTTTGTTACGGTTTAGCTAAGTGGATTCCAAATGCAGAGGCAGAGCCAGGAATAAAGTTCAGCAGTTTATTGAAAAACAAAAACTCGAGCTGGCAGAGGAGGCAGGAGGCTGGCTGGCTGGCCTGCAGGAGAGCACGGTGTGAGACTCGAGGCAGTTCTGCAAGTATAGGTTGATCCAAAAATATTCCAAAACATACCAGAGGTCAGGAGACAAGAAGCACGCACAACTCTGCCAAACAGGACGTAATTATCTGACAGCGTGGAGGTGAGTAGAGCAGTCTTATATCCAGGGGTAATGAGGAGAGAGCTGGTTTTCTCTCAGTCCTGAGAACCAGCCACGCCCCCTGCCACACACATGCACTGCTGAAACAAGAAAAAAAAGGAAACAAAGAAAAGGGAGGAGAGAACACAACCCAAAATTCAAACCTTACATGCAGATAATAATGTGATACATCTAACTCCAAAATATCGTACCAAACAGCAAAGAGATGGTGTAATCAGGAGAGAGGTTAAAAAGTGGTATAATATAGCAATTGAAACACTACAGGGATGTTTTGAGTGGGAGGTACTAACACAGGGAAGCATCACAAAGGCCATCAAAAGAACACTGAACCAAAAGAAAATAGCATTCAAGCTAGGAAACATATCTGAAACTAATCTTGTTCTTTTGGTCATGACCCAAAGCTCATGACCATAGGTGAGAGTAGGAACGTAGATTGACCGGTAAATCGAGAGCTTTGCCTTGCAGCTCAGCTCCTTCTTCACCACGACAGACCGGTACATTGACCGCATCACTGCAGAAGCTGCACCGATCCGTCTGTCAATCTCACGCTCCCTACTTCCCTCACTCGTGAACAAGAGCCCAAGATACTTAAACTCCTCCAATTAAGGCAGGAGCTCTCCACCAACCTGAAGGGGACAAGCCACCCTTTTCCGACTGAAAACCATGGTCTCAGACTTAGAGGTGCTGATCCTCATCCCAGCCGCTTCACACTCGGCTGCAAACCGTACCAGTGCACCCTGAAGGTCCTGGCTTGATTTACATTTACATTACATTTACATTTAGTCATTTAGCAGACGCTTTTATCCAAAGCGACTTACAAGTGAGGATAACAATGGAAGCAATTTTTACAACACAAGGTACAAAAAGCATAAGTGCACAAAAAACTAGTCAGTTTAAACTCAGCGCAGTATACAATGCTAAGGGTAAGAGAATAGAAAGGAATCGATAGAAAGGAAGTAGGACTCAGTGTTTATCAGTCAGGTGTTGACGGAAGAGATGTGTTTTCAGGTGTTTTTTAAAGATGGCTACAGAATCTGCTGATCTTGTAGCAGCAGGTAGATCATTTCACCAATGTGGAACAGATCCAGAGAAGGTATGGAGTGATTTTGTACCTTTTTGGGACGGTACCACCAGGCGTTGTTCATTTGCAGGCGCGAGGGATCTGGTAACGTAGGTCTGTATTAGTGAGTGGAGATATGGGGGTGCAGAACCAGAGGTGGTCTTGTAGGCCAAGAGCATAGCTTTGAACTTGATGCGGGCGTCAACCGGGAGCCAGTGTAACCTAATGAATAGAGGAGATACGTGCGCTCTCTTCGGTTCATGAAAGAGGTGCTGATCCTCATCCCAGCCGCTTCACACTCGGCTGCAAACCGTCCCAGTGCACACTGAAGGTCCTGGCTTGATGGAGCCAACAGGACAACATCATCTGCAAAAAGCAGAGACAAGATCCTGTGGTCCCCAAACCAGACTCCCTCCGGCCCCTGGCTGCGCCTAGAAATCCGGTCCATAAAGATAATGAACAGGACCGGTGACAAAGGGCAGCCCTGCCGGAGTCCAACATGCACTGGGAACAGGTCTGACTTACTGCCGGCAATGCGAACCAAGCTCCTGCTCCGGTCGTACAGGGACCGGACAGCCCTTAGCAAAGGGCCCCGGACCCCATACTCCCAGAGCACCCTCCACAGGGCGCCACAAGGGACACAGTCGAATACATTCTCCAGATCCACAAAACACATGTGGACTGGTTGGGCAAACTCCCATAAACCCTCCAGCACCCTGGAGAGGGTATGGAGCTGGTCCAGTGTTCCACGACCGGGACGAAAACCGCTTTGTTCCTCCTGAATCCGAGGTTCAACTATCGGCCGCATTCTCCTCTCCAGTACCCTGGCATAGACTTTCCCGGGGAGGCTGAGGAGTGTGATCCCTCTGTAGTTGGAACACACCCTCCGGTCCCCCTTCTTGAAAAGAGGGACCACCACCCCGGTCTGCCAGTCCAGAGGTACTGTCCCCGACCGCAACGCGATGTTGTAGAGGCGTGTCAACCAAGACAGCCCTACAGCATCCAGAGACTTGAGGTACTCAGGGCGTATCTCATCCAGCTTCCCAACTACCTCAGTGACTTCCACCGTCCAACAATATCCCCAGTTGAAGTCAGCAGGTTCCCACATCCACTGTAAACAGTGTTGGCAGGGCACTGTTTCCCCCTCCTGAGGCGCCAGACGGTTTGCCAGAATTTCTTCGAGGCCGACCGATAGTCTTTCTCCATGACCTCACCGAACTCCTCCCAGACCCGAGTTTTAGCCTCCACGACCCTCTCGTTCACCGGGGTGAACTCCAACACATGGCGGCTAAGCTGTGGGGCTATGAGCAAGCCCACACCAGCCCGCCGCCTCTCACCGCAGGCAACTCCAGAGTAGTGGAGAGTTCTGGGTTCCAGAGCCCAAGCTGTGCGTAGAGGTGAGCCCGACTATCTCTAGTCGGTATCTCTCAACCTCCCGCACAAGCTCAGGCTTCTTTCCCGCCAGGTGACATTCCATGTCCCTAGCACCCGATTCCGTGTCCGGGGATTGGGTCGTCGAGGCTTCCGCCTTCGACTGCTACCCAATCCACTTTGCACCGGCCCCTTACGGTTCCTCCCGCAGGTGGTGGGCCCACGGGAGGCCCGTCCCACATCGCTCCTTCGGGCTGAGCCCGGCCGGGCCCCGTGGGGAAAGACCCGGCCACCAGACCGCATGCGAGCCCCAACCCCGGGCCTGGCTCCAGGGTGGGGCCCCGGTTGCGCCATACCGGGCGATGTCACGGTCCTTGACGTCACGGGACCGAACAGCCCTTAGCAAAGGGCCCCGGACCCCATACTCCCAGAGCACGGTTTCCAAGGTTTGACTATCGGCTGCATTCTCCTCTCCAGTACCCTGGCATAGACATTCCCGGGGAGGCTGAGGAGTGTGATTCCCTCTGTAGTAGGAACACACCCTCCGGTCCCCCTTCTTAAAAAGAGGGACCACCACCCCGGTCTGCCAGTCCAGAGGTACTGTCCCCAAACGCCACGCGATGTTGTAGAGGCGTGTCAACCAAGACAGCCCTACAACATCCAGAGACTTGAGGTACTCGGGGCGTATCTCTTCCACATCCGGAGCCTTGCCATCAAGGAGCTTCCCAACTACCTCAGTTACTTCAGCTTGGGTGATGGACGAGTCCACCTCTGAGCCCTTGCCCCCACCACCACCACCACCATCACCACCACATGACAGTAATAAAAGAAATGATCAGTAGATTCTGGTTCTGAGAGACAAAAATAACATTTATCAGGTTTTTAACATTTTGTTTGTAGGTGAGAAGTTGTAAATAATTTTCATCTGGAAGAATCTATTCTGTGAATCTCCTGTGAATCTATCTATAGTTTTGTAGATTGTCTTAAAAACCTTACAGGAGTGGCTCTACATGTACATTCAATTTCCTTTTATCTCTATGTACGTCAAAAATTGTCTTAAATGGATTTACAGACGTGTAATGGCTTTACAGTACAAGATAATTGCCCTGCCCTTTGAGCCTCCAATAGGGTGAGGATCCACAGATGGCTAGTTGCTTTTGTAAAGAATATCAGCAGGAGCGACTCAGTTTCACCCAACTGACGGTACTAACTTTTTCTGAAATGGATGAATGTTTTCAAGGACAATAAAAAAATAAAGGTGCTGTAGCCAAACACTGTTCAACCTCACAACAACACAAGAGTAACAGTCCCTGTGTGTAGAGCGTGTAAGCTGAATAATCTCATCTAGCAAAATTCTTGACCATAAAGCCTTGACCAGGTCTTAAGGTTTTTTCAAAGTTAAAAGTCCCTTCTCTTTCAGTGTTGTATTGATCCATTAATGACTGGTTGCCAGATAATGTTGCTGATGTTGCTAATGTCTTATGCTGTCCCTCAGGTCCATGCGCAGCCTGTCCCGCCGCTCAGTGGAGGATGAATTCCCTCATCTGTATGCTCACGGCTGCACATTGCGTGACATCTGCACTGACTGCACTAAGTTTGTGGCTGACGTCATCTTGTCCAGCCGCCGCAGTCTGGACATCCTCAACAACACACCTAAGAGAGAGACTAAAGTTACTGCCCCCCTCTCAGAGACCACCAGTTCCCTCCACAGCAGCAGCTCGACAACAAAACAAAGAACGGCGTGAAACAATCAAAATGACACTTCTGCCTGCTCACTGCACCTTCTCCCCCACTCATCAGTTATACAGCCCAAAGAGCCACTCATATTTTCAAATACTTCAATTCACAGTCACACTTTGCAAATGACACGCTGGAGTTATTTTTACGAAATAGGAATCAGTACTTAAGCACCTCCCATTCCCTTCAAACCTAAACCACACGGTGAGGGTACATTAACCACAGTCAGTTTAAAGAACGTGAAGCTGCGTAGTACAGAGCCCACATGTAATGCTACCATTTTATCTCTTTGCAGATGCCTTGTTCTATCTTGAATGTAACTTAGAGTATGAGAATTGTAGAACTATAAGCCTGAGTATAAAACTTTTTAATGAAGTGAGAGGGAACTGGTTTGAATGGCTGCTGCGACTGCATTCGAGACTTGCTCTACTCCCAGGTGCTGCTGAAGAGAAGGCAGCGACACTGAATGTAAGGGACTGCACCTTTAACCCAAACAGCATGAGGAAAATCAAGAACCACTGTGAACACTCATGGAAGCTCCTGGCCCCGGTGTTCTCAGCACTGAGAACCTACTGCAATAAAATCCATAGGCATACATGTCTGTTGTCAGTTTTCTTTATGTCTGCTTTTTGGTGCTAAAATGACATGATAAGGACATACAGTGCCTTGCGAGTATTTGCCCCCTTTGAACTTTGCAACCTTTTGCCACATTTCAGGCTTCAAACATAAAGATATGAAACTGTAATTTTTTTTGTGAAGAATCAACAAGTGGGACACAATCATGAAGTGGAACAAAATTTATTAGATATTTCAAACTTTTTTAACAAATAAAAAACTGAAAAATGACTTATTTTTACGTAAAATTATTCAGCCCCTTTACTTTCAGGGCAGCAAACTCTCTCCAGAAGTTCAGTGAGGATCTCTGAATGATCCAATGTTGACCTAAATGACTAATGATGATAAATGGAATCCACCTGTGTGTAATCAAGTCTCTGTATAAATGCACCTGCACTGTGATAGTCTCAGAGGTCCGTTTAAAGCGCAGAGAGCATCATGAAGAACAAGGAATACACCAGGCAGGTCCGAGATACTGTTGTGGAGAAATTTAAAGCTTTGATTTGGATACAAAAAGATTTCCCAAGCTTTAAACATCCAAAGGATAATATTGAAATGGAAGGAGTATCAGACCACTGCAAATCTACCAAGACCTGGCCGTCCCTCTAAACTTTCAGCTCGTACAAGGAGAAGACTGATCAGAGATGCAGCCAAGAGGCCCATGATCACTCTGGATGAACTGCAGAGATCTACAGCTGAGGTGGGAGACTCTGTCCATAGGACAACAATCAGTCGTATACTGCACAAATCTAGCCTTTATGGAAGAGTGGCAAGAAGAAAGCCATTTCCTAAAGATATCCATAAAAAGTGTTGTTTAAAGTTTGCCACAAGCCACCTGGGAGACACACCAAAAGGTGCTCTGGTCAAAAATATCAGTCTCTATCAGTTCAGTAACACACTGATAGAGAAATACCCTAAGCGACTTACAGCTGTAATCACAGCAAAAGGTGGCGCTACAAAGTATTAAGTTAAGGGGGCTGAATAATTTTGCACGCCCAATTTTCCAGTTTTTTATTTGTTAAAAAAGTTTGAAATATACAATAAATTTTGTTCCACTTCATGATTGTGTCCCACTTGTTATTGATTCTTCACAAAAAATTACAGTTTCATATCTTTATGTTTGAAGCCTGAAATGTGGCAAAAGGTCGCAAAGTTCAAGGGGGCCGAAGGTCTGCTCAGTATCTGTAGCACCAGCTAAATCACTGTGTTTATAGTAGGCACGGGTTACTCTGGTTTGGTTTAAATGTGACAACACAGAATAACAGTTGCTACAGATCATTAATGGAGATACATTTTGTTATCTAGATAGATACAGTATTATATCATGAATGCTGGGTCTTGTTTGTTTTCTGAGAATCTACTGCACCTACTGGTTAACTTGTTTGCCACTTAGCAATAAAAATATACTAAAAACCTGAATTTTCCTGGTTAGTTATATTGTACTGCTATTATTTTGAGCAATACTGTAGATAGATAGATAGATTTTCCAAAACCCTTCCTCTTCCTGCTCGTTCCTCTCTAACAACTCGGTAAACCCACTTAAAATGTTTAGAGTAATCCCCACTCCCGTTAAAAGACATGCACACTCTAATAATTTGCCCCTTTTTTCCAAGTTCCTAGCTTCAGTGTTTTCCAGCTCTCAGCGAGGTCACTTTCCCAACAGTCTTCCTTGGTCACAAGCATCTGGCAAGCACTCTTGTGTGTCTTCTTAAATATTCCTTTTTCTACCGACACTGTGTTGTCAGCTAGCATCAATATTTCGGGCTCTCCATGATTCGCCTGGATCCAGATTCTTCATCAACATTTTTTTCCTTCAATATTCTACTGGTATACTTTACTCTACCATTGCCCTAATCAAACTCACAGGTAAAGCTACTATGTGTTTTAGTCTCAATTCATTGCTGGAATTCCTTGGCTTGACACCATTAAGTTGCAGTATTCTAAATCTGCAATATTCTATCTGCTTCTCAGAAACTTCCTTGCAGCCAGTACTTGCAGCAGCTCCTTTCTCTTTTGGGTCACCTAAGCTTTGTCTTTCACCTCATTCGTCAAGGCTGGGTTTTCACATTGAAATTGCTGCACAGGGACACAGGGATCTACAACATGTATTCCTGTAAATTCAGAGGCCCCTAAAAAATCCCTAAAATCATGCTCTTTATGTGTGGCCTCACCCAGCTCTTTGTCACTTGTCAGTATCTTTTCCCAGCTAAGTACATTTCTGGTGACTTTAACTAAATCGCTTTAACTAAGTACTATGAAGTCAGGCCCCTTGTTTTTTGCAACAGTGCCACCTGCTGTTTGGAATATTGCGCTCATTAAACCACAAAAATTGTACAGAACGTTCTGTAATTTTACTTATTTAACCCTGTAAAGCCTGACACATCAGAAAATGGCCAGAAAATTCTAATTTTTTGAAACCGAGAGGTTTATTAAATATTTTAGGAAAAAAAAAAATGTCCATATCATTTTGTTTCTGAGATATTTTTTGTATCAAATATGATACACTGGGCATTTGTTGATAAATTAGAGGTCTCAGAAACTCAAGTAGCATATATGATACAAATGGTTTTATAGGGTTAAGTACATTTTGTTATTAATAATTTTTTTAGCATAACAAAAAAATACTAAAGGCAAAGAGTTAAACACTATCCACTGAGAAATGTTAAGTGAAATTTAATTAGCACACTTGTTTGTGATCTAATATATAATGTTTGAGTTACTTTTCAAACAAAACTTGATAAAGAACAGACAAAACACCAATATTTAACCATTCTGTACTGTGTATATTGTTGTACTTATTCTTGCTGTTAACAGGACAGAGGCACATGGACAGCAAGGGAGCAAAGAAAAATGGAAGAAACAATTGTGTTAGTGACATGCTACTTTTCATATTCAATCACATAATGTAAAATAATACAATTTGACTGAAGAGTCTCCCTCTTGTTTCAGTTGTGGCCAATACCTCTGGTCACCTTATGCTATAAGAAAAGAAATATTTTAATCTTATTATGGAATGATAATCTTTTAATTTAGTTTAAAAGTTTAAATCTTGAAATAGGTCTTCTGAAGTAGATGTTTAGAAATGCACTTCTTGCCTCTGACTTGACTGTGGATCCAGTTACAAGGGTTGTATTTAGACGTACCCATTTAGAACACTGTACATTACTATGTCCCATAGAAGGACACGCTGCTCTGTTGCATTAAAACATGTGTGCCTTTCCCTTCTTTGGTTACATTCTGAATGTATTCTGTGATTGGTTGCTGCACCATTAACTACAGAACTTCCTGACGTATAGCTAAAATGAGACCATGTTTGTCACACTGCCACTGTATACAGTATAAACTGTGTTATCTTAAAAATAAAGCTTGGAGAGAGAGAACTGACTGAACCAAGGAACCAGCGTGTTGCCTCTTGTCTCTCTCCCTCTGATCAGAGTAATTTGTAGCATGCTTTATAGCCGGTAACCATCAGATTCTAGAGCTGACATAGCGGAGCAGGTTATATATCATTAGTCAGTGGGAGCTGACAGCGGGCCAATCAATGCTGGGTAAAAAATAAGTTAGTGAAAGCTGACTATCGGGCCCAGCAAAGCTAGGTAAAAAATCTGTATTGGTCAGTTAAAGCTGACTTCGGGCCAAACAAAACTGGATAAAGATATACCGACTAGCTAGAGGAAAAAACGTTATTTCGCCATACACTAAATGATTAAGTCTGTAATACTGTCATAAAGGTTTTATTGCAAATAATTAATCAAGACTTAATTGTCATTGCACAATGCATAGTTGGGTGCACAACTAAATGTATTGTGCCTTACCTAAAACGATATCACATACACACTCCCACATGTCTCACTACACACGCATCATAAAAGCATAATAAGAATTATATAAATATTGCACGTGTCCACAAGTTACTGCATTTCCTGAGGTAGATACTGTGAGTGTTTGATGGAATTTTGTTTTACTTTGACTCTTGGATAAAAACCGTTCTTCAGTCTGGATGGCCTTTGGGGCCTTTATGGCTTTAAGGGGTGAGTAGCAAGAGCGGCTGGTGTCAATGGACTAGGTGAGTTTTTTTAGCCCAAGAACCGCACAGCACAACACTGTTCAGCTTTGTACTGTGCTAATTTACAGGTGTAACACCGCCCCCTTGGTATCGGCACTTTTAGATCCAGAGGCCTGGATTTTGACCAATAACAGACACTAGTAGCCTAGTGTGGCAGGGGCTAAACTTTAAACACAAGGACAAGGAGGTAAATGGAATTAGCGTTAGCTAGCCAATGTTTAGCGTTAATGTGCTTTTCATTTACGTCAAGAGACTTCCACACACCATTCCATCATAAAAGGGAAACCCATTGAGTCTGTCAATGGGCACAAATAACAGGGTGTGGTCTTAGATAACATGTTTAAGTGGGATCAACGCACAGAACTAACAGCAAAAATAAAAAGGGCAACACATTCAATGTTTTTTTTAATTCATTTTTTAAGTTAATCTTTTTGGTGTTGAAAAAACAATGCTTAAAATGTTTTACAATGCTTTTGTGGAGAGTTTATTGACAATAATTCTGTATTGTCTGTTAGTTTTAGTAGTGCAACTGAGGTTTTTATTTTACTATAAAGGTTCTAAATTAAAGACAGAATTTGTATTCTCTGTCATTATGTTATTGTGCTATATATGTTTTACTCACTGAAAACCAATTTCCTATGGGATAAAATAAATTTCCTACCTACCTACCTAGTAGGGCAGTGCCATATCATATTGCTCACGATAGGTATATTTTTTTCTGGTTATAATATCCGTCATTTCACTAGATAACGTTATAGCAGACAAATTAAGTCATTAATTAAAACTGCGCTCCACTCTCCGCATTCTTTAACTGCTCTTGTATAGAGTCAACATACAGCCGAAACCTTTGTTTCTATTTGCTCATAAACAGCTTAAACCAACTGTAGGGTTCCTACTGCTTTGAGCGAAATAGCTCCACACCCAAGTCTTGGCTGCACCGGTGTAACTCTCTACTTTGAATAAAACAGGTTCTGCCCCACTTAGTGTACGGAGATATTCGACTATTTTATTGGTATAAATACAGAGGATCAGCTAAAACGGACTAAAATAAGTATTTTGTGATGTGTAACCAATGACTGTAAAAGGGCTTTTACAGTCATTGTGTGTAACATTACTGCCTCGTTTATGGAGAGCACGTCCTCTCTGCTGTGACCGAGCGCACCAACAGACACAGGACAGGGAGCTGCGCGCACACGTGACTGAAGCGAGAACTGAACTAATACATTTAAATGATCCAGGAAATGTTTTAGCAGCTATATTAACTTGTTTTTCAACAGTAAAAGTGTATTGTTCAGAAAGTAGCATGTGTTTGCAGCGAGTTAAAGCTACTAACGTGTAACTGACTATAGTGAAATACTAACTAGCCCTTCCCTCTTTTAGTAAGTAAATGATCTTTACTCAATCTTTACTCATATTTATTTAAATAGAGAAAAATTTAATTATAGTATTTGTCAGTCTTTTTATATCGTCACTTATATTGTTATTGTTTTCTTGATAGCTTATATTGTGATATAATTTTGAGGCCATATCACCCAAGCCTACTACCTAGTAGTGTTTCCCAATGAAAAGATCTCACGTTGGGCCCCACCACAAAAACTTCTACTAATGTATTACTGTATCCTGAAGTGATTCATGATTTAGAGCTTTAGTGGAAGAGTGTATAGGAGGTGAGAGACATATTTAAACACAGTGGACACCTAAAAAAAATTATAATGTATTAGGGGGGTCTGCCTTCAGATTTCTTTAACAGAATAAGTGTAATTTCCTTTATTCCAGTGTATTTTAACAGCTGTTATGATATTACTATGGAACAAGTACAATTATAGTAACTGTTAGTTTTTACTTACTTACTTAATTAAATGAGAATTTGCAGACACTGGATCCAGACATTTATCACATTCTAAAACTTTCTAATATTAAGAACTGGCATTTTATTTTCTATAATATTTTATGACGATGGGTGTGACTATTGGTGTGAGCTAAGACTTGTTATTTATATTTAATGGATTAAGAAAGAATGTTTAATGTTTATGGTCTAATTATTACAGATATTAAGTCTACATTTTAGACTGTGGACATCACTGCAGCTGTTATTTAACCTGACCTGTGACCCCTGCCTTCTGCCTCTCTCTGCTCTAAACTGACAGGATTTATAAGAGGATGAATAATATTCTCTGTGACTGGTCTGATTGTTATTAGCCTAAATGTTGTCTCTAAACACAAGTCAAACACAATGTCTCCACTTGAATCCACTTCTGACCTGCTCTTATTCTTCCAGAGACCTGGAAGGTACAGTTGTGCTCAGACCCTGGCAGAATTTGGTTTTTTTTTTTGGCCATTTTTCAGAAAATATGAATGATAACACAAAAAAAAATTTTTTATTCATAGTTAGTGGTAGGGTGAAGCCATTTACTGTCAAACAATTGTGTTTATTCTTTTTTAAATCTTAATGACAACAGAAACTACCCATGACAAACAAATAAGCCAATGAGGTCCACCCCATTTCTCCCACAGTAAGGCAATGCCCCAAATGTTTAAAAAGGTCAATGGGATCTGGTTGTTTCCTTTGGCTACAAACCGTGCCTTATTTTTTTTATTTTTTTATTTATTAATTTATTTAACAGGGACAATGCACATTAATAAACATCTGTAAACAATGCCACAGCTGTAAATGTGCCTGATTGTAGCAGTGCTCATTTCCATCAGCAGTCCCCAGGCAAGTAACATCAAATAACCCACAATTAATAGACAAAATATAAAAACACATAAGAACAGACAAAAACAGTATCTCACACAGACATTTGACGAAATAACAAACCAATATTCAACAAGATCACATACAAACAGTTCCCACAATTAAAGACACAAGACAAGATCAGACCAGGCGTTATACATTCATTCATTCATTATACATTCCCCAATTAAAGTTCAAAAAGGAGGGAGGGCACAAAAATGTTTTTAGAGAATTATTCACTGTCATTACAATTAGTTTACAAAAATTACAATAATATATATATGTTAATACTTTAAATGTTGCATTGTATTGCACGTAGATCTGAGTCACTTCTTTAAATAACTTTTAAAAGTAGCAAAGCTTGGGGCTTGCCGTATTTTTGCAGGTAGGTTGTTCCACTGAATACTGGCCTTGTAAGACCTTGTTTTCCCTGCAGGCACCTCACAATCACTCCTGGTTATGGCCACAGTGGTCTGAGATGACAGGGCGCCTCTGTACTGGATGTGATTGTTAAGCAGAGGTGAACCCAACCCATGTAGACTTTTAGAGATCAGACAGGCATTTTTAAATTTGATGAAGTTTTCAAAGCTCAGTAGATTATACTTTTGAAGAATATTACAATGACGATACGTAAATGTTTTTTGTGCTGTCTTGTATAATGACTTATAATTATGTTAAGAGTTATAAAACCTGTCAAAGAGCAGCTTTTTATACAGTAGCCTACATGGGAGAAGTGCAAGAACATCATGGCAGCTTCATCAGTCAGTGATCTTCAAATTTAATTGAAATTTGAAATGTTGACTTTAATTATCTGAGACACTATCTTTATTATCATCTACATGATTTCTAAAGGAAAGGGTAGGGTCCAACATTATTCCTAGATATGTATTTTCTGAACTAACTAACTAATTCTCTTCTATATATATTATATATACAAATATTTTATTTATTAGATCCATTTAGATCTGTTTTAAGTGCATAGACCCATCTTCCTCCTAGTGCTTGTTTACCTGGTGGTAATTGGGTCAGTTTCAATGTCTCATTTTCTTCCAGTAATTGCATCTCCTAGTCCATGGCATCTTTCCACTGTATTGACTCTGATGATGTCACTGCCTCCTGGTACGTTTGTGGAATGTCACACACTGCTCGACAACAATAGTCCACACAAGTTTGTGATTTGTCTGTCGTGTCATCCGTCTCAAAATCTTGCAGATAAGCTGGTTTCTGCTTTATTCTTAGTGGGTTCCTTCGTCAAAGTCTCAGTATTTTCTTCTGGTTGCTTAGTCCCAGCTTGTCTGCAAAAGGCCACAGTGAGCCTCAGGATCACTTTCTGATTTATTGATTGCTTCTGACTTTCTGTTTTCATCCTTTACATCACTGTCACAAACTTTATTGTCATTTCTGATGTCATATCCTGTGGCTTTACTGTCCTGGTTGTGAAAATCACCAACCTGTGCTTTTGGATTTTCTGTGTTTCAGGGTAGTAGACCAGATAGGCCGGGCTGTTTTTATCGTAACCTGCAAAAAAACTCTTTGTCTGTTATTACATCTGTTCCTTATATTGGCAGCTGTCTGACCATAGTTCCACAAATTATCTGGTAACTTGCTTTCTATCAGTGAGCATCATAACCATATCATACATGGTTCACCAGCTTCTCTCTGTTGTGCTGTTTTGGTAGGACGAGTCTTGTGTCTGGTTTTATTCTTTGTTGTTCTTAGCTAAGAACTTTTCTGTAGACTGAACAGCATCACTCTTGGAGTTTAGGAAGTATGAATATGGCTGGTGACCAGAGGCCTCATTTATCTAGCTTGCGTATACACTCAAAATGAGGGTCACAATGTGTGTGGGCCCCCTTCCACGCAAAATATGGGATCTAAAAAAGTCCAACTAGAGGTGAAACTCTATAAATAGGCCTAAAATAGATTGAGTTCGACATTATACAGGTACATAACTATGCTACAAAGTTCCTGTAGATGGCGGTACTATACCACCAAGACACCAACCGCCATAAATCAAGAAGTAACCACAAAAGAAAAAAAAAAAAGGCCGGCCCACTGCATGCCCAAACGCCCGATGAAATTTAAAGTTGGCGGAGGAGACTCAAAGCTAGAGGTAAAAGACGTTTTTGATAAGTTACGAATAAGTTAAGGGGCATTAAAAAAATTTTATGTAATAGGTTTACACTTTTTGGTGTAAGTAACGTTTATCTTCTGCAAGTAAAGCCTAAATGAGGCTCACGTAACTTAAGTTTATGATACTACCCAACAGCTAACAAATTTATCAAGCTGCTACAGCGCAATAACATAAAAGTAACCGTTTAAACAGAGGCAGAGGATTAATAGTTAAAATTGCGTGTTGTATTGCCATTTATCACCCCTAACAGCTACCTAATACCAACAAACTACAGTCAGGTGTGGAAGACTGAGCACAAAGCGATATCTCAAACGCTAGTTTGCAATTTTGTGTAGGATTAGACAGAAATACCGTGACCGTTCTTCCCTTCTTCCTTTGTTATAATGTGAAATTATAGTTTATTTTAATTTTTTTATCTTTTGTTTGTTTATTATTGTTGTATGTGTGTAGATTACTTACTTCGAGGCACTTTTTATCTGGAACACTGCTAAGTTATGCATAATTTCAGAGAGTAAATAAATGCTTTCAGTAACCAGCCAAAAACATGATATGGAAGCTGTTGAGGGCAACATGAAGAGGCAAAGACTACCTCTGTCTGACCCTGAAGACGACGTGCTCTCAGGTTGGTATTTGTGTTGTCAGGAACTTAACATTAGAGAAGCCCCAAATTGAAAGTTTTAGTTCTTCTTTGATGTTTCAGAGAATGATGGCCACAAGAGAAGGCGTCTGCAGGCAGCAGGTCAGGAAAACTGCAGTCCTATGTCAGCACTTTTTGGTCAAGTGGGAGAAGATGAGACTCAGCCAGACAGAGTGATTGTTCCTTGTGTGAGGCCCCAGGTCCAGCAGTTACCCCATAGGCGAGTAGGTAAGGTATCTAACTAATAAAACACCACTACTCTGGTGCCACCAAATAAAATCTTTAAAAAATTTGGCAAAAGGATGTAAATGTAAGGACCTTGTACTATGAAGCTAGTGTAACGTACCAGGCATATATGGAGCTAAAAGAGTCTCAAAAAAGATAAATGCAGACACTAGATTCACACATGCACACACATGATTCATAAATACAGACACAGGATACACAAATGCGCACAAAATTCACAAATGCACACACAAAATTTAAAAAGCACAAAAGATTCACAAATGCACACAAATTTCAGAAATGCACACAAAATTCATAAATACACACACAATTCAGAAATGCAAACAACATTTACAAATGCACTCAAGATTCAGAAATTCACAGGACAAGATTCAGAAATGTATTTCTGATGCACACACAAATATATCGTGATTTACAAACTGCTTGCGATCTGTGAACTTGACTGCATTTGTGTGAATTTTGAGACTCCTCTGACTCGGCTCGACACACAAATGCCTTTTTTTAACAGGGAATGATCAGCAACCAATCATATATCTCCCTTGTTTTAGCCAATCACAGGAATGCACCCCACGCGGGGGGTTGTTTACTTCTAAGCCAATCACACGAACGCGTTCACCCAGCGCGAGCGCAGGCTAGTGCGGTGGAGTTCTTTTATCTAGCTCCGTGAAGTTGGCCCCCCACCAAAATGGATTGACTCCAAAACTATCTAGATCGTTTGTGCTTCGTTTGTGCTGGTTTGTGCAGCAAAAATTTTCGTTTGTGCTGTTATAGTTTTTGAGATATTAATAATAAATATTTTCGGAATTAACGGCTTCATTTCCGGCCAGCTGATGCGCACGTCCAGTCTTACGAGCAGTCTTCCAAGTTAAAAAAAAAAATCCAGTGATGCGTGGTGTAGAAAAATAGAAGCGGCTATATAGTTATTTTATATTTGTTTTATCTCCGTTAAGCTAAATTTAAAAGTTTAAACATTTAAATTCAGCAAATGTGGGGTGAAAACAAATCTATGTTCAGCGCCACCTGGTGGTATAAAGGAAGTAAGGTAGACCATACTTGTTATTTTTTTATGTAATTGTCTTTATTTTTAACGTGTACTTAAGTTGTTTTCATTTTATTATTTAACCATTATTTATCCAGGATTTTTTTTTTCCATGCATTATAAAAATAAAAAAATAAAACATAATCCAGTTCAGTTCGTTCTTTTTTGTAAATACACAGAAAAAATTGTTAGGACAGTTTACAGTTATTTATTTTTGGTGTATTTGGGCCTTCAGGATCAGCAACAGGTCAGGAACAAGTATCCATCTTCAAGACAACTCGAGAAAAAAAGTAACATTTCATCTATAGCATCTTTTAAAAGTTTATAACTTTGTAGATGTACTTTGATCCAATGATTGTCTCTCAAAATGATTATTGATAAAAAATATGGGCACAAAAAACGTGATTTTATGTAACGCAAACAATACAATGCATTTCTACCATTTCAATGGTTAAAACAGTCTTTCACCTGTTCGGACATGCGCATCAGCTGGCCGGAAATGAGGCCGTTAATACCGAAAATATTTATTATTAATATCTCAAAAACTATAACGGCACAAACGATCTAGATAGTTTTGGAGTCAATCCATTTTGGTGGGGGCCCAACTTCACGGAGCTAGAAAGAAGAACTCCACCGCACTAGCTCGCGCTCGCGCCACACAGACATATCGCGCTGTGTGAACGCGTTCGTGTGATTGGCTTAGAAGTAAACAACCCCCCGCGTGGGGTGCATTCTTGTGATTGGCTAAAACAAGGGAGATATATGATTGGTTGCTGATCATTCCCTGTTAAAAAAAGGCATTTGTGTGTGGAGCCGAGTCAGAGGAGTCTCAAAATTCACACAAATGCAGTCAAGTTCACAGACCGCAAGCAGTTTGTAAATCACGATATATTTGTGTGTGCATCAGAAATACATTTCTGAATCTTGAGTGCATTTGTAAATGTTGTTTGCATTTCTGAATTGTGTGTGTATTTATGAATTTTGTGTGCATTTGTGTATCCTGTGTCTGTGTTTATGAATCATGTGTGTGCGTGTGTGAATCATGTGTGTGCATTTATCTTTTTTGAGACTCTTTTAGCTCCATAGGCATATGACTCCATGCTGTAAACGCGTGCGTGCGTGCAGTGTTTGCCCTATAATGTCTACATTGGCATTGTGAGCTTGTTTGTCATTGCTGATTGGCCAAAGAGCTGTGTTTCTATCCTTTAATCTGTTCCTAGCAGGTTAGCTTCTAAGCTCAAGGTTTAACCACAAAGTTACCCTGCTAACCCATTAATTCATCTTTGTAGTACAGGGCCCAAATTTTGCTTATTTTTGTAGGTGTGCCTCCTCTGGCACTGCAGTGCCTGTCACATCCAGGACCTGAGAGTCAATCTATCCACTATAGCAAGTCTTTTGAAAAGCGACTGCTGGGTAAGGACAAAAATGTCATCTTAAAGCTATTGTTTCAAATGTATCTTAAATCACAATCTGACAGAAATTACTGTCTTATCTAGCCTTTGGTACTCCAGTGTTATTTAAACATAATTAAACACATTTAAAAAGGGATGTCAATGTATAATTTGGGTAAGCAGTTACAACACAAGCAGATTTATGTATTTTGTATTATTGTAAAAAGTGTGATACAAACAAGGAGGTATTGTAGCAAAAGTATTAATTTGAAATCACTTTAATTCCTCAATTGCCCCAATGGGCAATTTTAAAGTAGATTAAAATAGACAATCGCAATCAATAGACACAATAAACACAAGACACAAACTCGGCTGACACAGCACATTATTAAACATTTCCAAACACATGAATAATTAAAGCCGCAAGTGGCGATAAAGGCCCTCGCCTCCCTTGAGACCGCGGGGACACATGCACTCGTGCTTTAAAGCGTAAACTTCACGGTAAAAGGATTCTGAGGAGTTTTCTAAGACTCTAGCCGTGGCTCTGGAGGGGCCTCCTCTAAAGGAAGGATCCTGGCAATTGGGAAATGGCATTTATTTCCCAAAGGTATCAAAAAACAAATTGATAACTTTTTTGGCACACGTGTCTAGATGATACTCACCAAATTTGGGGCCATTTAGATTAAAACACAATGATTTGCATCTTTTTGCGCAAGGTGTGCGATTTTAGTGGCCATGCGTTTCACCCCACATGTCGGACTTCCTGTTGAGTTTAGAGTGTGGCTGTCATTGACTTTTCTGTTTGCCCTGAGGTGTGCTATAGATGTACCAAGTTTCATTTTTCTACATTGGAATAAAGTTACTTTCACTTTCCATAGGCCTGATGTATTTTGACTTTTCTAGGGTCGCCACTGAGTCATTTTTCGTATTTTTTTCGGGACTTCAAATACATAAATTGTTCGCTGGGCTTGAAATCTGGGACCAATAAAAATGACTTTTAGTTGCACGTTTACTGGGTTAAATTATGCGGATCATTTTGCAGAAAAATATGATTAAAAAAATATACCGAATTATAATAAAAAAATATAACTCGAGCAAAAAAGTCTAGAAAAACGCTTGTCTATTTTACATACATGTGTTTAGCTCATTTTGCCCAAGTTTGGTGTCCGTGGAATGAAGCAGCTATTGTCTGTGTACTTTTAAAAAGAGGTGTATTTTAAGTCGGTTCACATTTTCAATTCAAAATGGCCGCCTTCCCGTGTGTGATAGGGTGTGGTCCCAATTGGATTTTTGTTCATAAGCCCATGGTGGATGTGTGTACCAAGTTTCATTTGCCTACAACAAACTAAAATTTTCACTTCCCATTGACTTTTCCACATTTTTGGGACGTTGCTATGGCAACACATTTATAGATAGGGGTGGTTGTCATTGGCTTTTATGCTCGTCATGACATAAGAGATGTGTGTACCAAATTTTATGTCTCTATGACAAACTAAATTCTTAGGTCCCATTATAGGTTTGTAGGGGCGCTGGAAAGCCATTTCTAAAGATAACCCTTTTATTTACATATTTTTGTGTTCAGGTCATGAATGTGCACAAACGCCTTTTTGGGTCCAACTCGATCCGAGAAGGTGTTTGAGAGTTAAGAGACATTTTATTTTCACAAAAATGGCCACCTCGTTACAGGCTTGCCACACCCATACCCGATAAGATATCATAAACAAAGTCACAACTTTGGTTGGCACATGTGTCTAGATGATACTCACCAAATTTGGGGCCATTTAGATTAAAACACAATGATTTGCATCTTTCTGCGCAAGGGGTGCGATTTTAGTGGCCGCGCGTTTCACCCCACATGGCGGACTTCCTGTTGAGTTTAGGGTGTGACTGTCATTGACTTTTCTGTTTGCCCTGAGGTGTCCTATGGATGTACCAAGTTTCATTTTTCTACATTGGAATAAAGTTACTTTCACTTTCCATAGGCCCAATGTATTTTGACTTTTCTAGGGGTCGCCACTGAGTCATTTTTCGTATTTTTTTCGGGACTTCAAATACATAAATTGTTCGCTGGGCTTGAAATCTGGGACCAATAAAAATGACTTTTAGTTGCACGTTTACTGGGTTAAATTGCGGATCATTTTGCAGAAAAAATATGATTAAAAAAAATATACCGAATTATAATAAAAAAAAATATAACTCGAGCAAAAAAGTCTAGAAAAACGCTTGTCTATTTTACATACATGTGTTTAGCTCATTTTGCCCAAGTTTGGTGTCCGTGGAATGAAGCAGCTATTGTCTGTGTACTTTTAAAAAAGAGGTGTATTTTAAGTCGGTTCACATTTTCAATTCAAAATGGCCGCCTTCCCGTGTGTGATAGGGTGTGGTCCCAATTGGATTTTTGTTCATAAGCCCATGGTGGATGTGTGTACCAAGTTTCATTTGCCTACAACAAACTAAAATTTTCACTTCCCATTGACTTTTCCACATTTTTGGGACGTTGCTATGGCAACACATTTATAGATAGGGGTGGTTGTCATTGGCTTTTATGCTCGTCATGACATAAGAGATGTGTGTACCAAATTTTATGTCTCTATGACAAACTAAATTCTTAGGTCCCATTATAGGTTTGTAGGGGCGCTGGAGAGCCATTTCTAAAGATAACCCTTTTATTTACATATTTTTGTGTTCAGGTCATGAATGTGCACAAACGCCTTTTGGGTCCAACTCGATCCGAGAAGGTGTTTGAGAGTTAAGAGACATTTTATTTTCACAAAAATGGCCACCTCGTTACAGGCTTGCCACACCCATACCCGATAAGATATCAACAACAAAGTCACAACTTTGGTTGGCACATGTGTCTAGATGATACTCACCAAATTTGGGGCCATTTAGATTAAAACACAATGATTTGCATCTTTCTGCGCAAGGTGCGATTTTAGTGGCCGCGCGTTTCACCCACATGGCGGACTTCCTGTTGAGTTTAGGTGTGACTGTCATTGACTTTTCTGTTTGCCCTGAGGTGTCCTATGGATGTACCAAGTTTCATTTTTCTACGTTGGAAAAAGTTACTTTCACTTTCCATAGGCCCAATGTATTTTGATTTTGTAGGACTGAGTCATTTCTCGTATTTTTTTCGGGACTTCAAACATAAATTTTCGCCGGGCTTGAAGTCTGGGACCAATAAAAATGACTTTTCGTGCATGTTCACTGGGTCAAATTTAGGATCATTTGGTCACAATAAAAATAAAAAAAATCTGAGCAAAAACAATAGGCCCTCCCGGTCACCGGCTCGGGCCTAATTAAAGCCGCAAGCATAAAGGCCCTCACCTCCCTTGAGGACATGCACTCGGAGGATTGCATTTCGTGCTTTAAAGCGCAAACTTCACGGTAATATCAAATACCGGGCCTGTGCTACTGCTTGAATCTTCTTCTGGCTGGAGCCTGCTTCATCACCTCGGGCCTGTGCTACTGCTGGGGCCTGCTACACCACCTTGTAATTTAGAGTTAAAGGTCTCCACAATCTCTGGTTTTCCTGGGAGCTGTCTGAACCTTTGAAAATAATAGATTATGCTTGGGCTAAGGTGAGAAAAACAAAGTACTGGCTGGAGATTTGATATGACTCAGGAATTGCTGCACCCCCCTGTTTAAAAAGGCAAAATGTAAATATTACTTGTCTAGTACAAGGTTACAAGTTCCAAAAGATTCTGAGGAGTTTTCTAAGACTAGCCGTGGCTCTGGAGGGGCCTCCTAAAGGAAGGATCCTGGCAATTGGGAAATGGCAATTATTTCCCAAAGAAATGGCTGCCTCTTCACAGACTCATTACGACCACAGCCACAAATGTATCAAAAAACAAATTGATCGCTTTTTTGGCACGTGTCTAGATAATACTCACCAAATTTGGAGCTGTATTTGCATCTTTAGCGCAAGGGTGAGATTTAGGTAGTCACGCTTTCCACCCAACATAGTAGATTTCCTGTTGAGTTTACGATATGGCTGTAATAAACTTTTCTGTTTGCCCTGAGGTGTCCTATGGATGTACCAAGTTTACAAGTTTACCAAAATTTACTTTCACTTTCCATAGGCACAATGTATTAAAAATTTCCAGGGGTCGCCACTGAATCATTAGGCTGATGACATTTATTGTTTCGGATTTTTATTTTTTTCCTTTTCCACCTATGATCCTAAATTTGACCCAGTGAACATGAACGAAAAGTCATTTTTATTGGTCCAATTTTTCAAGCTCGGCGAAAAATTTATGTATTTGAAGTCCCCCGAAAAATACAAAAAATGACTCAGTGGCCCTAGAAAAGTCAAAATACATTGGGCCTATGGAAGTAAGTAACTTTTTCCAACGTAGAAAAATGAAACTTGGTACATCCATAGAACACCTCAGGGCAAACAGAAAAGTCAATGACAGCCACACCCTAAACTCAACAGGAAGTCCGCCATGTGGTGGTGGCGCGCCACTAAAATCGCACCCCTTGCAAAAGATGCAAATCATTGTGTTTTAATCTAAATGGCCCCAAATTTGGTAAGTATCATCTAGACACGTGTGCCAACCAAAGTTGTGACTTTGTTTATGATATCTTATCGGGTATGGGTGTGGCAAGCCTGTAACGACGTAGCCATTTTTGTGAAAATAAAATGTCTCTTAACTCTCAAACGCCTTCTCGGATCGAGTTGGACCCAAAAAGGCGTTTGTGCAGATTCATGACCTGAACACACAGATATGTAAATAAAAGGGTTATCTTTAGAAATGGCTCTCCAGCGCCCCCTACAAACTTATAATGGGACCCAAGAATTTAAATTGTCATAGAGACATGAAATTTGGTACACACATCTCTTATGTCATGACGAGCATAAAAGCCAATGACAACCACCCCCTATCTATAAATGTGTTGCCATAGCAACGTCCCAAATATGTCGAAAAAGTCAATGGGAAGTGAAAATTCTAGTTTGTTGTAGGCAAATGAAACTTGGTACACACATCCAGTATGGGCTTATGAACAAAAAAGCCAATGGGGACCACACCCTATCACACACGGGAAGGCGGCCATTTTGAATAGAAAATGTGAACTGACTTAGAAGACACCTTTTTTAAAAGAACACAGAAAATAGCTGCTTCATTCCACAGACACCAAACTTGGGCAAAATGAGCTAAACACATGTATGTAAAATAGACAGGCGTTTTTCTAGACTTTTTTGCTCGTGTTATATTTTATTTTATAATTTGGTATATTTTTTTATTATAATTTTTCTGCAAAATGATCCTCAATTTGACCCAGTAAACGTGCAACTTAAAGTCATTTTTATTTGTCCCAGACTTCAAGCTCTGCGAAAAATTAATGTATTTGAAGTCCCCGAAAAAAAAATACGAAAAATGACTCAGTGGCGACCCCTACAAAAGTTAAAATACATTGGGCCAATGGAAAGTGAAAGTAACTTTTTTCCAACGTAGAAAAATGAAACTTGGTACATCCATAGGACACCTCAGTGCAAACAGAAAAGTTTATTACAGCCATACCGTAAACTCAACAGGAAATCTACTATGTTGGGTGGAATGCGTGACCACCTAAATCTCACACCTTGTGCTAAAGGCTTTTCATCTAAACAGCTCCAAATTTGGTGAGTATCATCTAGACACGTGTGCAAAAAAAAGTTATCAAGTTGTTTTTTGATACATTTGTGCCTGTGGTCGTAATGAGTCTGTGAAGAGGCAACCTTTGGTAAATAAATGCCATTTCCCAATTGCCAGGATCCTTCCTTTAGAGGAGGCCCCTCCAGAGCCAAGACTAGAGTCTTAGAAAACTCCTCAGAATCCTTTGGAACTTGTAACCTTGTACTTTTAGACAAGTAATATTTACATTTTGCCTTTTTAAACAGGGGGGTGCAGCAATTCCTGAGTCATCTCAAATCTCCAGCCAGTACTTTGTTTTTCTCGCCTTAGCCCAAGCACAATCTATTATTTTCAAAGGTTCAGACAGCTCCCAGGAAAACCAGGGATTGTGGAGACCTTTAACTCTAAATTACAAGGTGGTGTAGCAGGCCCCAGCAGTAGCACAGGCCCGATTATTTGACATTACCGTGAAGTTTACGCTTTAAAGCCGAAATCACGATCCTCCGAGTGCATGTGTCCCAGCGGTCTCAAGGGAGGCGAGGGCCTTTATCGCCGCTTGCGGCTTTAATTAGGCCCGAGCGGTGATGGCCGGGAGGGCCTATTGTTTGCTCGGATTTTTTTTTTTTTTTTTTTTTATCTTTATTGTGACCAAATGATCCTAAATTTGACCCAGTGAACATGCACAAAAGTCATTATATTGGTCCCAGACTTCAAGCTCGGCAAAAATGGTATGTATTTGAAGACGCCGAAAAAAATACGAAAAATGACTCAGTGGCGCCCCTACAAAATCAAAATACATTGGGCCTATGGAAAGTGAAAGTAACTTTTTCCAACGTAGAAAAATGAAACTTGGTATATCCATAGGACACCTCAGAACAAACAGAAAAGTCAATGACAGTCACACCTAAACTTAACAGGAAGTCCGCCATGTGGGGTGAAAGCAGCGGCCACTAAAATCGCACCCCTTGCGCAGAAAGATGCAAATCATTGTGTTTTAATCTAAATGGCCCCAAATTTGGTGAGTATCATCTAGACACGTGTGCCAACCAAAGTTGTGACTTTGTTGTTGATATCTTATCGGGTATGGGTGTGGCAAGCCTGTAGGTGGCCATTTTTGTGAAAATAAAGCGTCTCTTAACTCTCAAACGCCTTCTCGGATCGAGTTGGACCCAAAAAGGCGTTTGTGCACATTCATGACCTGAACACAAAAATATGTAAATAAAAGGGTTATCTTTAGAAATGGCTCTCCAGCGCCCCTACAAACTTATAATGGACCCAAGAATTTAGTTTGTCATAGAGACATAAAATTTTGTACACACATCTCTTATGTCATGACGAGCATAAAAGCCAATGACAACCACCCCTATCTATAAATGTGTTGCCATAGCGTCCCAAAAATGTGAAAAAGTCAATGGGAAGTGAAATTTTTAGTTTGTTGTAGGCAAATAAAACTTGGTACACACATCCACCATGGGCTTATGAACAAAAAAGCCAATGGGGACCACACCCTATCACACACAGGAAGGCGGCCATTTTGAATTGAAAATGTGAACCGACTTAAAATACACCTCTTTTTAAAAGTACACAGAAAAAGCTGCTTCATTCCACAGACACCAAACTTGGGCAAAATGAGCTAAACACATGTATGTAAATGAGACAAGTGTTTTTCTAGACTTTTTGCTCGAGTTATATTTTTTTATTATAATTCGGTATATATTTTTTATTATAATTTTTCTGTAAAATGATCCTCAATTTAACCCAGTAAACGAACAACTAAAAGTCATTTTATTGGTCCCAGACTTCAAGCCTGGCAAAAATTTATGTATTTGAAGTCGCCGAAAAAAAATACGAAAAATGACTCAGTGGCGACCCTACAAAAGTCAAAATACATTGGGCCTATGGAAAGTGAAAGTAACTTTTTCCAACGTAGAAAAATGAAACTTGGTATATCCATAGGACACCTCAGGGCAAACAGAAAAGTCAATGACAGTCACACCTAAACTTAACAGGAAGTCCGCCATGTGGGGTGAAAGCAGCGCACCACTAAAATCGCACCTTGCGCAGAAAGATGCAAATCATTGTGTTTTAATCTAAATGGCCCCAAATTTGGTGAGTATCATCTAGACACATGTGCCAACCAAAGTTGTGACTTTGTTGTTGATATCTTATTGGGTATGGGTGTGGCAAGCCTGTAACGAGGTGGCCATTTTTGTGAAAATAAACGTCTCTTAACTCTCAAGCGGCTTCTCGGATCGAGTTGGACCCAAAAAGGCGTTTGTGCACATTCATGACCTGAACACAAAAATATGTAAATAAAAGGGTTATCTTTAGAAATGGCTCTCCAGCGCCCCCTACAAACTTATAATGGGACCCAAGAATTTAGTTTGTCATAGAGACATAAAATTTGGTACACACATCTCTTATGTCATGACGAGCATAAAAGCCAATGACAACCACCCCTATCTATAAATGTGTTGCCATAGCAACGTCCCAAATATTTGGAAAAAGTCAATGGGAAGTGAAAATGTTAGTTTGTCGTAGGCAAATGAAACTTGGTACACACATCCAGCATGGGCTTATGAACAAAAAAGCCAATGGGGACCACACCCTATCACACACGGGAAGGCGGCCATTTTGAATTGAAAATGTGAACCGACTTAAAATACACCTCTTTTAAAGAACTCAGAAAATAGCTGCTTCATTCCACAGACACCAAACTTGGGCAAAATGAGCTAAACACATGTATGTAAAATAGACAAGCGTTTTTCTAGACTTTTTGCTCGAGTTATATTTTATTTTATTATAATTTGGTATATTTTTTTTTATTATAATTTTTCTGCAAAATGATCCTCAATTTGACCCAGTAAACGTGCAACTAAAAGTAATTTTTATTGGTCCCAGACTTCAAGCTCGGCGAAAAATTTATGTATTTGAAGTCGCTAAAAAAATATGAAAAATGACTCAGTGGCGACCCTACAAAAGTCAAAATACATTGGGCCTATGGAAAGTGAAAGTAACTTTTTCCAACGTAGAAAAATGAAACTTGGGACACCTCAGGCGAACAGAAAAATGTATTACAGCCATATCGTAAACTCAACAGGAAATCTACTATGTTGGGTGTATGCGTGACCACCTAAATTGCACCCCTTGTGTCTAAAGGCTTTTCATCTAAACAGCTCCAAATTTGGTGAGTATCATCTAGACACGTGTGCAAAAAAAAGTTATCAATTTGTTTTTTGATAGATTTGTGGCTGTGGTCGTAATGAGTCTGTGAAGAGGCAACTATTGGGAAATAAATGCCATTTCCCAATTGCCAGGATCCTTCTCAACAGAAAATGTTGGGTGGAATACATGACCACCTAAATCGTACACTTTGTGCTAAAGGGTTTTCATCTAAACAGCTCCAAATTTGCTTTAAAGCACGACATGCAATCCTCCGAATATATGTGTCCCCGCGGTCTCAAGGGAGGCGAGGGCCTTTATCGCCGCTTGCGGCTTTAATTTTTCATTCTTTTTCCTCTTCAAATACATACATTTTTCGCAGGGCTTGAATTTTGGGGCCAATAAATTTGACTTGTAGTTGTGCATTTACTGGTTCAAATTGAGGATCATTTTACAGAAAAAAATATAATTAAAATTAAAGCCGCAAGCGGCGATAAAGGCCCTCGCCTCCCTTGAGACCGCGGGGACACATGCACTCAGAGGATTGCATTTCGTACTTTAAAGCGTAAATGCGTGACCAATGCATGGTCACGCATTCCACCCAACATAGTAGATTTTCTGTTGAGTTTACGGTATGGCTGTAATAAACTTTTCTGTTTGCCCTGAGGTGTCCTATGGATGTACCAAGTTTTGTATTTCTACATTGGAAAAATTTACTTTCATTTTCCATAGAACCAATGTATTTTGACTTTTCTAGGGGTCGCCACTGAGTCATTTTTCATATTTTTTTTTCGGGGACTTGAAATACATAAATTTTTGCCGGGCTTGAAGTCTGTGACCAATAAAAATGACTTTTAGTTGCACGTTTACTGGGTCAAATTGAAAATCATTTTTCATAAAAATTATAATAAAAAAATATATACCAAATTATAATAAAAAATATATAACTCGAGCAAAACGACAAGAAAAACGCCTGTCTATTTTGCACACATGTGTTTAACTCATTTTGCCCAAGTTTGGTGTCTGTGGAATGAAGCAGCTATTTTCTGTTGTTTTTAAGAGAGGTTGTATTCTAAGTCGGTTCACATCTTCAATTTAAAATGGCTGCCTTCCGTGTGTGATAGGGTGTGGTCCCCATTGGCTTTTTGTTCATAGCCCATGCTGGATGTGTGTACCAAGTTTCATTTGCCTACAAACTAAAATTTTCACTTCCCATTGACTTTTTCCACATATTTGGGGCGTTGCTATGGCAACACATTTATAGATAGGGGTGGTTGTCATTGGCTTTTATGCTCGTCATGACATAGAGATGTGTGTACCAAATTTTCATGTCTCTATGACAAACTAAATTCTTGGGTCCCATTATAAGTAGTTTGTGAGGCGCTGGAAACCATTTCTAAAGATAACCCTTTTATTTACATATTTTGTGTTCAGGTCATGAATGTGCACAAACGCCTTTTGGGTCCAACTCGATCCGAAGCGTTTGAGAGTTAAGGCGTTTTATTTTCACAAAAATGGCCACCTCGTTACAGGCTTGCCACACCCATACCCGATAAGATATCAACAACAAAGTCACAACTTTGGTTGGCACATGTCTAGATGATACTCACCAAATTTGGGCCATTTAGATTAAAACACAATGATTTGCATCTTTCTGCGCAAAGTGCGATTTTAGTGGCGCGTTTCACCCCACATGGCGGACTTCCTGTTAAGTTTAGGGTGTGACTGTCATTAAACTTTTCTGTTTGCCCTGAGGTGTCCTATGGATGTACCAAGTTTCATTTTCTACGTTGGAAAAAGTTACTTTCACTTTCCATAGGCCCAATGTATTTTGACTTTTGTAGAATTCGCCACTGAGTCATTTTTCGTATTTTTTTGTGACTTCAAATACATAAATTTTTCGCCGGGCTTGAAGTCTGGGACCAATACAAATGACTTTTAGTTGCACGTTTACTTGGTCAAATTGATGATCATTTTACAGAAAAATTATACTAAAAAAAAATATACCAAATTAAAGCCGCAAGCGATAAAGGCCCTCGCCTCCCTTGAGACCGGGGACACATGCACTCGGAGGATTGCATTTTGCTTTAAAGCGTAAACTTCACGGTAATGTCAAATAACCGGGCCTGTGCTACTGCTGGGGCCTGCTACACCACCTTGTAATTTAGAGTTAAAGGTCTCCACAATCCCTGGTTTTCCTGGGAGCTGTCTGAACCTTTGAAAATAATAGATTGTGCTTGGGCTAAGGCGAGAAAAACAAAGTACTGGCTGGAGATTTGAGATGACTCAGGAATTGCTGCACCCCCTGTTTAAAAGGCAAAATGTAAATATTACTTGTCTAAAAGTACAAGGTTACAAGTTCCAAAGGATTCTGAGGAGTTTTCTAAGACTCTAGTCTTGGCTCTGGAGGGCCTCCTCCAAAGGAAGGATCCTGGCAATTGGGAAATGGCATTTATTTCCCAAAGAAATGGCTGCCTCTTCACAGACTCATTACGACCACAGCCACAAATGTAACAAAAAACAAATTGATAACTTTTTTGGCACACGTGTCTAGATGAAACTCACAAAATTTGGAGCTGTTTAGATGAAAAGCCTTTAGCACAAGGGGTGCGATTTAGGTGGTCACGCATTCCACCCAACATAGTAGATTTCCTGTTGAAATTACGATATGGCTGTAATAAACTTTTCTGTTTGCCCTGAGGTGTCCTATGGATGTACCAAGTTTTGTATTTCTACATTGGAAAAATTTACTTTCATTTTCCATAGGCCCAATGTATTTTGACTTTTCTAGGGAATTCGCCACTGAGTCATTTTTCGTATTTTTTTGGGGACTTCAAATACATAATTTTTTGCCGAGCTTCAAGTCTGGGACCCATAAAAATGACTTTTAGTTGCACGTTTACTGGGTCAAATTGAGGATCATTTTGCAGAAAAATTATAATAAAAAAATATACGAATTATAATAAAAAAATATAACTCGAGCAAAAAGTCTAGAAAAACACTTGTCTCTTGTACATACATGTGTTTAGCTCATTTTGCCCAAGTTTGGTGTCTGTGGAATGAAGCAGCTATTTTCTGTTGTTTTTAAAGAGAGGTTGTATTCTAAGTCGGTTCACATCTTCAATTTAAAATGGCTGCCTTCCGTGTGTGATAGGGTGTGGTCCCCATTGGCTTTTTGTTCATAAGCCCATGCTGGATGTGTGTACCAAGTTTCATTTGCCTACGACAAACTAAAATTTTCACTTCCCATTGACTTTCCACATATTTGGGACGTTGCTAAGCACATTTATAGATAGGGGTGGTTGTCATTGGCTTTTATGCTCGTCATGCCATAAGAGATGTGTGTACCAAATTTCATGTCTCTATGACAAACTAAATTCTTGGGTCCCATTATAAGTTTGTAGGGGGCGCTGGAGAGCCATTTCTAAAGATAACCCTTTTATTTACATATTTTTGTGTTCAGGTCATGAATGTGCACAAAGCGCCTTTTTAGGTCCGACTTGATCCGAGAAGCGTTTGAGAGTTAAGAGACATTTTATTTTCACAAAAATGGCCACCTCGTTACAGGCTTGCCACACCCATACCCGATAAGATATCAACAACAAAGTCACAACTTTGGTTGGCACATGTGTCTAGATGATACTTACCAAATTTGGAGCTGTTTAGATGAAAAGCCTTTGCACAAAGTGCGATTTAGGTGGTCACGCATTCCACCCAACATAGTAGATTTCCTGTTGAAATTACAATATGGCTGTAATAAACTTTTCTGTTTGCCCTGAGGTGTCCTATGGATGTACCAAGTTTCATTTTTCTACGTTGGAAAAAAGTTACTTTCACTTTCCATAGGCCCAATGTATTTTGACTTTTGTAGGGGTCGCCACTGAGTCATTTTAGTATTTTTTTGACTTCAAATACATAAATTTTTCGCCGGGCTTGAAGTCTGGGACCAATACAAATGACTTTTAGTTGCACGTTTACTGGGTCAAATTGATGATCATTTTACAGAAAAATTATACTAAAAAAAAATATACCAAATTAAAGCCGCAAGCGGCGATAAAGGCCCTCGCCTCCCTTGAGACCGCGGGGACACATGCACTCGGAGGATTGCATTTCGTACTTTAAAGCGTAAACTTCACGGTAATGTCAAATAACCGGGCCTGTGCTACTGCTGGGGCCTGCTACACCACCTTGTAATTTAGAGTTAAAGGTCTCCACAATCCCTGGTTTTCCTGGGAGCTGTCTGAACCTTTGAAAATAATAGATTGTGCTTGGGCTAAGGCGAGAAAAACAAAGTACTGGCTGGAGATTTGAGATGACTCAGGAATTGCTGCACCCCCCTGTTTAAAAAGGCAAAATGTAAATATTACTTGTCTAAAAGTACAAGGTTACAAGTTCCAAAGGATTCTGAGGAGTTTTCTAAGACTCTAGTCTTGGCTCTGGAGGGCCTCCTCCAAAGGAAGGATCCTGGCAATTGGGAAATGGCATTTATTTCCCAAAGAAATGGCTGCCTCTTCACAGACTCATTACGACCACAGCCACAAATGTAACAAAAACAAATTGATAACTTTTTGGCACACGTGTCTAGATGAAACTCACAAAATTTGGAGCTGTTTAGATGAAAAGCCTTTAGCACAAGGGGTGCGATTTAGGTGGTCACGCATTCCACCCAACATAGTAGATTTCCTGTTGAAATTACGATATGGCTGTAATAAACTTTTCTGTTTGCCCTGAGGTGTCCTATGGATGTACCAAGTTTTGTATTTCTACATTGGAAAAATTTACTTTCATTTTCCATAGGCCCAAT
Source organism: Perccottus glenii (assembly GCA_024416835.2). NCBI lineage: Eukaryota > Metazoa > Chordata > Actinopteri > Gobiiformes > Odontobutidae > Perccottus > Perccottus glenii. Next base: position 27,340,384 of record CM044563.2, read on the forward strand.
GTATTTTGACTTTTCTAGGGGTCGCCACTGAGTCATTTTTCGTATTTTTTTTTCGGGGACTTCAAATACATAATTTTTTGCCGAGCTTCAAGTCTGGGACCCATAAAAATGACTTTTAGTTGCACGTTTACTGGGTCAAATTGAGGATCATTTTGCAGAAAAATTATAATAAAAAAATATATACCGAATTATAATAAAAAAAAATATAACTCGAGCAAAAAAGTCTAGAAAAACACTTGTCTCTTGTACATACATGTGTTTAGCTCATTTTGCCCAAGTTTGGTGTCTGTGGAATGAAGCAGCTATTTTTTGTTGTTTTTTAAAAAAGAGGTGTATTCTAAGTCGGACCAAATTTTCAATTCAAAATGGCTGCCTTCCCGTGTGTGATAGGGTGTGGTCCCCATTGGCTTTTTTGTTCATAAGCCCATGCTGGATGTGTGTACCAAGTTTCATTTGCCTACGACAAACTAAAATTTTCACTTCCCATTGACTTTTTTCCAAATATTTGGGACGTTGCTATGGCAACACATTTATAGATAGGGGGTGGTTGTCATTGGCTTTTATGCTCGTCATGACATAAGAGATGTGTGTACTAAATTTCATGTCTCTATGACAAACTAAATTCTTGGGTCCCATTATAAGTTTGTAGGGGGCACTGGAGAGCCATTTCTAAAGATAACCCTTTTATTTACATATTTTTGTGTTCAGGTCATGAATGTGCACAAACGCCTTTTTGGGTCCAACTCGATCCGAGAAGGCGTTTGAGAGTTAACAGACATTTTATTTTCACAAAAATGGCCACCTCGTTACAGGCTTGCCACACCCATTCCCGATAAGATATCATAAACAAAGTCACAACTTTGGTTCGCACGTGTGTCTAGATGATACTTACCAAATTTGGGGCCATTTAGATTAAAACACAATGATTTGCATCTTTTTGCGCAAGGGGTGCGATTTAGGTGGCCGTGCGTTTCACCCCACATGGCGGACTTCCTGTTGAGTTTAGGGTGTGGTTGTCATAGACTTTTATATTTGCCCTGAGGTGTCCTATGGATGTACCAAGTTCAGTGTTTCTACATTGAAAAAATTTACTTTAATTTTCCATACGCCCAATCTATTTTGACATTTCTAGGGGTTGCCACTGAGTCATTTTTAAATGCACAAAAGCACACTTTGTACTAAATGTAAATACAAAATAGTGATGTCACTGTCTAAGCAGAGGGATTTGTGCAACTGTATGGAATATAGTCAACACATGACAAATGAGGTAATAATCAATATTTCAGAATAATTCAAACTCAAATATTGGTGTGTGATATCTGAGTTTTAATTATTTGACTACAAATCTCACCTATTTGTATGTAAATGTTTGTCTGTACTGTATTTGTGAAATGTAAAGCGAGCTTGAGCTACGGAAAGGCGCTATATAAATAAAACTTCTTCTTCTTCTTCACCTCATCATTCCTCCCAGTGATTATTTCCAGGATAAACTGAGATGCCCTCAAGCTGGCTTCTTAAAACTGACTAAATATTTAAAAAGAGCCGTTCTTTTGAACGGCACTTTTTAGGAACGGATCGCAAAGATCCGGATCCCCTCAAAGAGCCATAAATCCCATCACTACTCTACACCACCACAATGGATTTGAAATGAAACGAACAAGATGTTCTTTTACTGCAGACATTTAGCTTTCATTTGAGAGTATTCACATCCAAATCAGGTGAACGGTGTAGGAATTATAACAGTTTTTATATGTGCCTCCCGCTTTTTAAGGGACCAAAAGTAATGGGACAGATTAACAATCATAAATCAAACTTTCACTTTTTAATACTTGGTTGTCCTTTTGCAGTAAATTAAAGCTTTAATGTCTGGAACGCATTGACATCACCAGACGCTGGGTTTCATCCCTGGTGATCCTCTGCCAGGCCTCTACTGCAACTGTTTTCAGTTCCTGCTTGTTCTTGGAGCATTTTTCCTTCAGTCTTGTCTTCAGTAAGTGAAATGCATGCTCAATCGGATTCAGGTCAGGTGTTTGACTTAGCCATTGCATAACATTCCACTTCTTTCCCTTGAAAAGTCTTTGGTTGCTTTCGCGGTATGTTTCAAGTCATTGTCCGTCTGCACTGTGAAGCGCCGTCCATTGAGTTCTGAAGCATTTGGCTGAATATGAGCAGTAGGGTTGGGCGATGTCATCTAAATCGGCAGCTGACGATGTGTACAGTAAAACATCGCGATGGACGATGATATCGTCCGGGGGGGGGCTATTTTCACAGACTAACACACTACAGTATTTAAAATAGCATATGCATTAGTTATATTTAATTTACAGAGCAATCCCTGCAAACATTTTAGGTTAACTGTAGTCTATAGAAGAGAGTATGTGAGCGTAGTGGGAGCGGCGAGATTATGAATGGAGTGAGGAGCAGACTTTTTAAAAGTCGGAGCGTTCTTGTTTTCACTAGCCCCGAGAGCGCTGCCACTCAATCACGAGTACAATTCATGCCAAGGGGTGGCACATAATGACTACATTTTAGCCAGAACTAGAGCTTAGATCGGCTCAAAAAAAAAAATCAAGCCCGACCCTACCCGAGCCCGTGCACCCGACAGACCGGCCCTGCCCGACACATTAACTTTAATAATGAGCTCGACCCCGATTTAAACCCGACCATTTTTTAATACGTGGGCGTTCTGAGGAGAACGAGCCTGTAATGACTAATGAGCGGAGCCGGTGTGACTCAGCTCAATACCCCGCTAAATAATGATGTTCGTTCAAATCCAGCTCAGACATGACATAAATCTGTGGCTTACTATACTTGTTGTAGCATTAAACAATGTTAAATGTATTTATGTTTAAATATTATATTATTATTTTTAAATTTCATATGATTATACGTGCAAAGATGCAAGTGGGTCAGAAATGATTTTGGTGGTAATATTTAGTTTAATATTTTTGTTTTGTAAAAAGTTGTCTCTTAATTTTAATAAAGGTTTCTTCGGCCAATTTCATGTATTTGATAAATAAGAAGCAAATAAGCTTCCGCGACCGCTTTCATTGCTCATGGACTGGAGCTTGTCTCAAATAAACTGAAACTCTGCAGGTTTGCCTAACAGACATGAGAAATATGTAGCCTAATATGTGTAGTAGGGCTGTAGTAATCGAATATTTTGGTAATCGAGTATTCTACCGAATATTTTATTGATTAATCGAGTAATCGGATAAAATCTGTTTTTACTTAAAGTGCAATATTAAATATGCAAGAGAAAATAAGACTCTAGGTCTCTTAAAAAGAACAACTACGTTTCATTTTTTAAAAGAAAATTTTAATTATTTTTTTAAATGCATAAAATGCAATGCATACATCAAAAATAAACATTTAGTTATTACTCATTGTTTCTCTGTCTGTACTTGTACTGTGAACAATAAAAATAAAGTGCATTTAAGTGCCATTCATTTGGGGTTTTAAATAAAGCATTTTCTGAAATGCAAAAACAAATAAAATTAATTACTTTCAAATTACTTTTTAAAGTATCAAAACTAAGGCACACATTAAATTAATAATAATAATACAAAAACACTGCCTTTTAAGTCATGCAACTTAACTTTCAGAACTAAAAGTTAAACGTTCTGAACATAAGTCTTCTTCTTGGAATGCTCTCTGAAAACTCAGCTGCTTGCTCAGTGGAACATGAAGTAGCTGTCTGCACATCTGTTCATACGAAGCTGTGATGATTTACTGAAAAAGAGGAGAAAAAAATAATAATTATTGATATTTATTACTAAGTAAGCTATAATATCATTATTATAAAGCAAGTTCATGGCTGTGTATTTATAAATCCTATTCATGGCAATCAAACTAAATACTTGTGAATACTAGAATAATTTGTTTTATGGCTGCTCGATATTGAAGAAAAATGTGATATGCGATAACTAACAAGATGCAATGTTCGATATACAATCATGGGATAATGTTAATGATGAGTGTGTAAAATAAATTTAAATGTATATTTAAAAACTGTAAATGATATAACCAACATGCATGTTTTCACATTATAAATAATCTAGTATACTTCATTGTAAAAGCCAATCACAACTTGTTTTTGCAGTAAATTAAGTCCTTTGGTAGCCATGGTATTAACTGCTGTTAAATAATCTGGTGGTGTAACCCTTCCACATCCGCGTGCGGTTTATTTTAACATAATTGTACTGCCCGTTGTGGGTTGTCCATGACATAGTTAACATACTTGATTTAACAGCTTTCATCTTGAATAGCAATCACATTTATTTAATGCTGCATTGAATTTACCTTCTCCAGGGTGACGGTGCTCCGGTCTCTGAGTAGAGTGGAGGTTCTCTGTTGCTGCTGCAGCATGGCCCTCGTGCTGTTGTGGTATGCTACCTCGATCTTGCAATGGACACATACGCCACAATGTTCTCCTTACGTTTTAATATGAAACCAAAACCTTGGACAGTTTGAGTCGTTTTCTCCTGTTCTCCATCTTGCAGCTCGCGCGCGCAGCACACCCTCAAATCAAAACACCGCTAACTCCTTCCGTCTCCTTCCCATGCTCCTTCCGCTTTGTGGGTGACGTAAACGCGCTGTGCCCTAATGTGCCCTAATGTGTAGAGACGAAAAAATTTAAATAAGAATAGTGCAGTATTCAGAACTCACACGGTAAACAACCAGCTTGATACAGATGGATCACTACTTTAGCAGTTAGCCGCAAATTTCCTCGGAGCGAAGATGGAGCGGTGTTTCTGATATCAGTGAGCGAGGAGTGGAGCGGGAGATGGTAAACCCGGAGCTGGAACTGGAGCGGAGTGATTCTTGAATGCATAGGGAGTGGAGGGGAAATTGCCGCCGCTCCACTCCGCTCACATACTCGACTCGCAGCGGGGCGGGGCATCACAATGGTGTTTCTCCATCGTGATGTTGGTCAGCCATCACGATGGACGATGATATCGTCCATCGGCACAACCCTAATGAGCAGATATTATTGCTCAAAATACTTCAGAATTCATCCTGCTGCTTTTGTCAGCAGTCACATCATCATCAATAAATACAAGAGAACCAGTTCCATTGGCAGCCATACATGCCCACGCCATGACACTATCACCGCATGCTTCACTGATGAGGTGCTATGCTTTGGATCATGAGCAGTTCCTTTCCTTTTTCAGACTCTTCTCTTCCCATCACTCTGGTACAAGTTTATCTTGGTCTCATCGGATGTTGTTCCAGCACTGTGAAGGTTTTTTAGATGTTATTTGGCAAAATCTAATCTGGCCTTCCTGTTTTTGATGCTCACCAATGGTTTACATCTTGTGGTGAACCCTCTGTATTCATTCTGGTGAAGTCTTCTCTTGATTGTTGACTTTGACATATATACACCTACCTCCTAGAGAGTGTTCTTGATCTGGACAACTGTTGTGAAGGGTGTTCTTCACCAGGGAAAGAATTCTTTGGTCATCCACCACAGTGGTCTTCCGGGTCTTTTGGTGTTGCTGAGCTCACCGGTGTGTTCTTTCTTTTTAAGGATGTTCCAAACAGTTGATTTGGCCACACCTAAAGCTTTTGCTATCTCACTGATGGGTTTGGTAATGATGGCTTGCTTCACTGATAGTGACAGCTCTTTGGATCTCATTGAGAGTTGACATCAACAGTTTCCAAATGCAAAATGAATTTGTTCGGGATGCAAAGAAAAACCCACAAATAACTTCGAAAAGTTAAAAGGAAAATTTGCACTCATTACAGGGCTCCAGACTAACTTTTTTCACTAGGAGCACAGTGGCCCCCAACTGAAAATTCTAGGGGCACAACCAGAAAATTTAGGGGTGCATACCGTAAATCAACATGCTAACCAAATCTACTAATTTCCACTGTATTACTAATAAATACTTTAATAATAGATGCAGAAATTACAATGTGCTGTTTCAAATTCAGTGTCACATTTTATTACTCCAACGAATTGTGCGCATGCTGTATCGTTGTTGTATGTTTCGTTAAGTTTTAAGCCATTCTTCCTTTGAAGGTCGAGCTGGCTTTTGTATTTGGTGAAGGATAGTTCCTCTTTAGCAACGAAGGCCGTGTTAAATTTCAACATTACCTCTGCCTCATCTGCACTCTGATTTACAGTCATTTGTCTTTTAAAAGCAACCGGCAGTGGCGTTGCTTTCTGATTTATAAACATGTCACGACATACTCGATGTTTCAGGCTGAGATTGTGTTTAATCAGTGTATTGTGTTTAAACTGCGAAGTGCCTGTACTATCGGCAAACTTTGTGTTCCCCGCAGTTCTGGGGTAGCTGCTGCAGTATTCGCAGTTCATATAGTTCGACTGCTTATAGTATCTCAGCCAGCTGAATTCTTTCAGCCAGTCTTCTCGGAAATGGTGAGTGCGGGCTTTTTTCGCCACACCAACCTCTGACTCTGCATCATCATCCGATGGTGACACTGTAGACTCTGGCACTGGTACACTAGCCGCAGGTCGAAAGAACGAATCAATAGTTCGCTTGCTCATAGCTCAGACGCACGCACATATCAGGTTGTGATGATATTTGTCTCCGTTTCCTTCCCACAGATGTTTACGGGCGCTCGATTATCTCTAGGCCCCTCCGCCTCCACGCATTTTAGCCACTTCCCTATTCTTCTCACACGCATTGGCCACTTCCCTATTCTTCTCACACGCATTGGCCGCCTCACAGACAGGCATCACTCAATGAAACGCGAGTGTGTGCTCGCGTCTCATGAGTATGTGTGCGAGTGTGTGTGTGTGTTTGCGTGCGTGTGCGCTCGCGTCTCATTGATTATTTCATTGCTCATTTCATTGATCATTGACGTGCCCCTTCCACGTTTAATGTATAAAAAAAATACGGAGGGTGGGGGAGGCAAATTTACTGGTAGCACATGTGCGACTGGATGTAAAATTCGCACACAGTCGCACACTCTCAAATTTTGGTCGCAAAATGCGACCATTTGGTCGCAGTCTGGAGCCCTGCATTAGCCTGGAAGCTGCGCATGGGACGTACTTGGACGTTCCAACATGACAATGATCCAAAGCAAAGCACAAAGCCAAGTTGACCTGTCATTAAGCCTGATTATCCGCGACTAACTATTTTCCTCTTCTATACAAAGACGTAAGTTTGGTACCCTGTTGCTTGCATTCAATTTCAAGGGTGGGGTTTACAAAAGGACTATTAACCAGAGATACGCCAGACGTGATGCAAGAAAAGGTGACACTACACAGCCGTTTGTCAACATGGAAGCCACATGGGCGAGGCTAGTTAACATGCTTAGCTATAGAGCAGACACTAGCCAATGTTGAATGTGCCGCGCAAACTACTTGTGTTTGACGTGGCCAGCAAACCACAACCTGCTGCAGAAAAACGGCTTGTGATTGGTCCGTTCGCAAAATTGCAGAGGAAAGAATATGCTAAGAGAAAGGGACCAGACTGTTATGTCTTTTGCAAAAAGGAAAACTGTCTGGTATACCAGGCTACCTGTCATTGGCTACAGCAGCATAAAGTGAAGGTTCTGTACTGGCCATCTCAGTCTCCTGACCTCAATATTATTGAGCCACTCTGGGAAAATCTCAAACGTGCAGTAGTAGTAATAATAATAATAATAATGGATTGGATTTTTATAGCGCTTTTTAAGGCTCTCAAAATGCTTTACTGAGTCCATTATTGATTCACTCCACAGTCACACACTGATGATGGAGACGTGGCAGCCATTTTACGCCTACGGACTCTCAAACCTCCAAATATTCGCACATTTATACACCAGAGTTGTGGCACTGCTGGTGCAGTTCATGGGCCAGACAGCCCGAGAATTTACAGAAACTGGAAGAATGGGCAGAAAATAAAGAGCCTCATCCACAACCACCACAAAAGACTTCAAGCTGTCATTGATGTTAAAGGTGGCAATACACGGTATTAAAAACTGGGGTATGTAAACTGTTGATCAGGGTAATTTTGGTTTCTGTTATTCTGATTTTAAAAGTGTAAACATAAATAATTGTTTGACAAATGGCACCCAACCACTAACTATGAGTGAAAAAAAGGTTTTTGTGTTATCTTTCATATTTTCTGGAAAATGGCCAAACAATCACAAAGTCTGCCAGGGTATGTGTGATTGTGATTTATATCTGTGAAAGGTGCTATATAAATAAAATTTACTTACTACTTACTTACTTATGTAAACTTATGACCACAACTGTAAATGGTGCACACCGTGTGAGTCTCAAATCATGCACACAAATCTTAATACGCACAAATACCCTGACCTAATAGGCTTTTGTAACAAAGGCCGAGTGGTTAGCACTCCTGCCTCACAACAGGAAGGTCGTGAGTTCTTCGACTCAAACATCCTTGGCCAACTCCGGTCTTTCTGTGAGTAGTCTGCATGTCCTCCCCATGTTATTTTGGGTTCTGGTATAAGTAAATTGGCAACTCTAAAGTGTCCCTAGGGAATGAATGTGAGACTGAATGGTTTAATAAATTGACATTAAAATTGTCAATTTAATAAATTGTCACCCCTGTGACTGACTGGTCATTCTCCAGGGTGTACCCCGCCTCAGACCCAAAGTTGCTGGGATAGGCTCTGCGACCCCTAATGGGACTAAGCAGTAGAAAATTAATAAGTGTAGCTTCATGTATTTTTTCTACACTGCTACAATTGACAGTCTCTTGGATAAGGAATGAAACATCTTCACTTTCAAACCTATGTCCAGATCGCTTTTGTCGAAACCTTTTTTTCTATTCATTGAGTTTTAAGGTTTTAAAAAGTCTTCAATAAAACCTTTTAATTAATTGCTTTAAGTACAGTGGAAAGACACTAGCTATTTTTGTTTCTTTCAATGATCCTCAGTTGTTTTAGACCAACTTTCCTCTTTTGACACATTAAGCCTCAGTCATAATGGTCATAGCCTCATAATGGCCTCAGTCTCAAGAATTGAGCTCTGGACACATTTTGTTCAGGACGTTCACTGCAAAATAGTTATAGTAGTGCTGATTTGCCAAGGTGTCTGTCAGGGCTCTTTTTCTGTATATTTGTGGATAGACACTAGCTATTTTTGTTTCTTTCAGCTGAAGGTGAATTTAATCAGCGATTGGAGCGATTTAAAGTCCCGGTGTCCATTACCAGCCCTCAACTTTCCCCCAACCCATCCAACTTTTGTCTTCAAACTCGATCTGACTTCATATGTGGAATTCAGCAAAAACTCCAGGACACTGCAACACCGAGCTCCAAACAGGTGTCCCGCATTCGCAAGGTCAGTTCTGTTGCTACACATAATAAAGAACTTTATCTCTAATACTCTGACTATTGACTGTGTTATTGACTTAATTTGGTTCTTCCAATCAGGAACGAGAACAAGAACTGAGCCAGTTGCCGTTTCAACCAGTCAGTGAGAATGCTTGGTTAAAAAGAAGCCGCTCTGATCCTTCTCAGGTGGGTGATTCTCGCAAAATCCAGATTTTTTTAAAAAGAGACCCAACCACTAAATTTTTAATATGCCTTTTAAAGACTGCTTTCTGTTTTATTTATTTATTACAATTGCGTGATAAAGACTATAAACATTATCATTACAACACAATTTTATTAAAAATTTTTGCTTTGAAATATGTGGTTTGCGATTATTTCAAAATCGCATATAGTAACACTAACTCAACATGGACCAGAGGAAGCAAAGGAAAGAGTTGTCGCAGAAGAATAGAAAGAATATTATAGACAAGCATGATAAATGTAAAGGCTATAAGACCAGCAGCTAGATGTTCCTGTGACTACAGTTGCACATATTATTCAGAAATTTAAGATCCATGGGACTGTAGCCAACCTCCCTGGATGTGGCCGCAGGAGGAAAATTGATGACAAATCAAAGAGACGGATAATCCGAATGGTAACAAAAGAGCCTAGAAAGACTTCTAAAGAGATCCAAGGTGAACTCCATTATAGCGTACTGTGTAATGTAATATTCATTTATTAATTTAAGTAAATTATCAATTAATATTTTTATTATCAAAATTATTGTCTCGTTGAGGGCACCACCCAGATAAGTTCTGGGAAACTGATTATATTTACTAAGTCTCAATTAATCTGAAGGAATAGAATTCTACCTGTTTTCGGAATACGTCTGATATAAACATTAAAACACCAAATCAAGATCTTTAACGTTTTATGGGGTTTTATTAAAGATTATACAAAGTTAACATATTAATGGGGAATAATGGGATAGGACACAAAGGGAAAGATTATTGATGGATAATGAGAATGATAAACAATAACATTTACTGACTAGAACTTTGTGGAGTGAAAGAGAAGTTTGAGCCATAAAATATGCCTTTTTCTTAAAGGGTGTTTACGGGATTTTAGAGGGAAGTAGATAGGTGAATTTATGGATATAATCGAAGTTCTGAATGGACCTTTACTCAAGACAGTGTACAGTTTTATGACGCCAAACATCAGTGTCACGTGCTCAACTCACTCTAGTCGTCCTGCGAACTCAGCAGTCAGGGCCAAAGATCCGAAGTGATGCTCCAGAACTTTTAGCGGCTGCTCCAGCTGGTTGTTGCCAAGCGACAAGATGGTGGCAAGTGTACGCTGATCCCAAAGGAGCCGTGGAGCTCCGGAGTAGGGTAGAGAAGGCGTTTTGGTACTGTCTGGGAGTGTAAGGCAGGCCTCTACCCAGTGGTTAAGGCAAGAGTCGTTTAACACAAAAATTGATCACTGAAAAAAAAAAGTCTCAGGAGTTGTTTTCTCTGGCTTAAAACGGCTTTGCGGGATTTGGTTCAGTCCGGTACAATACTAGAACTACAAATTCCCTTCCGTCTCCTGGAGATGACGTCAAAAAGAGTGTCTTACAAAAAAAAGGTGCAATGTGTGGCTTTAAAAGAAAAATCACGTTTGCAGGGCTAGTACAAAAAATTTAGAAAAATTTAAAAGTAAGTTACGTCAATAGAGAAGAGTCCGCACGCAAACACGATTGCTGTGGACAACGAAAAGAACAAACGAGAGATTAAGAAGCTGCAGAAGAGAAGCGTAAGAGAGCGAATTTCCGGCGCGCACAAGGTTTTTGTGCTCCTTGAAAAGAGGCGGGATACGTTGCCTGGGGCGTGTTTTGGGGCACGGTCTGGAGGGGGAAAGGTGGTGATCCTAACTAATTTTGATTCAAATAAACCTCTATCTTCCACAAAGTAACAGTGAATATTTAAACACATATAAATCCACATCGCTCTGCACCGTAGGATTCATACATAGAAAATACATTTTTAAGCATATCATGGAAACATGTATTCATTTCAATTTATTAACAATGCGAAAGATGAGAGGGATTCTTCTTGTTCTCTGTCAGGGAGCAACCCTGTAAGGGACACGTTAATCTAATCATTTAAACATTTTCCTTTTTAATTAAAACAAGAATGTTCGTTTATGTGAAGTCCAAGTCCTTTGGAAACCTTTCCGTCTACAGGGAAGTCATTGGTTTGATAAGAGATTCAGTGTCGTTCATACATACCGTCACTAGAGGGCAGTATGGTATCATCCCAGAAGTCGCAAGTCTTTGACCTCAAAGGTCTTTCATTAGTGTCTGGGCTGAGTACCATTACACAAAAATCGTATTTCAAAGAGCCATAACTGTCACGTCCTGGGCCCAGCCAGTCTAAAGGTTTGGAGATAACACCTTTTATCTGCTCTGGAATGTAGAAAACAAAGTCGTTAATTCGGGTTACCCCTGAGTTTTTCTTCTTGGGGAAAACAACCGGCCAGCTGTTTCCCATTAACAAGGGGGTGTTAAGATCTTTTCTGTTGGTAAAGCAAACACTTTGAGTCTGAAAGAGGGGTTTTACAGCATAAATTGTCAGTCCGTGACATTTATTGCGGTCAATCCTTGTATGATACAGTCCATGGCTTGAACTCTGTGGGGGTGCTCACTGTGGCAGGCCGATGATTTCACTACACCATGCTCAAGGAACATCAGTGTCAGACGCACCATCCGTCGTTGTTTGAGCCAAAGTGGACTACATGGGAGACGACCAAGGAGGACACCATTGTTGAAAACAAATCATAAAAAAGCTAGACTGGAATATACCAAACTACATGTTGACAAGCCACAAAGCTTCTGGGAGAATGTCCTATGGACAGATGAGACAAAAATGGAACTTTTTGCCAAGGCACATCAGCTCTATGTTCACAGACGGAAAAATGAAGCATATCAAGAAAAGAACACTGTCCCTACTGTCAAACATGGAGGAGGCTCTGTTATGTTCTGGGGCTGCTTTGCTGCATCTGGCACAGGATGTCTTGAATCTGTGCAGGGTACAATGAAATCTGAAGACTATCAAGGGATTCTAGCGAGAAATGTGCTGGCCAGTGTCAGACAGCTTGGTCTCAGTCGCAGGTCATGGGTCTTGCAACAGGACAATGACCCAAAACACACAGCTAAAAACACCCAAGAATGTTTAAGAGGAAAACATTGGACTATTCTAAAGTGGCCTTCTATGAGCCCTGACCGCAATCCTATTGAGCATCTTTAGAAGGAGCTGAAACATGCCGTCTGGAAAAGACATCCTTCAAACCGGAAACAACTGGAGCAGTTTCCTCATGAGGAGTGGGCCAAAATACCTGCTGAGAGGTGCTGAAGTCTCATTGACAGTTAAGTCATAGTATGTTTTTTACCGAAACATACTACAACTTCAACATGTTTTTAAAATCTATTTTGAAACAACAAAAATGTATAGTTTTAAATATTGTAGAGCTTAATTAAATATTGTCCTTTTTATCATGTTCATACATTTTTTAACAAAATGGCACAATATATTACAAAAATGATAACACATGTTGCTGTAATGAAAATGGTGTTTCAGAAATTAAGCTCAATATTTTGGAGATCATGAGATTTAGTTAATATTGACATTTCACCAAGAGTTATGCTGTTTTACTACTTATGTGACACACACATAATTTGATAAGTATATTTATTTCATAATAATTCACATATAATATACAATTGTTCAATCTTAGAATCATTCATTACATTAAACTGGTAATGTGATTAAATTCATTTTCAGAGCCTTTACCATGTTTTTAATGTTGTTTTTTCATCAAAAACATGAGTTGTATTTAATTTAACTTAAAATTTAGTAAACTCTCAGGATGGGAATTCTTTGTTCCCTGAACAACACAAGACAGCGAGGTGCCAAAGTTTGTCTGATGCAGTAAGGTAGACATTGGTCAGTGAACATTTGGGGATGCAAAGGTCCTAAGATATTTGCAATATAATAACTCCTTCAAAGTTATAAATTGTGAAAGGAAAACCATAAAAAAGGCTTAAACGCCCCTTAATAATTTCATATGAAGAACAGTATGAAAATAGTTTGTACTGATTTGTCAAGATGTCTGTCAGGGCTTTTTTTTTCTGTATATTTTTTCCCTTGAAATGGATCTTTCCAGACTTGCCATTTAGGACAGTAGAGACGTCATCCCGGTGCAAGAACATGCTTACAAGGTTGCCCAGTTGTCGTTGTGTACTATTGTTCCATTTTTGCTTTCTATACCTTATGTGAAACATGAACTGGTACACTAGATGCTGTTCTATTTTGCCTTTTTCCTGCCCGCCTTCAAATTCTCTTGCTTTTAAAGTTATTTAGATTTTTTTTTTTTACTTTGCTCTGAGCTTCTCTTTGGCATATTTTAGCTTTGCTTTTAATTTCCCTTCAATGTTTGATGGTAGTTTTCTTATTTTTGTTCCTTTGGTGTATTTTGAGGGGTTGATGCCTCTTGTAGCATCAGGCTCAGGTCTAAATTTATTTCTTCTGGCATTGTTTCATTTAGGTCCTGAATATTACAAATCTTTCCTTGTCTGTTACTTTCAGCCTCACTTGAAGAGGATTCTGAGGGCAGATCTGAGTGTTTTTTTTTTCCTTCATGCTGTTTGTTTTGTTAGATTATGGGTAGTCTTTATTTTACCGCTTTCCCTATGCTTCTGATACCCCATTTAAAACAACCCCAATTCAAATATTTTCAAAAACTTTTACTTCCCTGTGTCACCCAACCTCTTGCTCTTTTCTTCTGTACTCCTCCAGTAAATCTGGAACGCTGTATATTTTCTTCCTATGCTTTGTCAGTCTCATTTTCGCAGCTGACCTTTTCTTTTCAGCAGTGGTTTGCTTGTAATAAAACAAACTTAGCATATGATTCATAAATGTAACATTACACACAATTGTTTGTGTAGTAACATTAAATATGATATTAACAGGAAAAAATTATTGGACAGTAGGTGGCCCCTTCTATCTACTTAGATACTGTGCAAGTTAGCAGCTGCTGCTAGGGGAGTTATAGCTTTATAGTTGCTTCAAAAATTATATATAAATATATTTTGTATAATTTTATGTTTTATCAAGAAAGAAACATAAATTATGTACATATATATTCTTTTTAAGTTTGTTTTTCAATACCAAAACACTGAGTCTCTCCTCCGCAACATGCCCTTAATTGTTGCTGTGAGGAGGAGTGAACTTGAACCTTTTGGCTAGCTGTATTAAAAAGCAGACATGCCCAATGTCCGGCCTGGGGGCCAATTATGGCACTAGGTGAGATTTAATGTGGCCCTCAGAGATAAAAATGTACTGTTTATGGCCTCAACAGCAGCAGCTTTATACAAAACCCATTCAAATCCAACAAAAATCTGTTCAAATCCAACTAAAACCCATTCATATCCAACTAAAACCCATTCAAATCCAACGAAAACCTGCACTTGTGAAAAAAGAATCAAAAGTTGTCCCTTTGGAAATTTTTCTTTCATCAGATGCGGCCCGCTTTTCAAGAACTTTGGACACCCCTGATATAAAGTAATAGACAAAATTTAAAAATGCAAGAAATATAGTCACATTTTGGTTATGAGAAAAGTGAAAGTGCTGCTTACCTGGTAGTCATACTGAGCGTCACAGCCAATATTGTCCCTTGCAACAAAAGTCCTTTTAAAAATGTGTGTTTCTTATGGACTTCAATAATGATTGAAAAACACTGCGAAAGGTAAGAAAACTGGTTGTGAACACATGTTTTTTGCCCTTCTAATTTTCTTTTCTTTTTTTTTTCTTTTCAGCATCTATACCATTACCAACATATTTACTGCAACTAAAACATAACAAAACATTCTCTGAAACATTTTCTTTTACAATTTTTAATGACAATTTTTTTACACCTCAAACAACCCAATTACAGGTATGGACATTTTGCTGTAAGAAATTTACCCTTAATTGTAAACCAATTATAAATAATATATTAATGTCCAACACGTTCTAAATAGACCATGAAGAGATGTTAATAAATCTGTAATTTATATTTTGATATTTAATTTTACTGTCAAAATTCTTTGACATGTCATAAATGTCACCTGTGTGGTCTTGGTGTTTAAAGAATATTTGAGTTGCACTTAGAGCTCCGAGGAGTCTCAGCAGAGAAAAAGACAGACTTAAGATATTTTGGATTTGGAGAAATTTATTGACCATCAATACGGGACCCAGAGACCGTCAACACAGTGTAGCATTGAATAACCAGTTTTCCATGCTTCCAGAATACATTAGACTGTATAGCCTCGTACTGTGTCGAGGATCACACCAAGTGACTGTAAGAGGTGCTGGACATTACAAATGTGACGTCGCCCATAGCGTTACAAACCTCAAGATTGAAGTTCTTTCAGGTGCCATTTTTAGCCGTTATGGAGGTCGCAATGTTGATTTTATGGAGCCACTGTTGAGTGCCCGTTTGCATGGTAACCAGTGAGCAGTGTCAGAAGCTTGCTTGTTGAAAGTCCGTTGATCACGTGCTCGCTCCCTGCAGACACCAGAGCCCAGAGCTAAACTTAGCATTGCTGTACCTTCACTGTCTCTGTGTTAGCGGCGCCCTCTGGTTGTTGCTTTAATTCAGGTAAATTTCACTTTTACACCAATATCTACGTTTTTCTTAAATTTATATTCTCCTACTTTACTTAACACTATGTTTGTCATCTCAGCTAGCAAAAGTTCTAATCTGCTATATTATTAATAGTTATCCTCGTAATTATAAACTGTATGTTGTATACATAAATATAAAGTTGATCATTTAGAATATTTTTTGTATGATACCTATTTTAGCATCTGTGGTTAATAAACTATCAACTTATTTTAATAGATACATAAAATACACACGATGCATACCTTTTTTAAGAAACTGGTTATTTATAAATTGTAGCCAAAGAAGCAAGTGCTGTATTTTTGAGATGGAGTAAATGTGTTAAACTAGTTTTGATTTTTGTTTTTCAGTTTTCCTTACCCGTGCAACTGCAGGTCAAAGACCTCAGAAGCAACCTTTGTTCAAGAAACCCTTCCATCTTTGCAGCACTACTCTATCATTACAATTTAATAAGAGACAAAACAATGTGTTTTATGATTTCTGATTCTTTTCCACAATAACCTCTTTGCTTATGGCATGCTAAAATAACACTAAAGTGAAAAATAAATGATCTAAAGTTTGTCTGTTTGCGTTCATCTACTTTCATGTTATTTAAAAGTTTATTTGAAAATCAATAAAAATAAAAACACTTTCTATAAGTGCACATAAATACAAAGTGTATAACTTATGTCAGATTTAAGAGCTACAGAGATACAGTTTATATACATGCCTTCAAACTTCAGAAGTGCAAAGTTTATTTAAAAGAAGCTGAAGTTGTAGATGGACCAGGATGTGAAGTCAGATGAAGCTGAGGAAGACAAAGCTGGGCTATGTCAGCTGTGCAGGAGCAGAGAGGATCGACAGAGCAGCAGACCGATAACTGGACTGGACTGGGGAAGACCGATAGAGAAGCAGCAGCAGACAGGTAACTGTAAAGGGGCTCTGACAGAGAACAAAGTAAAAACTCATGTTTAAAACAAGTCTTGCTGTTGGGACCAGTCACCTCTGTACATAAGATTTACTGTTAATCACAGAACAAACTACAACATTAATCTTGATCTTTTATTCTCCAGCTCACTGTATGTTACTGTGTAAGGACTGTTTTTATAAAATAGTGGACTTTGATTTAAACTTACATTTGCCTAAATATAATACAAGTTAATGTTAAATGTACCGGGTTAGAGGTAATGTCTGTCATGTTGAAAACCTGACATAAACATTTACCTTGTCATGATTTACAGATGACAAATGTACAAATATAGAACTAACATGTGCACTTTAGCTACAGTAATGTTTAAGGGATGTATGACTGCAGAGTAAGGAAAGTGTTTTCTAAAGTAAAAAGTCTCAGAGGTTTGTGGACAATGCAGGTGTAATGTTTAATGTGTAGGCAAGGCAATTTTATTTATATAGCACAATTCATACACTGGGTAACTCAAAGTGCTTTACAAGAATAAAAGACAATTTACAAGATTTATATTAAGAAACATAAGAAAAAATTTAAAACATTTTAAAAAGAAGAGTGCAAATAAAATAAAAAACAAACACTTTAGGTTGTAGTGTAGACTAGGGCTGTAGTAATCGAATATTTTGGTAATTCTCGAAATATTTCTATCAATATTTTATCGATTAATCGAGTAATCGGATAAAATGTATTTTTACTTAATTAAAGTGCAATATTAAATATGCAAGAGAAAATAAGACTCTAGGTCTCTTAAAAAGAACTACGTTTCATTTTTTAAAAGAAAATTTTAATTATTTTTTTAAATGCATAAAATGCAATGCATACATCAAAAATAAACATTTAGTTATTACCCATTGTTTCTCTGGCTGTACTTGTACTGTGAACAATAAAAATAAAGTGCATTTAAGTGCCATTCATTTGGGGTTTTAAATAAAGCATTTTCTGAGATGCAAAAACAAATAAAAATATAGCTGCAAGCAGCCATGACGGGGCCAAGCACTTAGGAGGCCATTAAATGTCACGACGACACGGCCGGCAACAAGACCAGACATCAGCAGACCAACGGCAGTAAGCATCTAAAGTCATTTCAATAAGACTTCGGTGTAAATGGTTGAAAAATCATCATCGAGTTTTGTAATGATACGGCAATGCGTTCATAAAATATAGCACTTTTTGACAAAATTCAAAATGGTCGATATGGCAAAATTGGCTATGCTACGGCTCAGCATAATGCCACGAATCTAAAGAGACCAGGTTTGTGATTTTTGGCTAAAGCATTCTGAAGTAATAATAAAAAAATGTCACATTTTTGTATCTCTGGACCACTAGGTGGCGCTGGCCCAAAACTCTGCAGGCATCCTTAAGTCATGGTTGACATAACACGTACTAAGTTTGGTTAGAATATGTTAAAGCATCGCAGAGATATAGCCTGACTTATTTTTGTGCGCATTAAGTCAATTTCATTTGCGCGGTAATTGAAAACGGTTTCACGAATCAACTTTCTTTTAATAACTTTTTGTCAGAAGGGTCTGAAGATGTTATGATTCAATTTTGCTGAAAATTGGACAAACGGTGTGGGAGGAGTTCGAAAAAGTAGGTTTTTAAAGTAAAACAACATGGCAAACAGAAAGTTTGGCCGAATAGGACATATGTGTTATCTGTGCTCTCGGCTTGATCCAGTGAACACATTGAGACCATTTGTTTTACAATAGGTTAACGTAATCAAAACGTATTAGCATATTTGTAAATTTGGTTATAACTTTTGACCACAAGGTGGCGCTGCCCCAAAACTTTTTGAGTACCTTCAGGGCTTGGTGCCGAAGAGGCAAACCAAGTTTCATAATGATTCGGCAATGCGTTCCAAAAATATAGCACTTTTTGACAAAAATCAAAATGGCCGACTCCCAAAATAGTTGACACGGGAAAATTGGATATGCTACGACTCGGCATGATGCCCCGAATCTAAAGAGACCGGGTTTGTGATTTTTGGCCAAAGCATTCTGAAGTAATAATCAAAAAAGGTCACATTTTTGTATCTCCGGACCACTAGGTGGCGCTGCGCCAAAACTCTGCAGGCATCCTCAAGTCACGGTAGTCATAACACATACTAAGTTTGGTTAGAATATATTAAAGCATCGCAGAGATATAGCCTGACTTTCATTTTTGTGCGCGCTAAGTCAATTTCATTTGCGCGGTATTCGACAACGGTTTGACGAATCAACTTTCTTTTAATAACTTTTTCTCAGCATAGTCTGGAGATGATCTGGTTCAATTTTCATGAGAATCGGGGCTA
This sequence comes from Perccottus glenii, assembly GCA_024416835.2. Taxonomy (NCBI): domain Eukaryota; kingdom Metazoa; phylum Chordata; class Actinopteri; order Gobiiformes; family Odontobutidae; genus Perccottus; species Perccottus glenii. The sequence continues at coordinate 27,359,559 of CM044563.2, forward strand.
CGGTCTAGGACGAGTTCGCAAAAGTAGGTTTTTCGTAAAATTCAAAATGGCGGAAAAATTATCTAGGCGGAAAATGACGTCATAGGGTGCAATCGAATCGCCTTGACCCAAGGAATAAGTGGAAAAAAGAATTTTCATTCTAGGCCTTAGGGTTCAAAAGTTATTAGCATAAACATAAGTCCAACTTTGGACAGTTGGTGGCGCTAGAGATATTGACTTAGACACTTCAAATTTTCTAAGATCAATGACTGGACTGTCCTTAATGAGTGTACCAAATTTCACAACTTTTTATCAAACGGTTCTATGGCCTGCCATAGACTTCCATTGGAAAAGAAGAATAATTAAAGCCGCAAGCGGCGATAAAGGCCCTCGCCTCCCTTGAGACCGCGGGGACACATGCACTCGGAGGATTTCATTTCGTGCTTTAAAGCGTAAACTTCACGGTAATGTCAAATAACCGGGCCTGTGCTACTGCTTGGGCCTGCTACACCACCTTGTAACCTAACTTTAGAGTTAAAGGTCTCCACAATCTCTGGTTTTCCTGGGAGCTGTCTGAACCTTTGGAAATAATAGATTATGCTTGGGCTAAGGCGAGAAAAACAAAGTACTGGCTGGAGATTTGAGATGACTCAGGAATCGCTGCACCCCCCTGTTTAAAAAGACAAAATGTAAATATAACTTGTCTAAAAGTACAAGGTTACAAGTTCCAAATGATTCTGAGGAGTTTTCTAAGACTCTAGCCTTGGCTCTGGAGGGGCCTCCTCTAAAGGAAGGATCCTGGCAATTGGGAAATGGCATTTATTTCCCAAAGAAATGGCTGCCTCTTCACAGACTCATTACGACCACAGCCACAAATCTATCAAAAACAAATTGATATTTTTTTGGCACACGTGTCTAGATGATACTCACCAAATTTGGAGCTGTTTAGATGAAAAGCCTTTAGACACAAGGGGTGCAATTTAGGTGGTCACGCATACACCCAACATAGTAGATTTCCTGTTGAGTTTACGATATGGCTGTAATACATTTTTCTGTTCGCCCTGAAATTGTCCTATGGATGTACCAAGTTTCATTTTCTCGTTGGAAAAAGTTACTTTCACTTTCCATAGGCCCAATGTATTTTGACTTTTCAGGGGGCCGCCACTGAGTCATTTTCATATTTTTTTCGGACTTCAAATACATAAATTTTTGCGGGCTTGAAGTCTGGGACCAATAAAAATGACTTTTAGTTGTGCGTTTACTGGGTCAAATTGAGGATCATTTTGCAGAAAAATTATAATAAAAAATATATACCGAATTATAATAAAAAAAATATAACTCGAGCAAAAAGTCTAGAAAAACACTTGTCTCTTTTACATACATGTGTTTAGCTCATTTTGCCCAAGTTTGGTGTCTGTGGAATGAAGCAGCTATTTTTCTGTGTACTTTTAAAAAGAGGTGTATTTTAAGTCGGTTCACATTTTCAATTCAAAATGGCCGCCTTCCTGTGTGTGATAGGGTGTCCCCATTGGCTTTTTGTTCATAAGCCCATGGTGGATGTGTGTACCAAGTTTCATTTGCCTACAACAAACTAAAATTTCACTTCCCATTGACTTTTTCACATTTTTGGGGCGTTGCTATGGCAACACATTTATAGATAGGGGGTTGTCATTGGCTTTTATGCTCGTCATGACATAAGAGATGTGTGTACAAAATTTTATGTCTCTATGACAAACTAAATTCTTGGGTCCCATTATAAGTTTGTAGGGGCGCTGGAGAGCCATTTCTAAAGATAACCCTTTTATTTACATATTTTTGTTCAGGTCATGAATGTGCACAAGCGCCTTTTTAGGTCCAACTCGATCCGAGAAGCGTTTGAGTTAAAAGGCGTTTTATTTTCACAAAAATGGCCACCTCGTTACAGGCTTGCCACACCCATACCCGATAAGATATCAACAACAAAGTCACAACTTTGGTTGGCACACGTGTCTAGATGATACTCACCAAATTTGGGGCCATTTAGATTAAAACACAATGATTTGCATCTTTCTGCGCAAAGTGCGATTTTAGTGGCGCGTTCACCCCACATGGCGGACTTCCTGTTAAGTTTAGGGTGTGACTGTCATTGACTTTTCTGTTTGCCCTGAGGTGTCCTATGGATATACCAAGTTTCATTTTTCTACGTTGGAAAAAAGTTACTTTCACTTTCCATAGGCCCAATGTATTTTGATTTTGTAGGCCACTGAGTCATTTTTCGTATTTTTTTGGACTTCAAATACATTTTAAAGCTTGAAGTCTGGGACCAATAAAATGACTTTTGCATGTTCACTGGGTCAAATTTAGGATCATTGGGTGGAAGAAAAAAAAAAAAAAAAAAAAAAAAATCCGAGCAAAACAATAGGCCCTCCGGCCATCACCGGCTCGGGCCTAAATATAGCTGCAAGCAGCCATGACGGGGCCAAGCACCAAGAAGGCCATTAAATGTCACACAACAAGACCAGACATCAGCAGACCAACGGCAGTAAGCATCTAAAGACATTTCAATAAGACTTCAGTCTTGACCACAAGGTGGCGCTGCCCCAAAACCTCTTGAGTACCTTCAGGGCTTGGTGCGAAGCGCGCCAAGTTTAAATGGATGCGGCAAGCGTTAAAAAAATAGAGCACTTTTGATAAAATTCAAAATGGCCGACTCCCAAAATAGTCGTACGGAAAATTGCATACGCTCGGCTCGCGCCACGCCACGAATCTAAAGAGACCGGGTTTGTGATTTTTGATAAAGCATTCTCAAGTCATAATAAAAAAAAATGTCCACTAGGTGGCGCTGCCCCAAAACTCTGCGGGCATCCTCAAGTCACAGTTGCCATAACACGTACTAAGTTTGGTTAGAATACGTTAAAGCATCGCAGATATATAGCCTTAGTTTTATCATTGCGCATTAAGTCGATTTCATTTGCGCGGTATTCAAAAGCGCTTTCGAATCAACTTTCTTTTAATAACTTTTTCACCATAGTCTGAAGATGATCTGGTTCAATTTTCATGGAAATCGGGGCTACGGCCTAGTAGAAATTCGCAAAAGTACGTTTTTAAGAAAATTCAAAATGGCCGACTCCCAAAATAGTTGATACGGGAAAATTGGATATGCTACAACTCGGCATGGCGCCACGAATCTAAAGAGACCGGGTTTGTGATTTTGGATAAAGCATTCTGAAGTAATAATCGAAAAAGGTCACATTTTGCATCTCGGACCACTAGGTGGCTGCGCCAAAACTCTGCAGACATCCTCAAGTCACGGTTGACCACATTACTAAGTTTGTTAGAATACGTTAAAGCATCGCAGAGATATAGCCTGACTTATATTTTTGTGCACTAAGTTAATTCATTTTATGGTATTCAACAGCGGTTTGTGAATCAACTTTATTTCCATAACTTTTTGTCAACATAGTCTGGAGATGATCTGGTTCAATTTTCATGAAAATCGGGGCTACGGCCTAGGATGAGTTCGCAAAAGTAGGTTTTTAAAATTCAAAATGGCGGAAAAATTATCTAGGCGGAAAATGACGTCATAGGGTGCAATCGAATCGCCTTGACCCAAGGAATCAGTGGAAAAAAGAATTTTCATTCTAGGCCTTAGGGTTCAAAAGTTATTAGCATAAACATAAGTCCAACTTTGGACAGTTGGTGGCGCTAAAGATATTGACTTAGACACTTCAAATTTACTAAGATCAATGACTGGACTGTCCTTAATGAGTGTACCAAATTTCACAACTTTTTATCAAACGTTCTATGGGCCTGCCATAGACTTCCATTAGGATAATAATAAATATAGCTGCAAGCAGCCATGACGGGGCCAAGCACTTAGGAGGCCATTAAATGTCACGACACGGCCGGCAACAAGACCAGACATCAGCAGACCAACGGCAGTAAGCATCTAAAGACATTTCAATAAGACCAGCACACTAAAGATTTGATTAGATTAGATTCAACTTTTGTCATTACTGATACAGGTACAAGGCTAAATGCAGTTAGCATCTAACCAAGTGCAATAAAGTAAGTACAGAATATACAAGGTCTATAATATGTACAATAACTATACAGATAAGTATTATGGCATAATTGACAGATTTTAAATACTATAAATGATATACAGGTAGGTGTACTATGAACATACTATACAGATGGATTATGTAAAATGTATTTATGGCAGAACTATGAACATATGAACATCATTTACACTCATGGACAGTACAGTGCATAGAAAATGTTACAGTGTGCAAATGGATGTAGTGGAAGTAATAAAGTTTACTGTTTTTTTGTTATAAATAATAGATAAATCAGTTGTAAATAATAGATAAATCAGTCAGGCGCATGGTGATGTAAAGTCTGTGTGTGTTGGTGTCACAGAGTTCAGTAAGACAGCTGTAGAAAAAGCTGTTCCTGAGTCTTTTAGTCTTCTCCTGGGCGTCAGATTGGAGGTTAAACAGTCTATGGTCAGGGTGAGAGAGTCCTTAAGAATGCAGCTCGGCGTGACAGTTTTTTGGATGTCCTCAATAAAGTGGTGTCCCTGTGATGCGCTGGGCAGTTTTCACCATCTGCAGTGCTTTGCGGTCAGCCACTGAGCAGTTTCATAGACTGTGATGCAACTGGTCAGGATGCTCGATCCGGTAAAAGTTCACCAGGATGGCTGAAGACAGCTGGTTCTTCTTCAGTGTCCTGAGGAAGAAGAGGCGCTGGTAGCCTTCTTGGCCAGGCTGGAGGTGTTTGTGGTCCAGGACAGTTTCGAGATGGTGATTCCCAGGAACTTGAAGCTGGCACGTTCAACAACCATACCATTAATGTGATGGTCATGCGTGCCTTTTTTTCTTCCTGAAGTCCACAAAAATCCTTTGTCTTGGTGGTGTTAACAGGTTCAGCGCACCATGTGGCCAGGTGCTTTACCTCTTTGTCAGTCTGCGTTGTCTGTGATGGCCAATCACTGGTGTCGTCTGCAAACTTAATGATGGAGTTGGATCCATGCACGGCCATCTGGGTGCGAGTAAAGAAATGGGCTCAGCACAGCCCTGTGGTCGCCAGTGTTGAGTGTGATGGTGGTGGGTTGTTGCCTGACCGAACATGCTGATGGTCAAAAAGTCCATAATCCAGTTGCAGAACTTAATGTCAGGTCTCCAAGTTTTGTGGTCAACTTGGAAATAATGATGTTAAATGCTGAACTGAAGTCAACAAACAACATCCTAACATATATGTTTTTATTGTCCAAGTGTGTGAGTGCAGTGCAGCACTGTGCATACTGCATCCTCTGTGCTCCTATTTCTGCAGTACAAATTGGTGTGGGTCCAGTGTGGGTGGGAGGCAGTCTTTGGTGTGCTAGGACCAGTCGCTCAAGCACTTCATAATGATGGGAGTAAGTGCTACGGGGCGATAGTCATTCAGGCACATTGAGGAGTTTTTGTACTGGCACAATGGATGTGGACTTAAAACATGTTGGGACAGTTGCTTGGGTGAGGACAGGTTGAAAATGTCTGTGACCCCTGCAAGCTTTCTCAGCACATGCCTAAAGCAGCGTAGGAATGCCATGGGCCTGCAGCCTTCATGCGTTGATCGGCTCAGTGCAGTGTGGACATCTGTGGATGAGTTGAGAGGTTGGTGGTCTGCAGAGATTTTGGTGGCGTCTCCTTGCTGTCGCTATTACATAAAAAGTCATTTCTGTTCAGGAAACTCCGTGACCGTTAGTGGAGTTGCCTGACTTGTAGTCACTGATGACCTGGATGCCCTGCCACATCGTCGGGGTCAGAGTTTAAAGATGTTCCTCTACCTTCAAATAGCTATGGCCTTGATGCCCCTTTTCAGGTTAGCCCTGGTTACTGAGCCTCAGCGTCGTCTGACCTGAAGCAGTGTTCGAGCTTTCAGCAGAAATCGCACCTCCTTATTCATCCATGGCTTCTGATTAGGGTATTTATCTGTTTTTCTGTTGTAACACAGTCAATGGTGGTTGATGTGATCAGTACAGAGGTTAGATATCAATGTCCGTGTGAGCCAGGCAGCCTGAGAAGCAAACATACTCCAGTCAGTTTTGAAACCTGTCCTGGTAAAGAGTCTGCTCCAGTTGGACACTTTGATGGTCTTCACTGATGCTCGATTGATGATGAATCATGAGAAACAAAGAAGGTGATCAGACTGTCCGAGGTGGATCGCTGTGCTCCATTAATGTTTTATACATGATCCAAAGTTTGTCTCCTCTGGTGTGGCAGGAAACATGCTGGTGGAATTTGGGGAGCACTGTCTTTAATTTGCAGTGATTAAAATCACCTGTGACATAAAGCAGCCTCTGGGTGAGCAGTCTGTTGTTTACTAATGGCTGCATGAAGTTCATTCAAAGCAAAATAGCATCAGAACAGTTAAAGAACAGTTTCTTAGAGCTGTCGCCACTGAACTCTAATTATGATTTCATAGACTCTCTAAATACTACCCTCATAGACTCTTCTAAGCATCCCACTCACAGACTCTTCATTATCATAGACTTCTTCTGAGCATTTCACAGACTCTATCTAACATTTCACAGACTCTCCTGGCTAGAGAAAGACCTACATTATTTTAACTCCTGCAGTTATTTGTATTGTTGCCCTTCTTTTATTTTAATCTGTTTATATATTATGAATATTATTTCTACTTTGTCTTTCTTTGTTTATTGCACTTAGCATTTTATTGTGAAGCACTTTGGTGTGCTCAGCCATCTGTAAATGTGCTATATAAATAAATTGACTTTGACAAAATTCAAAATGGCCGACTCCCAAAATAGTTGATACGGAAAATTGGATATACGGCTCGCATGCCACGAATCTAAAGAGACCGGGTTTGTGATTTTTGGATAAAGCATTCTAAAGTAATAATGAAAAAATGTCATTTTTGTATCTCGGACCACTAGGTGGCGCTGCAAAACTCTGCAGGCATCCTCAAGTCACGGTTGACATAACACGTACTAAGTTTGGTTAGAATATGTTAAAGCATCGCAGAGATATAGCCTGACTTATTTTTTGTGCGCATTAAGTCGATTTCATTTGCGGTATTTGAAAACGGTTTGAATCAACTTTCTTTTATAACTTTTTGTCAGCATGGTCTGAAGATGATCTGGTTCAATTTTCATGAAAATCGGACACGGCCTAGGAGGAGTTCGCAAAAGTAGGTTTTTAGAAAATTCAAAATGGCGACTCCCAAAATAGTTGATCGGGAAAATTGGATATCTACAACTCGGCATGACGCCACGAATCTAAAGAGACCGGGTTTGTGATTTTTGGATAAAGCATTCTGAAGTAATAATCGAAAAAGGTCACATTTTGCATCTCAGGACCACTAGGTGGCGCTGCGCCAAAACTCTGCAGGCATCCTCAAGTCACGGTTGCCATAACACGTACTAAGTTTGGTTAGAATATATTAAAGCATCGCAGAGATATAGCCTGACTTTATTTTTGTGCGCTAAGTCGATTTCATTAGTCACGGTATTCGACAGCGGTTTGACGAATCAACTTTATTTCCCTTTTTGTCACCATAGTCTGGAGATGATCTGGTTCAATTTTCATGAAAATCGGGGCTACGGCCTAGGACAAGTTCGCAAAAGTAGGTTTATCGTAAAATTCAAAATGGCGGAAAAATTATCTAGGCGGAAAATGACGTCATAGGGTGCAATCATGCCTTGACCCAAGGAATCAGTGGAAAAAGAATTTTCATTCTAGGCCTTAGGGTTCAAAAGTTATTAGCATAAACATAAGTCCAACTTTGGACAGTTGGTGGCGCTAGAGATATTGACTTAGACACTTCAAATTTGCTAAGATCAATGACTGGACTGTCCTTAATGAGTGTACCAAATTTCACAACTTTTTATCAAACGGTTCTATGGCCTGCCATAGACTTCCATTGCAAGAAGAATAATAATAAAGCGCTACAGAAACAATAGGTGCCTACGCACCTTGGTGCCCTAAATATAGCTGCAAGCAGCATTAGCAAGCATTAAATGTCACACAACAAGACCAGACATCAGCAGACCAATGGCGTAAGCATCTAAAGACATTTCAATAAGACTTCAGTCTAAATGGTTGAAAAATCATCATCGAGTTTTGTAATGATACGGCAATGCGTTCATAAAATAAAGCACTTTTTGACAAAATTCAAAATGGTCGATATGGCAACATTGGCTGTACTCTTCAGCATAATGCCACGAATCTAAAGAGACCAGGTTTGTGATTTTTGGCTAAAGCATTCTGAAGTAATAATAAAAATGTCACATTTTTGTATCTCTGGACCACTAGGTGGCGCTGGCTAAAACTCTGCAGGCATCGTCATGGTTGACATAACTACCAAGTTTGGTTAGAATATGTTAAAGCACTGCAGAGATATAGCCTGACTTATTTTTGTGCGCGTTAAGTCAATTTCATTTTTCGCGGTATTTGAAAACGGTTTCACGAATCAACTTTCTTTTCATAACTTTTTGTCAGCATGGTCTAAGATGTTATGATTCAATTTTATGAAAATTGGACAAACGGTGTGGAGGAGTTCGAAAAAGTAGGTTTTAAAGTAAAACAACATGGCAAACAGAAAGTTTGGCGAATAATATATGTGTTATCTGTGCAATCGGCTTGATCCAGTGAACACATTGAGACCTTTTGTTTTACAATAGGTTAACGTAATCAAAAGTTATTAGCATATTTAATAATTTAGTTATAACTTTTGACCACAAGGTGGCGCTGCAACAAAACTTTTGAGTACCTTCAGGGCTTGGTGCGAAGAGCATACCAAGTTTCATGTGATCGGCAATGCGTTAAAATATAGAACTTTTGACAAAATTCAAAATGGCGACTCCCAAAATAGTTGATACGGAAAATTGGATATACGACTCGGCATGATGCCACGAATCTAAAGAGACCGGGTTTGTGATTTTTGGCCGAAGCATTCTGAAGTAATAATTAAAAAGGTCACATTTTGTATCTCCGGACCACTAGGTGGCTGCGCCAAAACTCTGCAGGCATCCTCAAGTCGGTTGACATAACACGTACTAAGTTTGGTTAAAATACGTTAAAGCATCGCAGAGATATAGCCTGACTTTTATTTTTGTGCGCATTAAGTCAAATTCATTTCGCGGTATTCGACAGTTTGACTAATCAACTTTCTTTCCATAACTTTTTGTCAACATAGTCTGGAGATGATCTGGTTCAATTTTCATGAAAATCGAGCTACGGCCTAGGACGAGTTTGCAAAAGTAGGTTTTTCGTAAAATTCAAAATGGCGGAAAAATTATCTAGGCGGAAAATGACGTCATATGGTGCAATCGAATCGCCTTGACCCAAGGAATCAGTGGAAAAAAGAATTTTCATTCTAGGCCTTAGGGTTCAAAAGTTATTAGCATAAACATAAGTCCAACTTTGGACAGTTGGTGGCGCTAGAGATATTGACTTAGACACTTCAAATTTACTAAGATCATTGACTGGACTGTCCTTAATGAGTGTACCAAATTTCACAACTTTTTATCAAACGCTTCTATGGCCTGCCATAGACTTCCATGCAGGATAATAATAATAAATATGGCTACAGCATATAATGAGCCAAGCACTTAGGAGGCCATTAAATCTCACGGCGACACGGCCGGCAACAAGACCAGACATCAGCAGACCAACGGCAGTAAGCATGTAAAGACATTTCAATAAGACTAAATGGTTGAAAAATCATCACAGTTTTGTAATCTACGGCAATGCGTTCATAAAATCGACCGCTTGTTTTAAAGAGCTGGGCACAGAACCAGTTAAAGAGAAAGGTTGATCAGTTTAGAACATATGGACCAACTAAATCAAATACATTTAAAAGCAGTGAAGTTGGCATTACATCCAGAGGGCTTGATGATGGTTTCACCTTTTTAGTAGACCCTTAATGTCCTCTTCAGTGACAGGTCAGAAGGTAGACCAAGAGCATGAGATAAAAAGATGTGTTTACAGATGATGGTTTATAGAGGCTCTTATATCATGCACCTTATTCACAGGAATAAAAATTGCAGTCAGACTTTGGTGGACTGGTCTGAAAGAGACAAGTCTTGATATTGTGTCAAACAGGACTTTAGGATTTCTTGTTAGAACAACAAGATTAGAGAAATAGGCAGATCTGGCCTGTTTAGTTTATCATTTTCGTGACACGATGGGGTCCTTCAGGTGCAGTCTGTATTTCAAACTTGTGCATTTCCACAAACGTTCTATTTTTGACAGTTTCTCCTGCAAGATAAATTCCTCATTTATCCAGGGCAGGGATTTTTAGGAAGGTGTGTTTACTTTTAGCAACAACCTGTTTGTCTGAAAACAGACAAACAGTGAATTTAAAGACTGCATAAAAGTTCAGGCTCACGACAGCCATCAAAAACACTGGGTTCAAATAACTCTGAAATTTCTCTGTAGATCCATTTATGCGTCTTTGTGACATCGGTTTGAAAGGAAGATAGTCACATTTGAAGACAAGTTAAAATATACAACAGTGGTCTGTCTTAATGTCAGTAACCTACTGGTCAATGTTCAGGCCTAAAGAAAACAAGGTCAAAGTGTGGCCTTTTGTATGTGTAGGACCAGAGACATTCTGTTTCAAATGAAATGCTTCAGTGAGTGTTAAAAACTCAGATGCCAGATTACGAAGCATCATCGATGGATTAAAATGTATCAGAACATTTTCAAGTTTGATGAAGATAAAATTGTAAGCATCTAAAGACATTTCAATAAGACTTCAGTCTAAATGGTTGAAAAATCATCATCGAGTTTTGTAATGATACGGCAATGTTCATAAAACATAGCACTTTTGACAAAATTCAAAATGGTCGATATGGCAGATTGGCTATGCTACGGCATAATGCCACGAATCTAAAGAGACCGGTTTGTGATTTTTGGCTAAAAGCATTCTGAAGTAATAATAAAAAATGTCACTCTGGACCACTAGGTGGCGCTGGCCCAAAACTCTGCAGGCATCCTTAAGTCATGGTTGACACCTGCTGCGTAGTTTGGTTAGAATATGCATCGCAGAGATATAGCCTGACTTTTTTATTAAGTCAATTTCACTGCGATTTGAAAATTTCACGAATCAACTTTCTTTTAACTTTTTGTCAGCATGGTCTGAAGATGTTGATTCAATTTTGTGAAAATTGGACAAACGGTGTAGGAGTTCGAAAAAGTAGGTTTTTAAAGTAAAACAACATGGCAAACAGAAAGTTTGGCGAATAATACATATGTGTTATCTGTGCAATCGGCTTGATCCAGTGAACACATTGAGACCATATGTTTTTACAATATTAACGTAATCAAAAGTTATTAGCATATTTGTGAATTTGGTTATAACTTTGACCACTAACTGCCCAAAACTTTTCAGTACCTTCAGGGCTTGGTGCTGAAACGCAAACCAAGTTTCATAATGATTCGGCAATGCTTTCAAAAATATAGCACTTTTGACAAAATTCAAAATGGCCGACTCCCAAAATAGTTGACACGGGAAAATTGGATATGCTACGACTCGGCATGATGCCACGAATCTAAAGAGACCGGGTTTGTGATTTTTGGCCGCATTCTGAAGTAATAATCAAAAAGGTCACATTTTTGTATCTCCGGACCACTAGGTGGCGCTGCGCCAAAACTCTGCAGGCATCCTCAAATCGCGGTTGACATAACACGTACTAAGTTTGGTTAAAATACGTTAAAGCATCGCAGAGATATAGCCTGACTTTTATTTTTGTGCATTAAGTTCATTTGCGCGGTATTAAAACGGTTTGACGAATCAACTTTCTTTCCATAACTTTTTGTCACATAGTCTGGAGATGATCTGGTTCAATTTTCATGAAAATCGGGGCTACGGCCTAGGGGCGAGTTCGCAAAAGTAGGTTTTTGTAAAATTCAAAATGGCGGAAAAATTATCTAGGCGGAAAATGACGTCATAGGGTGCAATCGAATCCTTGACCCAAGGAATCAGTGGAAAAAGAATTTTCATTCTAGGCCTTAGGGTTCAAAAGTTATTAGCATAAACATAAGTCCAACTTTGGACAGTTGGTGGCGCTAGAGATATTGACTTAGACACTTCAAATTTACTAAGATCAATGACTGGACTGTCCTTAATGAGTGTACCAAATTTCACAACTTTTTATCAAACGGTTCTATGGGCTGCCATGACCATTGCAGGATAATAATAATAATAAATCTAACAGAAACAATATGCCTATATGCGCTGGCTAATAATAAGAAGAAATCTCAAACAATAGGTGCCTCGCACCTTGTGCGCTGGCTAAATATAGCTGCAAGCAGCCATGGAGCCAAGCACCATTAAATGTCACACAACAAGACCAGACATCAGCAGACCAATGGCAGTAAGCATCTAAAGACATTTCAATAAGACTTGCTGTTTGAAAAATCATCACGATTTTTAATGATACGGCAATGGGTTCATCAAATATAGCACTTTGACAAAATTCAAAATGGTCGATATGGTTTTAAAGAAAAACAACTGCCAAACTTCAAGCACCAAGGAGGCCATTAAATGTCACGACACGGCCGGCAGCAGACCAGCGGCAGTAAGCATCTAAAAACATTTCAATAAGACTTCAGTCTAAATGGTTGAAAAATCATCATCGAGTTTTGTAACGGCAATGCGTTCATAAAATAAGCACTTTTGACAAAATTCAAAATGGTCGATATGGCAAAATTGGCTTTGCTCGGCTCAGCATAATGCCACGAATCTAAAGAGACCAGGTTTGTGATTTTTGGCTAAAGCATTCTGAAGTAATAATAAAAAAATTCACATTTTTGTATCTCTGGACCACTAGGTGGCGCTGGCAAAACTCTGCAGGCATCCTTATGTTGACATAACACGTACTAAGTTTGGTTAGAATATGTTAAAGCATCGCAGAGATATAGCCTGACTTATTTTTGTGCGCATTAAGTCAATTTCATTTTCGCGGTTTTGAAAGCGGTTTCACGAATCAACTTTCTTTTAATAACTTTTTGTCAGCATGTCTGAAGATGTTATGATTCAATTTTGTGAAAATTGGACAAACTGTGGAGGAGTTCGAAAAGTAGGTTTTAAAGTAAAACAACATGGCAAACAGAAAGTTTGGCGAATAGGACATATGTGTTATCTGTGCTGGCATCCAGTGAACACATTGAGACTATTTGTTTTACAATAGGTTAACGTAATCAAAAGTTATTAGCATATTTTGGTTGGTTATAACTTTTGACCATAAATGGCGCTGCCCCAAAACTTTTGAATACCTTCAGGGCTTGGTGCGACAATACCAAGTTTCATAATGATTCGCAATGCGTTCAAAATATAGCACTTTTGACAAAATTCAAAATGGACTCCCAAAATAGTTGACACGGGAAAATTGGATATGCTCGACTCGGCATGATGCCACGAATCTAAAGAGAGTTTGTGATTTTTGGCCAAAGCATTCTGAAGTAATAATCAAAAGGTCACATTTTTGTATCTCCGGACCACTAGGTGGCGCTGCGCCAAAACTCTGCAGGCATCCTCAAGTCACGATTGCCATAACACATTTAAGTTTGGTTAAAAACGTTAAAGCATCGCAGAGATATAGCCTGACTTTCATTTTTAGCGCGCTAAGTCATTTTCATTTGCGCGGTATTAAACAGCGGTTTGGAATCAACTTTCTTTTCATAACTTTTTGTCACCATAGTGAGATGATCTGGTTCAATTTTCATGAAAATCGGGCTACGGCCTAGGACGAGTTGCAAAAGTAGGTTTTCTTAAAATTCAAAATGGCGGAAAAAAAATTCTAGGCGGAAAATGACGTCATAGGTGCAATCGAATCGCCTTGACCCAAGGAATCAGTGGAAAAAGAATTTTCATTCTAGGCCTTAGGGTTCAAAGTTATTAGCATAAACATAAGTCCAACTTTGGACAGTTGGTGGCGCTAGAGATATTGACTTAGACACTTCAAATTTACTAAGATCAATGACTGGACTGTCCTTAATGAGTGTACCAAATTTCACAACTTTTTATCAAACGGTTCTATGGCTGCCATAGACTTCCATTGGAAGAAGAATAATAATTAAAGCATGGCGGCGATAAGACCCTCGCCTGAGACCGCAGAATCATGTACTCGGAGGATTGCATTTTGTGCTTTAAAGCGTAAACTTCACAGTAATCAAATAAACGGCCTACTGCTGGGCCTTCACACCACCTTGTAATCTAGAGTTAAAGGTCTCACAATCCCTGGTTTTCCTGGGAGCTGTCTGAACGAAAATAATAGATTATGCTTGGGCTAAGGCGAGAAAAACAAAGTACTGTTTTTAAAAGAGGTGTATTCTAAGATTCTCACATTCAATTCAAAATGGCCGCCTTCCCGTGTGTGATAGGGTGTGGTCACCATTGGCTTTTGTTCATAAGCCCATACTGGATGTGTGAAGTTTCATTTGCTTACGACAAACTAAAATTTTCACTTCCATTGACTTTGTCCACATATTTGGGGCGTTGCTATGGCAACACATTTATAGATAGGGGTGGTCACCATTGGCTTTTTGTTCATAAGCCCATACTGGATGTGTGTACCAAGTTTCATTTGCTTATGATAAACTAAAATTTTCACTTCCCATTGACTTTGTCCACATATTTGGGGCGTTGCTATGGCAACACATTTATAGATAGGGGTGGTTGTCATTGGCTTTTATGTTCGTCATGACATAAGAGATGTGTGTACCAAATTTGAAGTCTCTATGACAAACTAAATTCTTGGGTCCCATTATAAGTTTGTAGGGGCGCTGGAGAGCCATTTCTAAAGATAACCCTTTTATTTACATATCTTTGTGTTCAGGTCATGAATGTGCACAAACGCCACCAACGATCCGATCCAGAAGGCGTTTGAGAGTTAAGAGACATTTTATTTTCACAAAAATGGCCACCTCGTTACAGGCTTGCCACACCCATACCGATAAGATATCTACAACAAAGTTATAACTTTGGTTGACACACGTGTCTAGATGATACTCACCAAATTTGGGGCCATTTAGATAAAAACACGATGAGTTGAATCATTTTGCGAGGAGTGCGATTTTAGTGGCAGCGCGTTCCACCCCACAGCGGACTTCCTGTTGAGTTTAGGGTGTGGCTGTCATAGACTTTTATATTTGCCCTGAGGTGTCCTATGGATGTACCAAGTTTCATTTTTCTACGTTGGAAAAAGTTACTTTCACTTTCCATAGGCCCAATGTATTTTGACTTTTCAGGGTCGCCACTGAGTCATTTTTCATATTTTTCTTGCGGACTTCATTTCTATAAATTTTTCGCCGGGCTTGAATTTTGGGCAAAGTTTCCTGAGTTTTCGTGCATGTTCAGGGGTCAAATTTGCCCTCAAAGAAGAGAATAATAATAATAAGGACGCTATCAGAAATAATAGACCCTTCCGGTTATCACCGGCTCGGTCTAATAAAGCTAAGAAAAATGCCTCGGACCTGCTGCTAAGCGAGGATTGCATTTGTCAATAAACTTCACAGTAATGTCACCAGGCCTTCTAAATATAGCTGAAGCACCGCTTGCCTGGGGCCAAGCACCTGGCCTTAAATGTCCACCCTGATAACAAGACCAGACATCACAGACCAAGGCTAAACTGTGAACATTTCAATAAGACTTGGTGTAAAGGTTGAAAATCATCAGAGTTTTGTAAAGGCAATGCGTTCATAAATCACCGCTTGTTTAAGAGCTGGGCACAGAACCAGTTAAAAGAGAAAGGTTGTAGTTTCATATGGCTAAATCAAATACTTTAAAAGCATTTTCACATAGACTGATGATGGTTTCACCATTTTTTTGTTAATATTTTCATACATGGATGTGTGTACCAAGCACTATAGATAAACTAAGATGTGTTTACATTGGTTTATGACTTTATACATGCATTTTCACAAGATATACATTTTATGTCAGACTTTGAGTGGTCTCATGAGATAAAAACATTTGATATTGTGTCAAACAATTTAGGATTTTTCTTGTTCAGAACAACAAGATTAGAAATAGGCAGATCTGGCCTGTTTTAGTTTATCATTTATGACATTATGTTTAGGTCAGTCTGTGGACTTTCTTGTGCATTTCTGAGTTTATTTTGACATTCTCTGCAAGATAAGATTCCTCATTTATCCAACAATTTTTTAGGAAGGTGTGTTTACTTTTTATCACAAAGAGAACCTTTTGTCTGTTTCAGACAAATATTATTAGACTGCATAAGATTCAGGCTCACGACACCATCAAAACACTGGGTTAAATAATCTGAAATTTTGTGAGTCCATTTTGTGATGCGTCTGACATGTTTGGAAAGATAGTCCACATGGAAGACAAGTTCAAAATATACAACAGTGGTTGTCACTGTCAGTACCAATGGTCATTTCACCTGCGGTCTTCCTTTTGAGTTAGGCAGAGACATGCTGTTTCAAATAAATGTTTATGAGTGTTGCTCAGATGCCAGATTCACAAAGTCATATTGGTTAAAAAGTTCAGAAATTTTCATTTGATAATTGAAGATAAAATTCATGCATCAGACATTTTCAATAGACTTCAGTCTAAATGGTTGAAAAATCATCTGAGTTTTTTAATGTGGCAATGCTTCATAAAATTATAGCACGGCAAAATTAATGAGCATATGGCAAGATTGACTATCTCGGCTCGCATAATCATCTGGAGGATTGCATTTTTGGCTTTAAAGCATTCACAGTAATAATCAAATAACCAGGCCTGTTTTGAATCTTCTTCTGGCTGGCCTGCTTCAAAACCTGCAGGCCTTTGCTGGCCTGCTACACCACCTTGTAATTTTTAGAGTTAAAGGCATCCAGGTATCCTGACTTATTTTTGTGATAATAGATTTATTGCTGGCTAAGAGACAAAATCAATTTCTTTTGTACTTTTTGTCAGATGTATTGAAGATTTATATTCAATTTTAAAATGGCCGTTAATAGGAGTTGACCATTGGTTTTGTTCATAAACCCATACTGGATGTTGTACCATTTGTTATGTTACACAAACACATTACTTATTGACTTTTACATATTTGGTTGCTATGGCAACAAGTTATAGATATTTGTCATTGGTTATAACTTTTGACACATAGTGCAAAATTTATAATAAATTGTGGGAAGGCGCATATAAGTTTGTGATGCAGAGCCATTTCATATACATTTGAGTTCATGGCTGATGCCACGAATCTAAAGAGACCGGGTTTGTGATTTTTGGCCAAAGCATTCTGAAGTAATAATCAAAAAAGGTCACATTTTTGTATCTCCGGACCACTAGGTGGCGCTGCGCCAAAACTCTGCAGGCATCCTCAAGTCACGGTTGACATAACATGTACTAAGTTTGGTTAAAATACGTTAAAGCATCGCAGAGATATAGCCTGACTTTTATTTTTGTGCGCATTAAGTCGATTTCATTTGCGCGTATTCAACAACGGTTTGACTAATCAACTTTCTTTTAATAACTTTTTGTCAACATAGTCTGAGATGATCTGGTTCAATTTTCATAAAATCGGGGCTACGGCCTAGGACGAGTTCGCAAAAGTAGGTTTTTCGTAAAATTCAAAATGGCGGAAAAATTATCTAGGCGGAAAATGACGTCATAGGGTGCAATCGAATCGCCTTGACCCAAGGAATCAGTGGAAAAAAGAATTTTCATTCTAGGCCTTAGGGTTCAAAAGTTATTAGCATAAACATAAGTCCAACTTTGGACAGTTGGTGGCGCTAGAGATATTGACTTAGACACTTCAAATTTGCTAAGATCAATGACTGGACTGTCCTTAATGAGTGTACCAAATTTCACAACTTTTTATCAAACGGTTCTATGGCCTGCCATAGACTTCCATTGGAAAAGAAGAATAATTAAAGCCGCGATAAAGGCCCTCGCCTCCCTTGAGACGGGACACATGCACTCGGAGGAGTGCATTTCGTGCTTTAAAGCGTAAACTTCACGGTAATGTCAAATAACCGGGCCTGTGCTACTGCTGGGGCCTGCTACACCACCTTGTAATTTAGAGTTAAAGGTCTCCACAATCTCTGGTTTTCCTGGGAGCTGTCTGAACCTTTGAAAATAATAGTAAAAATAAAAGAATATTTAGGCCTATATTGATATAACATTTGCATTAAATTGTCAAGTTATTGTGCAATTACTAAAATAGGCCAGTGGTGTTTTCAAGTTCAGTGTTGTTATGGATCGGTGGATAGCAACAGGTTCTCTGAAGAGAAAAGAGGCAGAAGTTCCAGAAAATGAAGAGATTCACAGTGAGTCGGATGCATCTATGAGCCAGATTCATCAGAAAACAACAAAGAAAAAGAGGGTGAAGAGAAAATACTGTAAAGCTATTTAGCATTAGGTTTCAGCTACAGCGGCCCGAAGGCCGTTTTTTGCTCGTGTTTCTGAAATGTTTTTTCAGAATGTTTTTTCAGAAATGCCAAAGGTTTTGAAATGTTACCTATCAAGTGTTCTTTTCCATTGCTATGGAAATAAGCCTGTTTTTCAAATTAACCTGATTATGCCCTCGGGCACATGAGTAAATAAATAAATTAAATATGTGGCAGCCGTTGTGTGCAGTAAACTTTCTTTTAAAAAGCCTGTTGCACACTGATGTGATGACTAGTTATAGTAGTGCTAGTAAGCCTATTTAGAGGTGCGGATTAATTCAGGTAAGACTGTGTGTAGACATTTTATTATGTGTGTTATGAGGTGGTCCGCAAAATTTTTTGATTACAAATAGTGGTCCACACACACAAAAAGTTTGAAAAACCCTGGTCTAGATGATACTCACCAAATTTGGAGCTGTTTAGATGAAAAGCCTTTGCTTTAGCACAAGGGGTGAGATTTAGGTGGTCACGAATTCCACCCAACATAGTAGATTTCCTGTTGAGTTTACGGTATGGCTGTAATAAACTTTTCTGTTTGACCTGAGGTGTCCTATGGATGTACCAAGTTTTGTATTTCTACAATGGAAAAATTTACTTTCATTTTCCATAGGCCCAATGTATTTTGACTTTTCTAGGGGTCGCCACTGAGTCATTTTTTGTAATTTTTTTTCGGGGACTTCAAATACATAAATTTTTCGCCGAGCTTGAAGTCTGGGACCAATAAAAATGACTTTTAGTTGTTGGTTTACTGGGTCAAATTGAGGATCATTTTGCAGAAAAATTATAATAAAAAATATATATACCGAATTATAATTAAAAAAAATATAACTCGAGCAAAAAAGTCTAGAAAAACACTTGTCTATTTTACATACATGTGTTTAGCTCATTTTGCCCAAGTTTGGTGTCTGTGGAATAAAGCAGCTATTTTTTGTTGTTTTTTAAAAAAGAGGTGTATTCTAAGTCGGACCAAATTTTCAATTCAAAATGGCCGCCTTCCCGTGTGTGATAGGGTGTGGTCCCCATTGGCTTTTTTGTTCATAAGCCCATGCTGGATGTGTGTACCAAGTTTCATTTGCCTACGACAAACTAAAACTTTCACTTCCCATTGACTTTTTCGATATATTTGGGACTTTGCTATGGCAACACATTTATAGATAGGGGGTGGTTGTCATTGGCTTTTATGCTCGTCATGACATAAGAGATGTGTACCAAATTTCATGTCTCTATGACAAACTAAATTCTTGGGTCCCATTATAAGTTTGTAGGGGGCGCTGGAGAGCCATTTCTAAAGATAACCCTTTTATTTACATATCTTTGTGTTTAGGTCATGAATGTGCACAAACGCCTTTTTGGGTCCAACTCGATCCGAGAAGGTTTGAGAGTTAAGATACATTTTATTTTCACAAAAATGGCCACCTAGTTACAGGCTTGCCACACCCATACCCGATAAGATATAAAAAAAAAAGTCACAACTTTGGTTGGCACACGTGTCTAGATGATACTCACCAAATTTGGAACCATTTAGATTAAAACACAATGATTTGCATCTTTTTGCGCAAGGGGTGCGATTTTAGTGGCCGCGCATTTCACCCCACATGGCGGACTTCCTGTTGAGTTTAGGGTGTGGCTGTCATTGACTTTTCAGTTTGCCCTGAGGTGTTCTATGGATGTACCAAGTTTCATTTTTCTACGTTGGAAAAAAGTTACTTTCACTTTCCATAGGCCCAATGTATTTTGACTTTTCTAGGGGTCGCCACTGAGTCATTTTTTGTATTTTTTTTTTCGGGGACTTCAAATACATAAATTTTTCGCCGAGCTTGAAAAATTGGACCAATAAAAATGACTTTTCGTGCATGTTCACTGGGTCAAATTTACGATCATAGGTCAACAATAAAACAAAAAGAAAAAGAAAATAAATATTAAAGCATAGCGGCGATAAAGACCCTCGCCTCCCTTGAGACCTGAGGACACATGCACTCGGAGGATTTCATTTGTGCTTTAAAGCGTAAACTTCACGGTAATGTCAAATAACCGGGCCTGTGCTACTGCTGCTGGGCCTGCTACACCACCTTGTAACCTAACTTAGAGTTAAAGGTCTCCACAATCTCTGGTTTTCCTGGGAGCTGTCTGAACCTTTGGAAATAATAGATTATGCTTGGGCTAAGGCGAGAAAAACAAAGTACTGGCTGGAGATTTGAGATGACTCAGGAATCGCTGCATGTTTAAAAAGACAAAATGTAAATATAACTTGTCTAAAAGTACAAGGTTACAAGTTCCAAATGATTCTGAGGAGTTTTCTAAGACTCTAGCCGTGGCTCTGGAGGGGCCTCCTCTAAAGGAAGGATCCTGGCAATTGGGAAATGGCATTTATTTCCCAAAGAAATGGCTGCCTCTTCACAGACTCATTACGACCACAGCCACAAATCTATCAAAAAACAAATTGATAATTTTTTTTTGGCACACGTGTCTAGATGATACTCACCAAATTTGGAGCTGTTTAGATGAAAAGCCTTTAGACACAAGGGGTGCAATTTAGTGGTCACGCATACACCCAACATAGTAGATTTCCTGTTGAGTTTACGATATGGCTGTAATACATTTTTCTGTTCGCCCTGAGGTGTCCTATGGATGTACCAAGTTTCATTTTTCTACGTTGGAAAAAAGTTACTTTCACTTTCCATAGGCCCAATGTATTTTGACTTTTGTAGGGGTCGCCACTGAGTCATTTTTCATATTTTTTTTTCGGCGACTTCAAATACATAAATTTTTCGCCGAGCTTGAAGTCTGGGACCAATAAAAATGACTTTTAGTTGCACGTTTACTGGGTCAAATTGAGGATCATTTTGCAGAAAAATTATAATAAAAAAAATATACCAAATTATAATAAAATAAAATATAACTCGAGCAAAAAAGTCTAGAAAAATGCTTTTTTACATTTACATACATGTGTTTAGCTCATTTTGCCCAAGTTTGGTGTCTGTGGAATGAAGCAGCTATTTTCTGAGTTCTTTTAAAAAAGGTGTATTTTAAGTCGGTTCACATTTTCAATTCAAAATGGCCGCCTTCCCGTGTGTGATAGGGTGTGGTCCCCATTGGCTTTTTTGTTCATAAGCCCATGCTGGATGTGTGTACCAAGTTTCATTTGCCTACGACAAACTAAAATTTTCACTTCCCATTGACTTTTTCCAAGTATTTGGGACGTTGCTATGGCAACACATTTATAGATAGGGGGTGGTTGTCATTGGCTTTTATGCTCGTCATGACATAAGAGATGTGTGTACCAAATTTTATGTCTCTATGACAAACTAAATTCTTGGGTCCCATTATAAGTTTGTAGGGGGCGCTGGAGAGCCATTTCTAAAGATAACCCTTTTATTTACATATTTTTATGTTCAGGTCATGAATGTGCACAAACGCCTTTTTGGGTCCAACTCGATCCGAGAAGCCGTTTGAGAGTTAAGAGACGTTTTATTTTCACAAAAATGGCCACCTCGTTACAGGCTTGCCACACCCATACCCGATAAGATATCAACAACAAAGTCACAACTTTGGTTGGCACATGTGTCTAGATGATACTCACCAAATTTGGGGCCATTTAGATTAAAACACAATGATTTGCATCTTTCTGCGTAAAGGTGCGAATTTAGTAGGCGCCTTTCACCCCACATGGCGGACTTCCTGTTAAGTTTAGGTGTGACTGTCATTGACTTTTCTGTTTGCCCTGAGGTGTCCTATGGATATACCAAGTTTCATTTTTCTACGTTGGAAAAAGTTACTTTCACTTTACATAGGCCCAATGTATTTTGACTTTTCTAGGGGCCGCCACTGAGTCATTTTCGTATTTTTTTTTTCGGGGACTTCAAATACATAAATTTTTTGCTGGGCTTGAAGTCTGGGACCAATAAAAATGACTTTTAGTTGTTTGTTTACTGGGTTAAATTGAGGATCATTTGCAGAAAAATTATAATAAAAATATATACGAATTATAATAAAATATAACTCGAGCAAAAAGTCTAGAAAAACACTTGTCTCTTTTACATACATGTGTTTAGCTCATTTTGCCCAAGTTTGGTGTCTGTGGAATGAAGCAGCTTTTTCTGTGTACTTTTAAAAAGAGGTGTATTTTAAGTCGGTTCACATTTTCAATTCAAAATGGCCGCCTTCCTGTGTGTGATAGGGTGTGGTCCCCATTGGCTTTTGTTCATAAGCCCATACTGGATGTGTGTACCAAGTTTTATTTACCTACAACAAACTAAAATTTGACTTCCCATTGACTTTGTCCACAATTTTGGGGCGTTGCTATGGCAACACATTTATAGATAGGAGTTGGTTGTCATTGGCTTTTATGCTCGTCATGACATAAGAGATGTGTGTACAAAATTTTATGTCTCTATGACAAACTAAATTCTTGGGTCCCATTATAAGTTTGTAGGGGCGCTGGAGAGCCATTTCTAAAGATAACCCTTTATTTACATATTTTTGTGTTCAGGTCATGAATGTGCACAAACGCCTTTTTGGGTCCAACTCGATCCGAGAAGGCGTTTGAGAGTTAAGAGACGTTTTATTTTCACAAAAATGGCCACCTCGTTACAGGCTTGCCACACCCATACCCGATAAGATATCAAAACAAAGTCACAACTTTGGTTGGCACACGTGTCTAGATGATACTCACCAAATTTGGGGCCATTTAGATTAAAACACAATGATTTGCATCTTTCTGCGCAAGGTGCGATTTTAGTGGTCGCGCCACCCCACATGGCGGACTTCCTGTTAAGTTTAGGTGTGACTGTCATTGACTTTTCTGTTTGTTCTGAGGTGTCCTATGGATATACCAAGTTTCATTTTTCTACGTTGGAAAAAGTTACTTTCACTTTCCATAGGCCCAATGTATTTTGATTTTCTAGGGGTCGCCACTGAGTCATTTTTCGTATTTTTTTCGCGACTTCAAATACATAAATTTTTCGCCGAGCTTGAAGTCTGGGACCAATAAAAATGACTTTTCGTGCATGTTCACTGGGTCAAATTTAGGATCATTGGGTCGGAAGAAAACAGGTGCAGTCTGTGGACTTCCAAACTTGTGCATTTCCACAAACGTTCTATTTTACGACAGTTTCTCCTGCAAGATAAGATTTCCTCATTTATCCAAGGGCAGGGATTTTTAGGGAAGGTGTGTTTACTTTTTAGCGAGCAACCATGTTTAAAACAGACAGACAGTGGTTATTAAAAGACTGCATAAAAGATTCAGGCTCACTACAGCCATCAAAAACACTGGGTTCAAATAACTCTGAAAATTTCTCAGCTGTGGATCCATTTATGATGCGTCTTTGTGACATCGGTTTGGAAGGAAGATAGTCCACATTGGAAGACAAGTTCAAAAATATACAACAGTGGTCTGTCACATTAATGTCTTTAACACTCAACTGGTCAATGTTCAGGCCTAAAGAAAACAAGGTCCAAGGTGTGGCCTTTTTGTATGTGTAGGACCAGAGACATGCTGTTTCAAATGAAATGCTTCAGTGAGTGTTAAAAACTCAGATGCCAGATTACAAGCATCATCGATATGGAGGTTAAAATCCCAGATTATCAGAACATTTTCAAGTTTGATAATTGAAGATAAAAATTCAGAGTAAGCATCTAAAGACATTTCAATAAGACTTCAGTCTAAATGGTTGAAAAATCATCATCAAGTTTTGTAATGATACGGCAATGCCTTAATAAAATATAGCACTTTTTGACAAAATTCAAAATGGTCGATATGGCAAAATTGTCTATGCTACGGCTCAGCATAATGCCACGAATCTAAAGAGACCAGGTTTGTGATTTTTGGCTAAAGCATTCTGAAGTAATAATAAAAAAAAGTCACATTTTTGTATCTCTGGACCACTAGGTGGCGCTGGCCCAAAACTCTGCAGGCATCTTTAAGTCATAGTGTACACGCATACTAAGTTTGGTTAGAATATGTTAAAGCATCGCAGAGATAAAGCCTGACTTATTTTTGTGCGCATTAAGTCAATTTCATTTGCGCGGTATTTGAAAACGGTTTCACGAATCAACTTTCTTTTAATAACTTTTTGTCAGCATGGTCTAAAGATGTTATGATTCAATTTTGGTGAAAATTGACAAACGTGTAGGAGTTCAAAAGTAGGTTTTTAAAGTAAAACAACATGGCAAACAGATAGTTTGGCCGAATAGGACATATGTGTTATCTGTGCTCTCGGCCTGATCCAGTGAACGCATTAAGACCATTTGTTTTACAATAGGTTAACGTAATCAAAAGTTATTAGCATATTTGTGCATTTAGTTATAACTTTTGACCACAAATGGTAAGCCCCAAAACTTTTTGAGTACCTTCAGGACTTGGTGCCGAAGATGCATACCAAGTTTCGTAATGATGTGGCAATGCGTTCCAAAAAAATATAGCACTTTTCGACAAAATTCAAAATGGCCGACTCCCAAAATAGTTGATAGGGAAAATGGATATGCTATTCTGGCATGACGCCACGAATCTAAAGAGACCGGGTTTGTGATTTTGGTCAAGCATTCTGAAAGTAATAATTAAAAAGGTCACATTTTTGTATCTCCGGACCACTAGGTGGCGCTGCGCCAAAACTCTGCAGGCATCCTCAAGTCGCGGTTGACATAACACGTACTAAGTTTGGTTAAAATACGTTAAAGCATCGCAGAGATATAGCCTGACTTTTATTTTTGTGCGCATTAAGTCGATTTCATTTGCGCGGTATTTGACAACGGTTTGACTAATCAACTTTCTTTTAATAACTTTTTGTCACCATAGTCTGGAGATGATCTGGTTCAATTTTCATGAAAATCGGGGCTACGGCCTAGGACGAGTTCGCGAAAGTAGGTTTTTCGTAAAATTCAAAATGGCGGAAAAATTATCTAGGCGGAAAATGACGTCATAGGAGTGCAATCGAATCGCCTTGACCCAAGGAATCAGTGGAAAAAGAATTTTCATTCTAGGCCTTAGGGTTCAAAAGTTATTAGCATAAACATAAGTCCAACTTTGGACAGTTGGTGGCGCTAGAGGTATTGACTTAGACACTTCAAATTTGCTAAGATCAATGACTGGACTGTCCTTAATGAGTGTACCAAATTTCACAACTTTTATCAAACGGTTCTATGGCCTGCCATAGACTCATTGGAGAAGAAGAATAATAAAAAAAAAAAAAAAAGAACGCTAACAGAAACAATAGGTGCCTACGCACCTTGGTGCGCTTTGGCTAATAAGAAATCTAACAGTTTCAATAGGTGCCTACGCACCTTTGGTGGTCACAGCCCTAATTAAAGCGCGCGATAAAGACCTCGCCTTCCTTGAAACCGCGGGGAATCATGTACTCGGAGGATTGCATTTTGTGCTTTAAAGCGTAAACTTCACAGTAATGTCAAATAACCAGGCCTGTGCTACTGCTTGAATCTTCTTCTGGCTGGATCCTGCTTCATCACCTCGGGCCTGTGCTACTCCTGCGTCCTGCTACACCACCTTGTAATTTAGAGTTAAAGGTCTCCACAATCCCTGGTTTTCCTGGGAGCTGTCTGAACTTTTGAAAATAATAGATTATGCTTGGGCTAAGGCGAGAAAATCAAAGTACTGTTTTTTTAAAAGAGAGGTGTATTTTAAGTCGGTTCACATATTCAATTCAAAATGGCCGCCTTCCCGTGTGTGATAGGGTGTGGTCACCATTGGCTTTTTTGTTCATAAGCCCATACTGGATCTGTGTACCAAGTTTCATTTGCTTACGACAAACTAAAATTTTCACTTCCTGTTGACTTTGTCCACATATTTGGGGCGTTGCTATGGCAACACATTTATAGATAGGTGGTCACCATTGGCTTTTTGTTCATAAGCCCATACTGGATGTGTGTACCAAGTTTCATTTGCTTATGATAAACTAAAATTTTCACTTCCCATTGACTTTGTCCACATATTTGGGGCGTTGCTATGGCAACACATTTATAGATAGGGGGTGGTTGTCATTGGCTTTTATGTTCGTCATGACATAAGAGATGTGTGTACCAAATTTGAAGTCTCTATGACAAACTAAATTCTTGGCTCCCATTATAAGTTTGTAGGGGCGCTGAGAGCCATTTCTAAAGATAACCCTTTTATTTACATATTTTTGTGTTCAGGTCATGAATGTGCACAAACGCCTTTTTGGGTCCGACTTGATCCGAGAAGGCGTTTTAGAGTTAAGAGACATTTTATTTTCACAAAAATGGCCACCTAGTTACAGGCTTGCCACACCCATACCCGATAAGATATTTACAACAAAGTGATAGCTTTGGTTGACACACATGTCTAGATGATACTCACCAAATTTGGGGCCTTTTAGATAAAAACACGATGAGTGGAATCATTTTGCGCGAGTAGTGCGATTTTAGTGGCTTTCACCACCACATGGCGGACTTCCTGTTGAGTTTAGGGTGTGGCTGTGATAGACTTTTATATTTGCCCTGAGGTGTCCTATGGATGTACCAAGTTTCATTTTTCTACGATGGAAAAAAGTTACTTTCACTTTCCATAGGCCCAATGTATTTTGACTTTTCCAGGGTCGCCACTGAGTCATTTTTCATATTTTTCTTGCGGAATTCATTTCAATAAATTTTTCGCCGGCTTGAATTTTGGACAAAGTTTCCTGAGTTTTGCATGTTCAGGGGTCAAATTTGCCCTCAAAGAGCAGAAGAAGAATAATAATAATAATTAAAGCCGCAGCGGCGATAAAGGCCCTCGCCTCCCTTGAGACCGGGGGACATGCACTGGAGGATTTCATTTCGTGCTTTAAAGCGTAAACTTCACGGTAATGTCAAATAACCGGGCCTGTGCTACTGCTTGGGCCTGCTACACCACCTTGTAACCTAACTTTAGAGTTAAAGGTCTCCACAATCTCTGGTTTTCCTGGGAGCTGTCTGAACCTTTGGAAATAATAGATTATGCTTGGGCTAAGGCGAGAAAAACAAAGTACTGGCTGGAGATTTGAGATGACTCAGGAATCGCTGCACCCCCTGTTTAAAAGACAAAATGTAAATATAACTTGTCTAAAAGTACAAGGTTACAAGTTCCAAATGATTCTGAGGAGTTTTCTAAGACTCTAGCCTTGGCTCTGATGGGCCTCCTCTAAAGGAAGGATCCTGGCAATTGGGAAATGGCATTTATTTCCCAAAGAAATGGCTGCCTCTTCACAGACTCATTACGACCACAGCCACAAATCTATCAAAAAACAAATTGATAATTTTTTTGGCACACGTGTCTAGATGATACTCACCAAATTTGGAGCTGTTTAGATGAAAAGCCTTTAGACACAAGGGGTGCAATTTAGGTGGTCACGCATACACCCAACATAGTAGATTTCCTGTTGAGTTTACGATATGGCTGTAATACATTTTTCTGTTCGTTCTGAGGTGTCCTATGGATGTACCAAGTTTCATTTTTCTACGTTGGAAAAAGTTACTTTCACTTTCCATAGGCCCAATGTATTTTGACTTTTGTAGGGTCGCCACTGAGTCATTTTTCATATTTTTTTCGACTTCAAATACATAAATTTTTGCCGAGCTTGAAGTCTGGGACCAATAAAAATGACTTTTAGTTCGTTTACTGGGTCAAATTGAGGATCATTTTGCAGAAAAATTATAATAAAAAATATACCAAATTATAATAAAAAAAATATAACTCGAGCAAAAAGTCTAGAAAAACACTTGTCTCTTTACATACATGTGTTTAGCTCATTTTGCCCAAGTTTGGTGTCTGTGGAATGAAGCAGCTATTTTCTGAGTTCTTTAAAAAGAGGTGTATTTTAAGTCGGTTCACATTTTCAATTCAAAATGGCTGCCTTCCTGTGTGTGATAGGGTGTGGTCCCCATTGGCTTTTTGTTCATAAGCCCATGCTGGATGTGTGTACCAAGTTTCATTTGCCTACGACAAACTAAAATTTTCACTTCCCATTGACTTTTTCCAAATATTTGGGACGTTGCTATGGCAACACATTTATAGATAGGGGTGGTTGTCATTGGCTTATGCTCGTCATGACATAAGAGATGTGTGTACCAAATTTTATGTCTCTATGACAAACTAAATTCTTGGGTCCCATTATAAGTTTGTAGGGGGCGCTGGAGAGCCATTTCTAAAGATAACCCTTTTATTTACATATTTTTGTGTTCAGGTCATGAATGTGCACAAACGCCTTTTTGGGTCCAACTCGATCCGAGAAGCGTTTGAGAGTTAAGAGACGCTTTTATTTTCACAAAAATGGCCACCTCGTTACAGGCTTGCCACACCCATACCCGATAAGATATCAACAACAAAGTCACAACTTTGGTTGGCACATGTGTCTAGATGATACTCACCAAATTTGGGGCCATTTAGATTAAAACACAATGATTTGCATCTTTCTGCGCAAAGGGGTGCGAATTTAGTGGCCGCGCTTTCATCCCACATGGCGGACTTCCTGTTAAGTTTAGGTGTGACTGTCATTGACTTTTCTGTTTGCCCTGAGGTGTCCTATGGATATACCAAGTTTCATTTTTCTACGTTGGAAAAAGTTACTTTCACTTTCCATAGGCCCAATGTATTTTGACTTTTCTAGGGTCGCCACTGAGTCATTTTTCGTATTTTTTTTGGGGACTTCAAATACATACATTTTTGCCGGGCTTGAAGTCTGGGACCAATAAAAATGACTTTTAGTTGTTCGTTTACTGGGTTAAATTGAGGATCATTTTGCAGAAAAATTATAATAAAAAATATATACCGAATTATAATAAAAAAATATAACTCGAGCAAAAAGTCTAGAAAAACACTTGTCTCTTTTACATACATGTGTTTAGCTCATTTTGCCCAAGTTTGGTGTCTGTGGAATGAAGCAGCTTTTTTCTGTGTACTTTTAAAAAGAGGTGTATTTTAAGTCGGTTCACATTTTCAATTCAAAATGGCTGCCTTCCTGTGTGTGATAGGGTGTGGTCCCCATTGGCTTTTTGTTCATAAGCCCATGGTGGATGTGTGTACCAAGTTTTATTTGCCTACAACAAACTAAAAATTTCACTTCCCATTGACTTTTTTCACATTTTTTGGGACGTTGCTATGGCAACACATTTATAGATAGGGGGTGGTTGTCATTGGCTTTTATGCTCGTCATGACATAAGAGATGTGTGTACAAAATTTTATGTCTCTATGACAAACTAAATTCTTGGGTCCATTATAAGTTTGTAGGGGCGCTGGAGAGCCATTTCTAAAGATAACCCTTTTATTTACATATTTTTGTGTTCAGGTCATGAATGTGCACAAACGCTTTTTGGGTCCAACTCGATCTGAGAAGGCGTTTGAGAGTTAAGAGACGTTTATTTTCACAAAAATGGCCACCTCGTTACAGGCTTGCCACACCCATACCCGATAAGATATCAACAACAAAGTCACAACTTTGGTTGGCACACGTGTCTAGATGATACTCACCAAATTTGGGGCCATTTAGATTAAAACACAATGATTTGCATCTTTCTGCGCAAGGGGTGCGATTTTAGTGGCCGCGTTTCACCCCACATGGCGGACTTCCTGTTGAGTTTAGGTGTGACTGTCATTGACTTTTCTGTTTGCCCTGAGGTGTCCTATGGATATACCAAGTTTCATTTTTCTACGTTGGAAAAAGTTACTTTCACTTCCATAGGCCCAATGTATTTTGATTTTGTAGGGTCGCCACTGAGTCATTTTTCGTATTTTTTGGGGACTTCAAATACATACATTTTTGCCGGGCTTGAAGTCTGGGACCAATAAAATGACTTTTAGTTGTTCGTTTACTGGGTTAAATTGAGGATCATTTTGCAGAAAAATTATAATAAAAAAATATATACCGAATTATAATAAAAATATAACTCGAGCAAAAAGTCTAGAAAACACTTGTCTCTTTTACATACATGTGTTTAGCTCATTTTGCCCAAGTTTGGTGTCTGTGGAATGAAGCAGCTTTTTCTGTGTACTTTTAAAAAGAGGTGTATTTTAAGTCGGTTCACATTTTCAATTCAAAATGGCCGCCTTCCTGTGTGTGATAGGGTGTGGTCCCCATTGGCTTTTTGTTCATAAGCCCATGGTGGATGTGTGTACCAAGTTTTATTTGCCTACAACAAACTAAAAATTTCACTTCCCATTGACTTTTTCCACATATTTGGGACGTTGCTATGGCAACACATTTATAGATAGGGGGTGGTTGTCATTGGCTTTTATGCTCGTCATGACATAAGAGATGTGTGTACAAAATTTTATGTCTCTATGACAAACTAAATTCTTGGGTCCATTATAAGTTTGTAGGGGGCGCTGGAGAGCCATTTCTAAAGATAACCCTTTTATTTACATATTTTTGTGTTCAGGTCATGAATGTGCACAAACGCCTTTTTGGGTCCAACTCGATCTGAGAAGGCGTTTGAGAGTTAAGAGACATTTTATTTTCACAAAAATGGCCACCTCGTTACAGGCTTGCCACACCCATACCCGATAAGATATCAACAACAAAGTCACAACTTTGGTTGGCACACGTGTCTAGATGATACTCACCAAATTTGGGGCCATTTAGATTAAAACACAATGATTTGCATCTTTCTGCGCGAGGGTGCGATTTTAGTGGCCGCGCTTTCACCCACATGGCGGACTTCCTGTTGAGTTTAGGTGTGACTGTCATTGACTTTTCTGTTTGCCCTGAGGTGTCCTATGGATATACCAAGTTTCATTTTTCTACGTTGGAAAAAGTTACTTTCACTTTCCATAGGCCCAATGTATTTTGATTTTGTAGGGGTCGCCACTGAGTCATTTTTTCGTATTTTTTTGGGACTTCAAATACATACATTTTTGCCGGGCTTGAAGTCTGGGACCAATAAAAATGACTTTAGTTGTTCGTTTACTGGGTTAAATTGAGGATCATTTTGCAGAAAAATTATAATAAAAAAATATATACCGAATTATAATAAAAAAATATAACTCGAGCAAAAAGTCTAGAAAAACACTTGTCTCTTTTACATACATGTGTTTAGCTCATTTTGCCCAAGTTTGGTGTCTGTGGAATGAAGCAGCTTTTTCTGTGTACTTTTAAAAGAGGTGTATTTTAAGTCGGTTCACATTTTCAATTCAAAATGGCCGCCTTCCTGTGTGTGATAGGTGTGGTCCCCATTGGCTTTTTTGTTCATAAGCCCATGGTGGATGTGTGTACCAAGTTTCATTTGCTTACAACAAACTAAAATTTTCACTTCCCATTGACTTTGTCCACATATTTGGGGCGTTGCTATGGCAACACATTTATAGATAGGGGTGGTTGTCATTGGCTTTTATGTCGTCATGACATAAGAGATGTGTGTACCAAATTTTATGTCTCTATGACAAACTAAATTCTTGGGTCCCATTATAAGTTTGTAGGGGCGCTGGAGAGCCATTTCTAAAGATAACCCTTTTATTTACATATTTTTGTGTTCAGGTCATGAATGTGCACAAACGCCTTTTGGGTCCAACTCGATCCGAGAAGGCGTTTGAGAGTTAAGAGACATTTTATTTTCACAAAAATGGCCACCTCGTTACAGGCTTGCCACACCCATACCCGATAAGATATCAACAACAAAGTCACAACTTTGGTTGGCACACGTGTCTAGATGATACTCACCAAATTTGGGGCCATTTAGATTAAAACACAATGATTGAATCATTTTGCGCGAGGAGTGCGATTTTAGTGGCGCGTTTCACCCCACATGGCGGACTTCCTGTTGAGTTTAGGTGTGGCTGTCATTGACTTTTATATTTGCCCTGAGGTGTCCTATGGATGTACCAAGTTTCATTTTTCTACGTTGGAAAAAAGTTACTTTCACTTTCCATAGGCCCAATGTATTTTGATTTTGTAGGGGTCGCCACTGAGTCATTTTTCGTATTTTTTTTTCGGCGACTTCAAATACATAAATTTTTCACCGAGCTTGAAGTCTGGGACCAATATAATGACTTTTCGTGCATGTTCACTGGGTCAAATTTAGGATCATATGGGGAGAAGAAGAAAGAGAAAAAAAAAAAAAAAAATCCGAGCAAAAACAATAGGCCCTCCCGGCCATCACCGGCTCGGGCCTAATAATTAAAGCCGCAAGCGGCGATAAAGACCCTCGCCTCCCTTGAGACCGCGGGGAATCATGTACTCGGAGGATTGCATTTTGTGCTTTAAAGCGTAAACTTCACAGTAATGTCAAATAACCGGGCCTGTGCTACTGGTGGGGCCTGCTACACCACCTTGTAATTTAGAGTTAAAGGCCTCCACAATCCCTGGTTTTCCTGGGAGCTGTCTGAACTTTTGAAAATAATAGATTATGCTTGGGCTAAGGCGAGAAAAACAAAGTACTGTTTTTTAAAAGAGAGGTGTATTCTAAGAAGATTCTCACATTCAATTCAAAATGGCCGCCTTCCCGTGTATGATAGGGTGTGGTCCCCATTGGCTTTTTTGTTCATAAGCCCATACTGGATGTGTGTACCAAGTTTCATTTGCTTACGACAAACTAAAATTTTCACTTCCTATTGACTTTGTCCACATATTTGGGGCGTTGCTATGGCAACACATTTATAGATAGGGGGTGGTCACCTTTGGCTTTTTTGTTCATAAGCCAATACTGAATGTGTGTACCAAGTTTCATTTGCTTACAACAAACTAAAATTTTCACTTCCCATTGACTTTGTCCACATATTTGGGGCGTTGCTATGGCAACACATTTATAGATAGGGGGTGGTTGTCATTGGCTTTTATGTTCGTCATGACATAAGAGATGTGTGAACCAAATTTGAAGTCTCTATGACAAACTAAATTCTTGGGTCCCATTATAAGTTTGTAGGGGGCGCTGGAGAGCCATTTCTAAAGATAACCCTTTTATTTACATATCTTTGTGTTCAAGTCATGAATGTGCACAAACGCCTTTTGGGTCCAACTTGATCCGAGAAGGCGCTTTGAGAGTTAAGAGACATTTTATTTTCACAAAAATGGCCATCGTTACAGGCTTGCCACACCCATACCCGATAAGATATCTACAACAAAGTTATAACTTTGGTTGACACACGTGTCTAGATGATACTCACCAAATTTGGGGCCTTTAGATAAAAACACGATGAGTTGAATCATTTTGGCGCGAGGAGTGCGATTTAGTGGCCGCTGCTCCACCCCACACGGGCGGACTTCCTGTTGAGTTTAGGTGTGGCTGTCATAGACTTTTATATTTGTTCTAAGGTGTCCTATGGATGTACCAAGTTTCATTTTTCTACGTTGGAAAAAGTTACTTTCACTTTCCATAGGCCCAATGTATTTTGACTTTTCCAGGGTCGCCACTGAGTCATTTTTCATAATTTTTCTTATGGACTTCATTTCTATAAATTTTTCACGGCTTGAATTTTGGGCAAAGTTTCCTGAGTTTTCGTGCATGTTCAGGGGTCAAATTTGCCTCAAAGAGCAGAATAATAATAATAATTAAAGCCGCAAGCGGCGATAAAGACCCTCGCCTCCCTTGAGACCGCGGGGAATCATGTACTCGGAGGATTGCATTTTGTGCTTTAAAGCGTAAACTTCACAGTAATGTCAAATAACCAGGCCTGTGCTACTGCTTGAATCTTCTTCTGGCTGGATCCTGCTTCATCACCTCGGGCCTGTGCTACTGCTGGGGCCTGCTACACCACCTTGTAATTTAGAGTTAAAGGTCTCCACAATCCCTGGTTTTCCTGGGAGCTGTCTGAACTTTTGAAAATAATAGATTATGCTTGGGCTAAGGCGAGAAAAACAAAGTACTGTTTTTTAAAAGAGAGGTGTATTCTCACATATTCAATTCAAAATGGCGCCTTCCCGTGTGTGATAGGGTGTGGTCACCATTGGGTTTTTTGTTCATAAGCCCATACTGGATGTGTGTACCAAGTTTCATTTGCTTATGATAAACTAAAATTTCACTTCCCATTGACTTTGTCCACATATTTGGGGCGTTGCTATGGCAACACATTTATAGATAGGGGGTGGTTGTCATTGGCTTTTATGTTCGTCATGACATAAGAGATGTGTGTACCAAATTTGAAGTCTCTATGACAAACTAAATTCTTGGCTCCCATTATAAGTTTGTAGGGGCGCTGGAGAGCCATTTCTAAAGATAACCTTTTATTTACATATTTTTGTGTTCAGGTCATGAATGTGCACAAACGCCTTTTTGGGTCCGACTTGATCCGAGAAGGCGCTTTAGAGTTAAGAGACATTTTATTTTCACAAAAATGGCCACCTCGTTACAGGCTTGCCACACCCATCCCCGATAAGATATCTACAACAAAGTTATAACTTTGGTTGACACACGTGTCTAGATGATACTCACCAAATTTGGGGCCATTTAGATAAAAACACGATGAGTTGAATCATTTTGGCGGAGGAGGCGATTTTAGTGGTCGCTGCCCACCCCACATGGCGGACTTCCTGTTGACTTTAGGGAGTGGCTGTCATAGACTTTTATATTTGCCCTAAGGTGTTCTATGGATGTACCAAGTTTCATTTTTCTACGTTGGAAAAAAGTTACTTTCACTTTCCATAGGCCCAATGTATTTTGACTTTTCCAGGGGTCGCCACTGAGTCATTTTTTCATATTTTTCTTGGACTTCATTTCTATAAATTTTTCGGGGCTTGAATTTTGGGCAAAGTTTCCTGAGTTTTTGTGCATGTTCAGGGGGTCAAATTTGCCCTCAAAGATCAGAAGAAGAATAATAATAACGGACGCTATCAGAAATAATAGACCCTTCCGGTTATCACCGCTCGGGTCTAATTAAGCCGCAAGCGGCGATAAAGGCCCTCGCCTCCTTGAGACCGCTGGGACACATGCACCGGAGGAGTGCATTTCGTGCTTTAAAGCGTAAACTTCACGGTAAAAGGATTCTGAGGAGTTTTCTAAGACTCTAGCCTTGGCTCTGGAGGGGCCTCCTCTAAAGGAAGGATCCTGGCAATTGGGAAATGGCATTTATTTCCCAATAGTTGCCTCTTCACAGACTCATTACGACCACAGCCACAAATGTATCAAAAACAAATTGATAACTTTTTTTGCACACGTGTCTAGATGATACTCACCAAATTTGGAGCTGTTTAGATGAAAAGCCTTTAGACAGAAGGGGTGCGATTTAGGTGGTCACGCATTCCACCCAACATAGATTTTCTGTTGAGTTTACGGTATGGCTGTAATAAACTTTTCTGTTTGCCCTAAGGTGTCCTATGGATGTACCAAGTTTTGTATTTCTACATTGGAAAAATTTACTTTCATTTTCCATAGAACCAATGTATTTTGACTTTTCTAGGGTCGCCACTGAGTCATTTTTCATATTTTTTTTCGGGGACTTCAAATACATCAATTTTTCGCTGGCTTGAAGTCTGGGACCAATAAAAATGACTTTTAGTTGCACGCTTACTGGGTCAAATTGAGGATCATTTTGCAGAAAAAATATGATAAAAAATATATACCGAATTATAATAAAAAAATATGCTTTTATGCTCCTCATGACATAGGAGATGTGTGTACCAAATTCCATGTCTCTATGACAAACTAAATTCTTGGGTCCCATTATAAGTTTGTAGGGGCGCTGGAGAGCCATTTCTAAGATAACCCTTTTATTTACATATCTTTGTGTTCAGGTCATGAATGTGCACAAACGCCTTTTTGGGTCCGACTTGATCCGAGAAGGCGCCTGAGAGTTAAGAGACATTTTATTTTCCCAAAAATGGCCACCTCGTTACAGGCTTGCCACACCCATACCCGATAAGATATCAACAACAAAGTCACAAATTTGGTTGGCACACGTGTCTAGATGATACTCACCAAATTTGGGGCCATTTAAATTAAAACACAATGATTTGCATCTTCTGCGCAAGGTGCGATTTTAGTGAACATGCTTTCACCCCACATGGCGGACTTCCTGTTAAGTTTAGGTGTGGCTGTCATAGACTTTTCTGTTTGCCCTGAGGTGTCCTATTGATGTACTAAGTTTCATTTTTCTACGTTGGAAAAAGTTACTTTCACTTTCCATAGGCCCAATGTATTTTGACTTTTCTAGGGTCGCCACTGAGTCATTTTTCATATTTTTTCGGGACTTCAAATACATAAATTTTTCGCCGGCTTGAAGTCTGGGACCAATAAAAATGACTTTTAGTTGTTGGTTTACTGGGTCAAATTGAGAATCATTTTGCAGAAAAATTATAATAAAAATATATACCAATTATAATAAAAATATAACTCGAGCAAAAAGTCTAGAAAAACACTTGTCTCATTTACATACATGTGTTTAGCTCATTTTGCCCAAGTTTGGTGTCTGTGGAATGAAGCAGCTTTTTTCTGTGTACTTTTAAAAAGAGGTGTATTTTAAGTCGGTTCACCAAATTTTCAATTCAAAATGGCCGCCTTCCTGTGTGTGATAGGGTGTGGTCCCCATTGGCTTTTTGTTCATAAGCCCATGATGGATGTGTGTACCAAGTTTCATTTGCCTACAACAAACTAAAAATTTCACTTCCCATTGACTTTTTTCACATTTTTGGGACATTGCTATGGCAACACATTTATAGATAGGGGGTGGTTGTCATTGGCTTTTATGCTCGTCATGACATAAGAGATGTGTGTACCAAATTTTATGTCTCTATGACAAACTAAATTCTTGGGTCCATTATAAGTTTGTAGGGGCGCTGGAGAGCCATTTCTAAAGATAACCCTTTTATTTACATATTTTTGTGTTCAGGTCATGAATGTGCACAAACGCCTTTTTGGGTCCAACTCGATCCGAGAAGGCGTTTGAGAGTTAAGAGACGCTTTATTTTCACAAAATGGCCACCTCGTTACAGGCTTGCCACACCCATACCCGATAAGATATCAACAACAAAGTCACAACTTTGGTTGGCACACGTGTCTAGATGATACTCACCAAATTTGGGGCCATTTAGATTAAAACACAATGATTTGCATCTTTCTGCGCAAGGGGTGCGATTTTAGTGGTCGCGCTTTCACCCCACATGGCGGACTTCCTGTTAAGTTTAGGGTGTGACTGTCATTGACTTTTCTGTTTGCCCTGAGGTGTCCTATGGATATACCAAGTTTCATTTTTCTACGTTGGAAAAAAGTTACTTTCACTTTCCATAGGCCCAATGTATTTTGACTTTTGTAGGGGTCGCCACTGAGTCATTTTTCGTATTTTTTTTCCGGCGACTTCAAATACATAAATTTTTTGCCAGGCTTGAAGTCTGGGACCAATAAAAATGACTTTTAGTTGTTCGTTTACTGGGTTAAATTGAGGATCATTTTACAGAAAAATTATAATAAAAAATATATACCGAATTATAATAAAAAAATATAACTCGAGCAAAAAAGTCTAGAAAAACACTTGTCTCATTTACATACATGTGTTTAGCTCATTTTGCCCAAGTTTGGTGTCTGTGGAATGAAGCAGCTTTTTTCTGTGTACTTTTAAAAAAGAGGTGTATTTTAAGTCGGTTCACATTTTCAATTCAAAATGGCCGCCTTCCTGTGTGTGATAGGGTGTGGTCCCCATTGGCTTTTTTGTTCATAAGCCCATGGTGGATGTGTACCAAGTTTTATTTGCCTACAACAAACTAAAAATTTCACTTCCCATTGACTTTTTTCACATTTTTTGGGACGTTGCTATGGCAACACATTTATAGATAGGGGGTGGTTGTCATTGGCTTTTATGTCGTCATGACATAAGAGATGTGTGTACAAAATTTTATGTCTCTATGACAAACTAAATTCTTGGGTCCATTATAAGTTTGTAGGGGCGCTGGAGAGCCATTTCTAAAGATAACCCTTTTATTTACATATTTTTGTGTTCAGGTCATGAATGTGCACAAACGCCTTTTTGGGTCCAACTCGATCCGAGAAGGCGTTTGAGAGTTAAGAGACGCTTTTATTTTCACAAAAATGGCCACCTCGTTACAGGCTTGCCACACCCATACCCGATAAGATATCAACAAAGTCACAACTTTGGTTGGCACACGTGTCTAGATGATACTCACCAAATTTGGGGCCATTTAGATTAAAACACAATGATTTGCATCTTTCTGCGCAAGGGGTGCGATTTTAGTGGCCGCTGCTTTCACCCCACATGGCGGACTTCCTGTTAAGTTTAGGTGTGACTGTCATTGACTTTTCTGTTTGCCCTGAGGTGTCCTATGGATATACCAAGTTTCATTTTTCTACGTTGGAAAAAAGTTACTTTCACTTTCCATAGGCCCAATGTATTTTGATTTTGTAGGGGTCGCCACTGAGTCATTTTTCGTATTTTTTTTTCGGCGACTTCAAATACATACCATTTTTGCCGAGCTTGAAGTCTGGGACCAATATCATGACTTTTGTGCATGTTCACTGGGTCAAATTTAAAAGATAAAAAAAAAAAAAAAAAAAAAAAAAAACAGCAAAAACAATAGGCCCTCCCGGCCATCACCGGCTCGGGCCTAATAATAACGGACGCTATCAAAAATAATAGACCCTTCCGGTTATCACCGGCTCGGGTCTAATTAAAGCCGCAAGCGGCGATAAAGACCCTCGCCTCCCTTGAGACCGCGGGGAATCATGTACTCGGAGGATTGCATTTTGTGCTTTAAAGCGTAAACTTCACAGTAATGTCAAATAGCCAGGCCTGTGCTACTGCTTGAATCTTCTTCTGGCTGGATCCTGCTTCGTCACCTCGGGCTTGTGCTTCTGCTGGGGCCTGCAACACCACCTTGTAATTTAGAGTTAAAGGCCTCCACAATCCCTGGTTTTCCTGGGAGCTGTCTGTACTTTTGAAAATAATATATTATGCTTGGGCTAAGGCGAGAAAAACAAAGGACTGTTTTTTTAAAAGAGAGGTGTATTCTAAGAAGATTCTCACATTCAATTCAAAATGGCCGCCTTCCCGTGTATGATAGGGTGTGGTCACAATTGGCTTTTTTGTTCATAAGCCCATACTGGATGTGTGTACCAAGTTTCATTTGCTTATGACAAACTAAAATTTTCACTTCCTATTGACTTTGTCCACATATTTGGGGCGTTGCTATGGCAACACATTTATAGATAGGGGGTGGTCACCATTGGCTTTTTTGTTCATAAGCCCATACTGGATGTGTGTACCAAGTTTCATTTGCTTATGATAAACTAAAATTTCACTTCCCATTGACTTTGTCCACATATTTGGGGCGTTGCTATGGCAACACATTTATAGATAGGGGTGGTTGTCATTGGCTTTATGTTCGTCATGACATAAGAGATGTGTGTACCAAATTTCATGTCTCTATGACAAACTAAATTCTAAGCTCCCATTATAAGTTTGTAGGGGGCGCTGGAGAGCCATTTCTAAAGATAACCCTTTTATTTACATATTTTTGTGTTCAGGTCATGAATGTGCACAAACGCCTTTTTGGGTCCGACTCGATCCGAGAAGGCGTTTGAGAGTTAAGAGACATTTTATTTTCACAAAAATGGCCACCTCGTTACAGGCTTGCCACACCCATACCCGATAAGATATCTACAACAAAGTTATAACTTTGGTTGACACACGTGTCTAGATGATACTCACCAAATTTGGGGCCATTTAAAAAAAAACACAATGAGTTGAATCATTTTGCGCGAGGAGTACGATTTAGGTGGCCGCGCGTTCCACCACACACGGCGGACTTCCTGTTGACTTTAGGGTGTGGCTGTCATAGACTTTTATATTTGCCCTGAGGTGTCCTATGGATGTACCAAGTTTCATTTTTCTACGTTGGAAAAAAGTTACTTTCACTTTCCATAGGCCCAATGTATTTTGACTTTTCCAGGGGTCGCCACTGAGTAATTTTTTCATATTTTTCTTGCGGACTTCATTTCAATAAATTTTTCGCCGGGCTTGAATTTTGGACAAAGTTTCCTGAGTTTTCGTGCATGTTCAGGGGGTCAAATTTGCCCTCAAAGAGCAGAAGAAGAATAATAATTAAAGCCGCAAGCGGCGATAAAGACCCTCGCCTCCCTAGAGACCGCGGGGAATCATGTACTCGGAGGATTGCATTTTGTGCTTTACAGCGTAAACTTACCAGTAATGTCAAATAACCAGGCCTGTGCTACTGCTTGAATCTTCTTCTGGCTGGATCGTGCTTCATCACCTCGGGCCTGTGCTACTGCTGGGGCCTGCTACACCACCTTGTAATTTAGAGTTAAAGGTCTCCACAATCCCTGGTTTTCCTGGGAGCTGTCTGAACTTTTGAAAATAATAGATTATGCTTGGGCTAAGGCGAGAAAAACAAAGTACTGTTTTTTTAAAAGAGAGGTGTATTCTAAGAAGATTCTCACATTCAATTCAAAATGGCCGCCTTCCCGTGTGTGATAGGGTGTGGTCACCATTGGCTTTTTTGTTCATAAGCCCATACTGGATGTGTGTACCAAGTTTCATTTGCTTACGACAAACTAAAATTTTCACTTCCTATTGACTTTGTCCACATATTTGGGGCGTTGCTATGGCAACACATTTATAGATAGGGGTGGTCACCATTGGCTTTTTGTTCATAAGCCCATACTGGATGTGTGTACCAAGTTTCATTTGCTTATGATAAACTAAAATTTTCACTTCCCATTGACTTTGTCCACATATTTGGGGCGTTGCTATGGCAACACATTTATAGATAGGGGGTGGTTGTCATTGGCTTTTATGCTCGTCATGACATAAGAGATGTGTGTACCAAATTTGAAGTCTCTATGACAAACTAAATTCTTGGGTCCCATTATAAGTTTGTAGGGGCGCTGAAGAGCCATTTCTAAAGATAACCCTTTTATTTACATATTTTTGTGTTCAGGTCATGAATGTGCACAAACGCCTTTGGGTCCAACTTGATCTGAGAAGGCGTTTGAGAGTTAAGAGACATTTTATTTTCACAAAATGGCCACCTCGTTACAGGCTTGCCACACCCATACCCGATAAGATATCAACAACAAAGTTATAACTTTGGTTGACACACGTGTCTAGATGATACTCACCAAATTTGGGGCCATTTAGATAAAAACACGATGAGTTGAATCATTTTGCGCGAGGAGTGCGATTTTAGTGGCCGCGTGTTTCACCCCACATGGCGGACTTCCTGTTGAGTTTAGGTGTGGCTGTCATAGACTTTTATATTTGTTTGCCCTGAGGTGTCCTATGGATGCACCAAGTTTCATTTTTTTACGTAGCAAAAAAGTTACTTTCACTTTCCATAGGCCCAATGTATTTTGACTTTTCCAGGGGTCGCCACTGAGTCATTTTTTCATATTTTTTCTTGCGGACTTCATTTCTATAAATTTTTCGCGGGCTTGAATTTTGGGCAAAGTTTCCTGAGTTTTCGTGCATGTTCAGGGGTCAAATTTGCCCTCAAAGAGCAGAATAATAATAATAATAATAATAATAACGGACGCTATCAAAAATAATAGACCCTTCCGTTATCACCGGCTGGTCTAATTAAAGCCGCAAGCGGCGATAAAGACCCTCGCCTCCCTTGAGACCGCGTGGGACACATGTACTGGAGGATTGCATTTTGTGCTTTAAAGCGTAAACTTCACAGTAATGTCAAATAACCAGGCCTGTGCTACTGCTTGAATCTTCTTCTGGCTGGATCCTGCTTTATCACCTCGGGCCTGTGCTACTGCATCTGCTACACCACCTTGTAATTTAGAGTTAAAGGTCTCCACAATCCCTGGTTTTCCTGGGAGCTGTCTGAACTTTTGAAAATAATAGATTATGCTTGGGGTAAGGCGAGAAAACAAAGGACTGTTTTTTTAAAAGAGAGGTGTATTCTAAGAAGATTCTCACATATTCAATTCAAAATGGCCGCCTTCCCGTGTATGATAGGGTGTGGTCACAATTGGCTTTTGTTCATAAGCCCATACTGGATGTGTGTACCAAGTTTCATTTGCTTATGATAAACTAAAAATTTTCACTTCCCATTGACTTTGTCCACATATTTGGGCGTTGCTATGGCAACACATTTATAGATAGGGGTGGTCACCATTGGCTTTTTGTTCATAAGCCCATACTGGATGTGTGTATTACCAAGTTTCATTTGCTTATGATAAACTAAAATTTTCACTTCCCATTGACTTTGTCCACATATTTGGGACGTTGCTATGGCAACACATTTATAGATAGGGGTGGTTGTCATTGGCTTTTATGCTCGTCATGACATAAGAGATGTGTGTACCAAATTTCATGTCTCTATGACAAACTAAATTCTTGGCTCCCATTATAAGTTTGTAGGGGCGCTGGAGAGCCATTTCTAAAGATAACCCTTTTATTTACATATTTTTGTGTTCAGGTCATGAATGTGCACAAACTTTTTGGGTCCAACTCGAATCCGAGAAGGCGTTTGAGAGTTAAGAGACATTTTATTTTCACAAAATGGCCACCTTGTTACAGGCTTGCCACACCCATACCCGATAAGATATCTACAACAAAGTTATAACTTTGGTTGCCATACGTGTCTAGATGATACTCACCAAATTTGGGGCCTTTTAGATAAAAACACGATGAATTGAATCATTTTGCACGAGGAGTGCGATTTAGTGGCGCGCATTCCACCCCACATGGCGGACTTCCTGTTGAGTTTAGGGTGTGGCTGTCATAGACTTTTATATTTGCCCTGAGGTGTCCTATGGATGTACCAAGTTTCATTTTTCTACGTTGGAAAAAGTTACTTTCACTTTCCATAGGCCCAATGTATTTTGACTTTTCCAGGGTCGCCACTGAGTCATTTTTTCATATTTTTCTTATGGACTTCATTTCTATAAATTTTTCGCCGGGCTTGAATTTTGGGCAAAGTTTCCTGAGTTTTCGTGCATGTTCAGGGGGTCAAATTTGCCCTCAAAGAGTAGAAGAAGAATAATAATAATAATTAAAGCCGCAAGCGGCGATAAAGACCCTCGCCTCCCTTTAGACCGCAGGGACACATGTACTCGGAGGATTGCATTTTGTGCTTTAAAGCGTAAACTTCACAGTAATGTCAAATAACCAGGCCTGTGCTACTGCTGGGGCCTGCTACACCACCTTGTAATTTGGAGTTAAAGGCCTCCACAATCCCTGGTTTTCCTGGGAGCTGTCTGAACTTTTGAAAATAATAGATTATGCTTGGGCTAAGGCGAGAAAATTAAAGGACTGTTTTTTAAAGAGAGGTGTATTCTAAGGCAAGATTCTCAGATATTCAATTCAAAATGGCCGCCCGTGTATGATAGGGTGTGGTCACCATTGGCTTTTTGTTCATAAGCCCATACTGGATGTGTGTACCAAGTTTCATTTGCTTACGACAAACTAAAATTTTCACTTCCCATTGACTTTGTCCACATATTTGGGGCGTTGCTATGGCAACACATTTATAGATAGGGGTGGTCACCATTGGCTTTTTGTTCATAAGCCCATACTGGATGTGTGTACCAAGTTTCATTTGCTTATGATAAACTAAAATTTTCACTTCCCATTGACTTTGTCCACATATTTGGGACGTTGCTATGGCAACACATTTATAGATAGGGGGTGGTTGTCATTGGCTTTTATGTTCGTCATGACATAAGAGATGTGTGTACCAAATTTGAAGTCTCTATGACAAACTAAATTCT
The DNA here is from genome assembly GCA_024416835.2 of Perccottus glenii. Taxonomy (NCBI): domain Eukaryota; kingdom Metazoa; phylum Chordata; class Actinopteri; order Gobiiformes; family Odontobutidae; genus Perccottus; species Perccottus glenii. The sequence continues at coordinate 27,403,530 of CM044563.2, forward strand.
AAGCTCCCATTATAAGTTTGTAGGGGCGCTGGAGAGCCATTTCTAAAGATAAACTTTTATTTACATATTTTTGTGTTCAGGTCATGAATGTGCACAAACGCCTTTTGGGTCCAACTCGATCCGAGAAGGCGTTTGAGAGTTAAGAGACATTTTATTTTCACAAAAATGGCCACCTCGTTACAGGCTTGCCACACCCATACCCGATAAGATATCTACAACAAAGTTATAACTTTGGTTGACACACGTGTCTAGATGATACTCACCAAATTTGGGGCCATTTAGATAAAAACACGATGAGTTGAATCATTTTGCGCGAGGAGTGCGATTTTAGTGGCCGCGCGTTCCACCCCACATGGCGGACTTCCTGTTGACTTTAGGGTGTGGCTGTCATAGACTTTTATATTTGCCCTAAGGTGTTCTATGGATGTACCAAGTTTCATTTTCTACGTTGGAAAAAGTTACTTTCACTTTCCATAGGCCCAATGTATTTTGACTTTTCCAGGGTCGCCACTGAGTCATTTTTTCATATTTTTTTCTTGCGGACTTCATTTCTATAAATTTTTCGCGGGCTTGAATTTTGGGCAAAGTTTCCTGAGTTTTCGTGCATGTTCAGGGGGTCAAATTTGCCCTCAAAGAGCAGAAGAAGAATAATAATAATAACGGACGCTATCAGAAATAATAGACCCTTCCGGTTATCACCGGCTCGGTCTAATTAAAGCCGCAAGCGGCGATAAAGACCCTCGCCTCCCTTGAGACCGCGGGGAATCATGTACTCGGAGGATTGCATTTTGTGCTTTAAAGCGTAAACTTCACAGTAATGTCAAATAACCAGGCCTGTGCTACTGCTTGAATCTTCTTCTGGCTGGATCCTGCTTCATCACCTCGGGCTTGTGCTTCTGCTGGGGCCTGCTACACCACCTTGTAATTTAGAGTTAAAGGTCTCCACAATCCCTGGTTTTCCTGGGAGCTGTCTGAACTTTTGAAAATAATAGATTATGCTTGGGCTAAGGCGAGAAAATCAAAGGACTGTTTTTTTAAAAGAGAGGTGTATTCTAAGGCAAGATCAGATATTCAATTCAAAATGGCCGCCTTCCCGTGTATGATAGGGTGTGGTCACAATTGGCTTTTGTTCATAAGCCCATACTGGATGTGTGTACCAAGTTTCATTTGCTTATGACAAACTAAAATTTTCACTTCCCATTGACTTTGTCCACATATTTGGGGCGTTGCTATGGCAACACATTTATAGATAGGGGTGGTCACCATTGGCTTTTTGTTCATAAGCCCATACTGGATGTGTGTACCAAGTTTCATTTGCTTACAACAAACTAAAATTTTCACTTCCCATTGACTTTGTCCACATATTTGGGGGCTATGGCAACACATTTATAGATAGGGGTGGTTGTCATTGGCTTTTATGCTTCGTCATGACATAAGAGATGTGTGTACCAAATTTGAAGTCTCTATGACAAACTAAATTCTTGGGGCCCATTATAAGTTTGTAGGGGCGCTGGAGAGCCATTTCTAAAGATAACCCTTTTATTTACATATCTTTGTGTTCAGGTCATGAATGTGCACAAACGCCTTTTAGTCTGACTTGATCCGAGAAAGGCGTTTGAGAGTTAAAAGACATTTTATTTTCACAAAAATGGCCACCTCGTTACAGGCTTGCCACACCCATACCCGATAAGATATCTACAACAAAGTTATAACTTTGGTTGACATACGTGTCTAGATGATACTCACCAAATTTGGGGCCTTTAGATAAAAACACGATGAGTTGAATCATTTTGCGCGAGGAGTGCGATTTAGTGGCAGCGCTCCACCCCACATGGCGGACTTCCTGTTAAGTTTAGGGTGTGGCTGTCATAGACTTTTATATTTGCCTTGAGGTGTCCTATGGATGTACCAAGTTTCATTTTTCTACGTTGGAAAAAGTTACTTTCACTTTCCATAGGCCCAATGTATTTTGACAAGAATAAATCGGTCTAATAATAACGCTATCAGAAATAATAGACCCTTCCGGTTATCACGCTCCTTCGATTATCACCGAGTCTAATAATAATAACGGACGCTATCAGAAATAATAGACCCTTCCGGTTATCACCGGCTCACAATAATCTAATAATAACGGACGCTATCAAAATAATAGACCCTTCCGGTTATCACCCGGTCTAATAATAAGAAATCTAATAATTTTCAATAGAAATCTAACCATAGGTTACACCTGCGCGCTTTGGCCCCTAATTAATTACTTTCAAATTACTTTTTAAAGTATCAAAACTAAGGCACACATTAAATTAATAATAATAATACAAAAACACTGCCTTTTAAGTCATGCAACTTAACTTTCAGAACTAAAAGTTAAACGTTCTGAACATAAGTCTTCTTCTTGGAATGCTCTCTAAAAACTCAGCTGCTCAGTGGAACATGAAGTAGCTGTCCGCACATCTGCTCATACGAAGCTGTGATGATTTACTGAAAGAGGAGAAAATAAAATTATTGATATTTATTACTAAGTAAGCTATAATATCATTATTATACAGCAAGTTCATGGCTGTGCATTTATAAATCCTATTCATGGCAATCAAACTAAATACTTGTGAATACTAGAATAAATTGTATTATGGCTGCTCGATATTGAAGAAAAATGTGATATGCGATAACTAACAAGATGCAATGTTCGATATACAATCATGGGATAATGTTAATGATAATGAGTGTGTAAAATAAATTTAAATGTATATTTAAAAACTGTAAATGATATAACCAACATGCATGTTTTCACATTATAAATAATCTAGTATACTTTATTGTAAAAGCCAATCACAACTTTTTTTTGCAGTAAATTAAGTCCTTTGGTAGCTACGAAGTAGCCGTGGTATTAACTGCTGTTAAATAATCTGGTGGTGTAACCCCTCCGCATCCGCGTGCGGTTTATTTTCACTTAATTGTCCTGCCCAACGTGGGTTGTCCATGACATAGTTAACATACTTGATTTAACAGCTTTCATCTTGAATAGCAATCACATTTATTTAATGCTGCATTGAATTTACCTTGTCCTGGGTGACGGTGCTCCGGTCTCTGAGTAGAGAGAAGGTTCTCTGTTGCTGCTGCAGCATGGCCCTCGTGCTGTTGTGGTATGCTAGCTCGATCTTGCAATGGACACATACGCCACAATGTTCTCCTTACGTTTTAATATGAAACCCAAACCTTGGACAGTTTAGTTTTCTCCTGTTTCTTTGCTCATCGCTATTGTTATCAACCCCTTCCATCTTGCAGCTCACGCGCGCAGCGCACCCTCAAATCAAAACACCGCTAACTCCTTCCGTCTTCTTCCCATGCTCCTTCCGCTTTGTGGGTGGCGTAACGCGCTGTCACATAAAAAAATCATTGCGAAACAAACTGACGGGAGCTTAAAAATAAATTAAAAGAAGCTTCGAGGCAGAGGAATTTGCCTCGAATATTTTTTGTAATCGAGTTACTCGAGGTACTCGAGGAATCGTTTCAGCCCTAGTGTAGACGGAGCTAAAGAGGAAGGTTTTTAACCTCCCCTTGAACATTGTTAAAGTTGAGGCTTGTTTTACTTCATCTGGGAGGCTTTTCCAGGTTTTTGCTGCATGAAACTTAAACGCTGCTTCACCCTGTTTAGTTCTAACTCTGGGCACGAGCAGAAGGCCTGTCCCTGATGTTCTCAGAGTCCGAGGAGGTTCATAAGTAACTAGCATGTCAGAGATATATTCTGGTGCTAAACCATTTAGAGACTTGTAAACCAGAAGTGCTGTTTTAAAGTCTATTCTCTGAGCAACAGGAAGCCAGTGCAGAGATTTTAAAACTGGCGTAATGTGGTTGTACTTCCTGGTTTTGGTGAGAACCCGAGCAGCTGCGTTCTGAATAAGCTGCAGCTGTCTTAACCCTCGTTTTGAGAGACCAGTGAGCAGGCCGTTACAGTAATCTAATCTGCTGGAGATAAAAGCATGGGTAAGTTTCTCTAAGTCTGGTTGAGACATCATCCCTTTAACTCTGGAAATGTTTTTAAGGTGATAAAATGCAGATGATGTAATTGACTTAATGTGTCTGTGGAAATTCAAGTCTGAGTCCATAATGACCCCTAGATTTTTAACCTGGTTTTTACATTTTAGAGAAAGAGACACAAGGTGACTGCTGACACTTTCTCTTTGTTTCTGTGGCCTAAAGATGATTAGTTCAGTCTTGTTTCTGTTCAGTTGGAGAAAATGATTTTGCATCCACGTGTCAATCTGTTCGATGCAGTGACACAGTGAATGGATTGGTCCATTTTCACCTGCTGTGAGTGAAATGTAAATCTGAGTGTCATCTGCATAATTATGGTATGATACGTCACAGCTGCGTATCAACTGGCCTAAAGGAAGCATGTAGAGATTGAATAATAGAGGTCCCAAGATAGACCCCTGTGGAACCCCACATGTCAGGGCCATTTGGTCTGACACACAGTTACCAACCGAAACAAAGTACTTCCTGTCTTCAAGATAGGACTGAAACCATTTAAGAGCAGTTCCAGTGATACCTATCCATTCCTCTAATCTTTGTGTCAGGATTTCATGGTCCACTGTATCAAACGCAGCACTCAAGTCCAACAGAACTAAGACAGAGACTTTGCCTGCCAGTGTTCATACGGATGTCATTTGTGACTTTGATAAGTGCAGTCTCAGTGCTGTGATGGGGCCTGAATCCTGACTGAAAAGGATCAAAGCAGTTGTTAAGTAATAGAAAGTCATTAAGTTGCTGATATACAACTTTTTCGATGACTTTCCCTAAAAATGGCAGGTTTGATATGGGCCGATAGTTGTTGAGCACTGTAGCATCAAGACTGCTCTTCTTTAGGAGAGGCTTAATGACAGCAGTTTTTAAGGCCCTTGGAAATGTTCCAGACTGTAAGGAATTATTTGACTATATCAGTGAGTTGTGGTAACAAACTGCTTAGTACTGATTTTAGAAATCTAATGGGTAAAACATTGAGGCAGCAGGTGGATGAACTCAGGCTGGAGACAGTTTTTTCAATTGTTCTGTCAATAATTTGTGTAAAATGTGTTAAACCAATCAAGTGTCTCCTAGGTGGCTGCAGTTTTGTTTTATGCCCTTTGGATTGTATCGCATGTTTAATGCCTTGAACCTTGTCGTTGAAAAACAATGCAAACTCATTGCATTTAGTGGTGGAAACTAATTCTGGTGGAAATGGAGCTGGAGGGTTTGTTAATCTGTTCACTGTAGCAAACAGGACACGCTTGTTGTTGATGATCTCTGAGAAGAATATTTCTCTTTCTTTTTGCAAAGTTTGATTGAAAACATGCAAATTTTCTTTGTATACCTCATAATGAATTAAGAGTTTCGATTTACGCCATTTACTTTCGGCTTTTCGGCATTCCCTTTTCTGTACCCTGACAGAGTGAGCATTGCTCCATGAAGCCTTCTGCCTCGTCCTGATCACTTTAACCTTAACAGGAGCAATGGTGTCCATAACATTTAAAACACCTGAAGTATAACAATTCAACAAATCATCAACTTGACCTGATGAGGCTTTTTCAAACCTGATTCCCTCCATAAACTGTGTCCTGGTGTTATCGTTAATGTATCTCTTTTTTACAACAGTAGGCCCAACAGCAACTTTTGGGAATTATGGATGATGAAAAAGACACATGAATGATCAGATAGAGCAACATCAATCACAGTGACATCTGAAATATGAACACCTTTAGTAATGACTAGGTCCAGAGTGTGACCTCTGTTATGGGTCGGCTCATTAACATGCTGACAAAGACCAAAAGTATCAAGAATAGTAGAAAGTTCTTTGGCATTTCTGTCACAAACATTATCCACATGCACATTAAAATCACCAGATATGACTATTTGTTCAAATTCTGTGCAAATAACCGAAAGCATTTCAGTAAACTCATTAATAAAATCATGACATTGTTGGGGTGGTTTGTAAAGAACTACATATAAAATAGATGGAGAAAACCTCAACTCCATTTTGAATGACACATACTCAAATGATGAAAACTCTCCAAGTGATAGCTTCTGGATAAGAATATTATCCCTAAGAAAGGCACATACACCACCACCCTTTTTGTTTTCCCGTATTTTGGATAAAAATGTGAAATTCGATGGGGTGGATTCGATAAGGACCGCATTTCCAGTCCTGCTGTCTAACCATGTTTCTGTTAAAAACATAAAATCAAGCTTATTTGAAGTTATAAAATCATTAATTAAAAAAGATTTGTTTCCTAAAGACCTGACATTGAACACTGCAAGTTTTAAGTCCGTTTGAGCAGGACCTGGCTTTATCTGTTTGCAGGGGATTTGAATCAGATTTGTCTGATTAGAAAATCTAACTGTTATTCTCTTCTTCAATCTGCGACTGTTGACTGCAGCTATGGAGCTAGGGGGGAGTGTTCTCTCCCAGGGCCTCAGGTTGATAAGTGGTTTATTATGACGAAAAGTCCTGGAACAGCAGAGGCCCTCAGTGTTCTAATCACTGATAGTAGCCTTGATGCTAGTCAAGGCTTTTGGAGCTGGTCTGGGAGGAGCTGGGGTGGAGGGGGTCTGACAGGGGTGCATTGGACTCTAGGTAGTGACCGAGGTGAAGCAGTGGTACTCCTTGGTGGTATTGGGGGTGATGTTTTTAGTGATGATGATAGAACCTGTGACCTGGCCAAGTTAGGTGTAAGGGGAATCATCTTAATTCCAGATTTAACTAAAATTTCCAGGTGATCTGGAAATCCCATTGGTGAATCCGGAGATGGGACAGAGATGGTGAGGTCCGCAGAAGGTGTTGATGTTACTGGGGGGGGTCCATGGTCCTATTGGGGGAGTCCATTTCAGTGGTGGAGGTGTTGATGGTGGTACAGTCAGATGAGGATCCTTGGCTGGTGAGGCAGGAGTGCTTTTTTCATTCAGTGGCTGAGAACCCTTTCTCTGTTCAAGAGGGCGCCCAGAACCATTTAGGTGTCTCAGGGAGTGCAGGAGATTATCCGTTAGCCTCCTGACCCCTCCCCTGTTTAGATTTGGGCCCTTTCTTTGAACAGGTCGTCACGTTGCCAAAACAAGTTAAAGTTATCAATGAAGTGCACTCCTCTAGTCTCACAGGCCTTGGACAGCCATGTATTCAATGCAAGCAGCCGACTGAATTTATTGATCCTTCTGTCGATGTTTTGGAGTGGTCCACTGATAAAGGATTGCACTTCCAGGTTTTCAAGTTGATCTAAAAGCCTGGAGAAATCCTTTTTTAAAACTTCTGATTCCCCCTTCCAGGTGTCAACTGCACCTGAACTACACGTGTAACATCAGCTGTTTAATCCCTGTGTGTTTGGACATGACTTGGGGGAGGAGTGCTGTTATATCAGGGACTGTAGCACTTGGAAAGCTGCATGTAGCAAATCTATTGTTTATGTCTCTGATAGCACCGTCTCCAAGCAGCAAGATATCTCTGTCCTTGACTTTTGGCATAGATTCTCTGTCACTGTTTGCCTGGTGCTTTTCCACAGATTCATGTCTTCTGTTCTCCATAGAATAAGCTTGATTAACTCCATGTTTTTCATTTACAGCAGAGTTTTCTGGTTCATTCACCTTTAGCTCAGTCAGTGACCCTTATGCACAGAGATTGTTCCAGATTCTCTGAATCTTTGGGTACTTTTATGCACTGTAGATGATGATACTTTCAAACTCGTTGCAATTTGTCTCTGAGAAACTCTTTTCTGATATTGTTATTTAACTTTTCCGACCTCTTATTGTCTCAACCTTTTTGGAATGTGTAGCTCTCATGAAATCCAAAAAGAGCCAATATTTGGCATGACATTTACAAATTTCTCACTTTCAATGTTTGATATGTTATCTACATTCTATTGTGAATAAAATATAAGTTTATGAGATTTGTAAATTATTGCATTCAGTTTTTATTCACAATTTGGACAGTGTCCCAACTTTTTGGGAATTGGATTTGTAATTGCTAATGAAGTATGGATAATTTTACAATTACAGAGGCTATATAAGGGCCATATATTTTACAGTTTAAAAATGTAATTTTTAAGAAGCCCTGCTATTGGCCTGATCTAATTTGCACACATGCTGGTGATTAAATTTACATTGAATGAAGTTTGGGGCTAATCCCTGATGGTGACGAGTTAATTTCTTCGGAAATCTATTGATTTCCCTTAAACTTACCTCTCTGTGAATATGAATATAAATGTGATTATTTTTTAATTATTGATTACTCTGTCAACATTTGTGTCCAGCAGCTTGAAGGTGATGCTGACATAAGTTTTACTGAAGCAGCTACAACAAGTGGAGCAATATGGTCTTTCAATACTTCAGGTAAACTTTAGTTTTTTATGTACTTCTGGGGAAAAAAAAAAAAAAAGTGTAATCTGTGATACAAAACATTTGTATATTTTTTTATTTCTATAATCTTCATTTTAGAGTATATGTAGTTTCATTGATTAAATTTACATTTTTGTAAAAACAGAAGCTCTTCTCAAAGATTCAAAGATTCAAAGTGTTTATTGTCATGTGTACAGACAGAAAGCATGTTTCCCTGTACAATGAAATTCTTACTTTGCCGTCCACAGTAAAATGTCACACAAGTAAGTAAAAATAAAAAAATATACAAGTAATAATGCAAGTATACAAAAAATACAAATATACAAAAAAAATACAAGAGGGCAAAAGGAGTAAAGTGAGGTAGTGCAGTTGTGATGGTGTAAAGTGACGGTGTAAAGTAAAGTGAGGTAGTGCAGTAGGTAAACAATTGTTCATGTAATGTTGTGATTGTGAATGTAGACTCCTATCTGCTGTTTAGGAGTCTTATGGCAGAGGGAAAGAATGAGTTCTTCATTCTGGAAGTCCTGCATTTCACACTTCTGTACCTCCGTCCTGAGGGTAGAAGTGTGAACAGACCATGTTGGGGGTGGGAGGGGTCTTTGAGGATGGAAGCAGCTCTTCTGTGGACTCTGCGATGGTAGATGCTCTGCAGAGAGGGCAGTGGAGTCCTGGTGATCTTCTGCGCAGTCTTCACCACTCTCTGCAGGCGTTGCGGTCCATGACAGAAGTGCTGCCGTACCACACAGTGATGCAGCTGGTCAGGACACTCTCAATGGTGCAGCTGTAGAAGTTGCTGAGGATCTTGGGCGACATGCCAAACTTCCTCAGCCTCCTCAGAAAATACAGCCGCTGTTGAGCCTTCTTGACCAGCTGCGTGATGTGAGGTGTCCAGGTGAGGTCCTCATTCATGTGGACACCCAAGTATTTGAAGTTGCTCACCCTCTCCACTTCAAGTTCCCGGATGAACAGTGGCTGAGGCGTTCTCCTCTCCCTCCTCATGTCCACTATCATCTCCTTTGTCTTGTCCGTGTTGAGGGTGAGGTTGTTGTCTTCACACCATGACACCAGACTGGCCACCTCCCTCCTGTAAGCTGCCTCGTCACCGCCAGCGTCGTCCTATCACTGCGGTGTCGTCCAGCAAACTTCAGGATGATGTTGTCCTTGTGAGAGGCGACACAGTCGTAGGTGTACAGGGTGTAGAGGATGGGGCTGAGTACACAGCCCTGTGGAGTACCAATGTTTGTGATGGTGCTGGCTGAAGTCCTATTACCAATCCTGACAGACTGAGGCCTGCCAGTCAGGAAATCTAGGAGCCAGTCACAGAGGGTGGGGTGCAAACCAAGTGTGGACAGTTTGTGGGTGAGTTTGTGTGGGATGACCGTGTTGAAGGCGGAGCTGTAATCTATAAAAATTATCCGTAGGTATGAGTCCTTGTTCTCCAGGTGTGAGAGGGAGTAGTGACGGCAGTAGCGATAGCATCTGAGGTGGACCTGTTGGGCGGTAGGCATACTGCAGGGGGTCAATGGTGTCGGTATGCTGCTCTGAATGTGGGCCAGCACCACTCTGAAACACTTCATAATGATTGGAGTGAGTGCCACTGGCCTGTAGTCATTCAGGCAGGTGGGTGGGTTCTTCTTGGGCAGGGGGACGATGGTCGTGGTCTTGAAGCATGATGGTACAATGCGCTGGCTGAGGGAGAGGTTGAAGATGGAGGTGAAAACATCAACCAGCTCGTTGGCACATGCTCTGAGGGCCCGCCCAGGAATGTTGTCTGGTCCTGCTGCTTTGCGGGGGTTGATCTTCCTCAGAGCTCTGTGTACCTGTGTTGTTGAGGGGAGGGGGGTTGGGTGAACCAAGTGTGTGTGTGCTGCCTCTCTCTGCTATCTGTTATCTGTTAACAGATAGCAAGCCACTATAATGAATTGTGCTGGTTGTGCCACTTTGTCCTGTGGTGGGACAGGACTTGGATTGGTACATATTAGGTTCATTGTTGGCTTTATGTTCAATGGCATTTTTAATATACAACTAGGCCTGAATGTTACAACGGACAGAGCTGTCTTTAGAGCTACAGACTAGATAGGACTATCAGTGGAGGGGGTTTGTCAGAGCCAAAGAAATGCAGTCTGCATTATTAGTTTTTACAGTATACGGCAATTGTGCCCAGACCAAAGACATTTTCCTCCAACCATGTTTTCAGAAATTCACTTCCACAATCTTAGTGAATACCTAAGAAGACCTTCAAAATTTCAACAGCAAAAGCATCCCAATTCAGCAGCTTCAGAGTGAAAAGTATTAGCCATTATGCGATACAACTTGTCTTACTTGGTCCTAAACTGATCTGCTCTTGTACGGCATAAAGATGCACAGACCAAAACAAGAACACACAGAGAACTGACACACCTGTCAGTTCTCCTCTGCCATGTTTTTTCTATCCAGACTCTTCAACAATTCTTAATGGGTTCTGTGTCTCAGATAATTAGGAAATTGATGTGAAGTGTGTCCTTTAGGCCCAATTCAGAAACTTTGTGAGGAGAAAACGGATTAGTACATAAACAAATTCAAGTCATTTAAATTTTTTTTATTTTTGCCCAAATTGGTCTCTCTTGCAGCTGCAGGTGAATGCACTGCATGCTGGAAAATTATCTTACCCCTTCATTTTTTTAATCTCTGTTTTTGAAGGGGTATCACCCCTTCTCCTTGATCCAAATGAGTATTGGGACAACCCCCTTTTCTCTTGTGAATGCGCAAAACTAGGGCTAAGGGGTAGAATTGGTATTGGGCCATTGGGCATAAAACATTCTGGTATGTCATTGTGTAATGTGTTGATGATGTGAGATTTGTTTTTCCAGGTGAAGAGACAACCTGTGTTTCTGAGGTTCCTGAAGGATCTACACAACTACAAAGCTCTGACAGTCAGAAGGCAGATGGGCTTGGGGAGAGAGAGCACAGGGCAGCATGTGAACACGAGGGAGAGCATATGGCAAGGCAACATGCAGAGGACCAGACTCTCCAGCAGTTGTCTTTTAGTGAGGATCATGGCTTCTCCAAAGTTTATTTAACCAACCAGAATATGTCAAACTTGCTCAATACTGAGTCAAATAATATAGATGTAAAAGGAAGTGAACATAAAAAGTTTGAGCTGATGTTTGAGGAGGAAGCTGAAGGGACAGATGATTCTTTGAGTGGCATCATTGAATCTTCAACTGATGAGGAGTTACGGATGTGGAGATATCCTGAAGATAAAACACACATGGAGGATGCTACTGCTTTAAAACTGAAAAACACTGAGCTTTTTATAAAAGAGCCAGAGCTGTGGGCCTCAGCAGTTGAAACAAACAAGGAAGTGAGCCCTGACATACTGGAACATGTACAACCTGTTGTAGATCAGATACAACTGAACTCAGAGCCCATCAGTGAGGACTCTGTGCCAATGTCAAGAAGAGCTAAAGAGCATCTGGTAGCAAGTACACAGGTTGTCAAAGAAGAAGAACAATGTACCCAGAAGATGGAGTCACAAGGGGGACAAATTATTTGTATAAAAGGCCCAAACTGTAGCAGTGAATGTGAAGGCCAATCTCAAAATGTAGATGGTGTGATCACTAAATTGCTGAATACAAATGAACACCTCAACACTGAAGATTTAACAGATCTAAAGAGAGAGAGGTCTGACCCAGATGCTAATGTTAGAGCTCAGGTTTGCACAAATGTGTCCAAACTCTCGCCGGCTAAAATCTTGGAACGAGAGGCTGTATATGAGGGTAATATAGACAAGCAGGCAGAAGAAATGGTAGCAGAGGGAGGAAAATGCACTAAGAAAGTCACCTTTATTTTAGAGCCTGAACTGATGAAAAGCTCTGTCTCTTTTAGTGTAAAATCCTCAATGGAATCCGGAAGAGAAACTATGTCAGGTATGAACAGAAACTGTAACAGCAGGCACCAGGGCTGTTTAAGGTCAAAAGCATGAAGGCACTGTTGTAACTAGGCACACTTGGGTGTTTTATTTTTGTGTAACCCTGAGATTGTAGTTACTTTAGAAAACAATTACAGAACACTGGACCTTTTGTTGTGAAATAGGGTTCCCACATATCCTCATATTCCACAGATGTTGAACTGAGCTCTAATGGTGAAAATGGCACAGTGAAAATGATTGACCAGATGTTTGAAGAGGTGCTGGAATATGGTGAGAGGATCAATCACCAAAACTCTGAGAGTCAGCATAGTGACTTGGAGAGGGAGAATAATCAAGGGGAGGAGGAGCATGAAGATAAAGATAACAATGGAGATGAACTGCTGACTTTTCCTCCCAGTGGCATCCTTTCTCCTCTCAGCAAGTCTTTTGAAGCTGTAGTCAACCCTGTGGTATGATAATCATTTACTCACTCACTCACTCACTCACTCACTCATTCATATATAAATACTTACTCACTTACAATGTATATACACAGCGAGTGCTAGCTAGCCAGGAGGGCAGTCCTCCTCATGTGCCTTTCGAAGAAGATAACAGCCCCAGTCCTGCAGAGGCACCGCCTCTGTACAGGTAAATCTAACCCATACATTTTAAACTACACATTTATTGAGTATTAATGCATACTAAAACAATATTAGTATATTGCTGATGGATAGGTAGGAGAATTTCTTTATTATGGTACCACAAGCCCTGTTTGCACTTATAGAAGTTTTTTGTCATGATTGTTAAAACAGATGCATCTCTTAAAAGTGAAAAACAGACCATATATAGTGAATTATTCAAAGATCATGCATACAGTAATTAAAGTGCTTTGTTATATATTAGCAATAATATTCACAAAATATTTTTCTTACCGCTATCCTACCTTTTGATCTGAGGTTTTAAATCTTGGATGGAAACGTAATCTGATTTATTTGTAAAAGAGTTGGTTTTGACTTTTTTTTTTTTTTAGGGTGCTGTCTAATATTTGTCTGTTGATTACTAACAGTATTGATGCCTATCGCTCACAAAGGCAAAGTAAACTACCCCCCATTCAGAATGTCACTCCAGCGCTTCAAAGACTTGTTATTGAAAAGCCCTCCAGCCTTCAGTCATCTTTCAACATCAAAGAGAAGATTTCCGTGTGTTTTATTTTATAACACACTATGAATAGATGTAAACAGATATTTTTCAGTCAAGTCCAGTTTTTGACTATCGTTATTCTCCTAATCCAGGATCTAAATAGTGAAGCAGGAAAGCTGCAAAATGTGATTAGCCAGACATTACAGGCTCTGAACTGCTGCACAGATGAGATTCATGGCCGAGGCTCAGTAGAGGAGGCAGAGGCTGAAAAACTACTCTTAGTCTCGTGTATGTTTAAAATACTTTTTATACCATAAAATAAATGTATTTTTATGTACATTTATATTGCAGATTTTAAACTATAATTTGAATTTTATATTACCTTAACCTATGTTCAGGTGAGAAACGCACTGCCCTGCTAGTGGAGGTAGCCAGACTAAGGAAAGAGAGCAGCATTTTGTCTGGAGAAGCTGCAAAGGATGTACAGCTTGTTTCCCAGAAGCCCTGTACAGGAACGGTTACAATCTCCAACATCCAGCTTCCACTGAAGATGGACTTTGTCTGCTCATTACACCACCATGCAGGCATTATTTTTCTTTTGCACTTAGGCTTCTATAAATAATTAATATAAATAATTGAAAAATACATTACTGTAAAATTAATGAATAACCTTAATGCAATTTTTATTCAAGGAATAGTCAGGAATCATCTGACTATTAACACTCATTTAATAATACTTTTAATAATGCCTTTTTATATCCAGAAATGTATTAAAGTGAGTATATATATTTTTAAGGTCGGCCAAGTCACTTTTTCTTTCTACTAATTCGTTATGGGCCTTGCAACATTGTGGCCACACCACTGGCCACAGCTGCTGATGCTCAGAATGGAGATGCCATCTCCTTTCCTACAATTGTTACTTTGTAAGTATACTTTGTTTTTCTCTATGTGGAGAAGCAACACAGGCGACCCATTTTAACTTCTCATTCATTTCAGAAAGGATATTCAATCAAGTTTTGAGATTGATGTGGAGGTCTACAACCTGGTGAGCCACAATAAAATATTTCAACATGTTATTCACCCAATTACTATTATGTAACTATAAATAATGTTGACGGAAATGACTTCAAATATGACAATATGATACAAGTAGCTACTGAGTTGTGTGTGACGAGATTCGACTGTTCTATTGGCAACATAAATTTCTTATTTTATGACTTTCAGATTATCGGTCATTGAGAGGGTATCAGGAGTTTACTTTTTTGCTGTGTAAACTACTCTTGTTGACATAGGGCTCTCTGTGTCACACAAAGCAGAGAATCAACACTTTTTTATTACAGAGATGGCAAGATGTTTTTTCAGGAATGGTGAAGTGAAACAGTAGCAGTTCAGTGTTGTTGTTTTTTTTCTTTTTTTTTTTTCTTTTACATGGTGGCATGTCTGGTGTGACTAGCCCTTAACTGGCACGTTGTGTGTTTATCTTTTGGGTAATTTAGTTGTCTGCAACCAGTAGCAACTGCAGTGTGGATCGTTCTTCTACCAAGTCCCGGGTAAGCAATATAACCAGAATTTACAGTCAGGTCCATAAATATTATGAAATCGACACAATTCTAAAAACAAAAAACAAAAAAAAAAAAAAACAAGATGTTCTTTAACGACTTTTAGCTTTAATTTGAGGGTATTTACATCCAAATCAGGTGAACGGTGTAGGAATTACAACAGTTTGTTTATGTGCCTCCCACTTTTTAAAAAGGGAATAAAAGTAATGGGACAATTGGCTGCTCAGCTGTTGTGTGTCATTCCCTCATTATCCCATTTACAAGGAGCAGATAAAAGGTTCAGAGTTCATTTCAAGTGTGCTATTTGCATTTGGAAACTGTTGCTGTCAACTCTCAATATGAGATCCTAAGAGCTGTCACTATCCGTGAAGCAAGCCATCATTAGGCTGAAAAAACAAAACAAACCCATCAGTGAGATAGCAAAAACTTTAGGTGTGGACAAATCAACTGTTTGGAACATCCTTAAAAAGAAAGAACGCACCGAAAGACCACGGAAAACAACTGTGGTGGATGACCGGAGAATTCTTTCCCTGGTGAAGAAAACACCCTTCACAACAGTTTGCCAGATCAAGAACACTCTCCAGGAGGTGGGTGTATGTCAAAGTCAACAATCAAGAGAAGACACCAGAGTGAATACAGAGGGTTCACCACAAGATGTAAACCATTGGTGAGCCTCAAAAACAGGAAGGCCAGATTAGAGTTTGCCAAACAACATCTAAAAAAGCCTTCACAGTTCTGGAACAACATCCTATGGACCAATGAGACCAAGATCAACTTGTACCAGAGTGATGGGAAGAGAAGAGTCTGGAGAAGGAATGGAACTGCTCATGATCCAAAGCATAGCACCTCATCAGTGAAGCATGTGGTGGTAGTTTCATGGTGTGGACATGTATGGCTGCCAATGGAACTGGTTCTCTTGTATTTATTGATGATGTGACTGCTGACAAAAGCAGCAGGATGAATTCTGGTGGAAGTGTTTCGGGAAATATCTGCTCATATTCAGCCAAATGCTCCAGAACTCATTGGACAGCGCTTCTCAATGCAGATGGACAATGACCTGAAGCATACTGCAAAAGCAACCAAAGAGTTTTTTAAGGGAAAAAAGTGGAATGTAATGCAATGTCAATCACCTGACCTGAATCTGAATGAGCATGCATTTCACTTGCTGAAGACAAGACTGAAGGGAAAATGCCCCAAGAACAAGCAGGAACTGAAGACAGTTGCAGTAGAGGCCTGGCAAAGCATCACCAGTGATAAAACCCAGCGTCTGGTGATGTCTGTGCATTTCAGACTTCAGGCTGTAATTAACTGCAAAGGATTTGCAACCAAGTATTAGAAAGTGAAAGTTTGATTTATGATTGTTAATCTGTCCCATTACTTTTGGTCCCTTTTATAAAAAGTGGGAGACACATATAAAAACTATTGTAATTCCTACACTGTTCACCTGATTTAGATGTAAATATCCTCAAATTAAAGCTACAAGTCTGCAGTTAAAGCACATCTTGTTCGTTTCATTTCAAATCCGTGGTGGTGTATAGAGCCAGAAATATTAGAATTGTGTCGATGTCCCAATATTTATGACTTGACTGTATTTGTAATTAGGTGCCTGAACATTCTAATTTATATTTGAAATGTTTTAGGTGACTCCAAGAAAGCTTCTGAATACCATTACAGTAAGGATATATTAGAACTTTATGTACAGGTATTTTTACAGCTTTGCCAAAACCTTTTTTTTTTTATGTTTTTTTGTTTTCCCCAGAGATCAAGTAACTCTCTGACATGTAAGTCCACCATTTTTGTTGGTCAATGTTCAGTTCTGTTTATTGTGATCATCTGCCTCTGATTAATGTGCTCCTCAGCTGCCGCGCTTCCAGCCATGAGCAGTCGAAACTCCAGTAACTTCTGTTTAGTCGGCTCGCATAAGATCACTCTGGACTCACTGGGACACTGCAAGTTCCCACTGGACAAGGTAATTGTTGTGTTTTAATTGTGTTTTCAGAAAGGTATTAAGGTAAAATGGCTACACATGGGTTTCCTGTACATCAATTACAAAAGTTGTATTTACAAGCAATCACGTTGCCTGTAAAGGCTGCTCAGACAGGAAAAGGTTTTTGTATTGCACCTTTCCATTGGCTTGGCTCATATTCCATTAGCTGCTCAGTATGTCATCATGTCATCATTTGTCATAGCAAATATTGTGTGTGTGCCCGCGTGTGTGTGCATGGGCGTGTTTTCTTCTGCACGCTCACAGAAGGGCGCAACAATCGACACAAGTGATACAAGCAATTCAAATTTAGTGACTTGAGTGCAGAAATGAAGTTAAGCCAAGGTCCACTCACTAAAGCAACTGCCAAATACAGGACAAGATTTGATTACCTGGAAGGTATAGGTCAAAGAAAAGATGTAGCAGACTCCTGCCCCCTGTTTATAAATCGTATGGGGACTGGGGATGCAAATTGAACACCCTAAGCTGAGACAACCATTTTGTTTCCTTTTGGTGAATCATGAAAAACATAAAACCACAGCAACATTTTGCATGTTTGAATAAAAGACTTAAGTCATGTCAAAATAATTTTAGTTTTTTTTTTCATGTTCACCTTGGTATGCAGAATAGTAATTCCTTTTTCTATGTTCTGGGGCTGTAGGTGCCTTTTCTTTCTCCACTAGAGGGCCATATATACCTGCAGCTGGAGATTGAAGGCCATTCCATTGTACAGCACCAAGGTTTTCTAGTTAGTATTGATTGTGCTTTTTAACACTAGTTGCATGTAGGATTTGGTCTTTTTGACATGATCAAAATTGAGTATATTTGTACTAGATTACTTACTTTGACAGTTGTTTTGATATTCTCTTCTGCAGACAAGGTTTGAGATTATCAAAGGATATGGGCTTTGGAATCGAAGATTTTTTGTTATGGAAGGATGCAAGATGTACTACTGGGACCATCCCAATGACAGGGATACAAAGGTAAAGATGACAGTGCCTCAGGGGGTCATAATAAAGTTTCAAAACCTTTTTATTATTGAGAGTTTAACACAGACTGTGGTCAGAAAACAATTACGCATCCATCACCACAACCACTCACGTTATCACTGGTATTTACTAAGTTTTATTCTAATACTCAGTTGTAGCGAAAAGACAAACAGGATCACACAGAGAATGAACAATTTGAAACTGTAACATTTACGCTGAAGTAGCTAATGTGAAGCCGTTTAAAACCCATGGTCTGCGCATTGAGATGAGGCTCAGCGAACTCGCCCCGTGAGGTAAGCCAGACTTCAGCACACAGAGAATTAAGCGACAGCATAGATGCATGTTTGTGCCTCTCAAACACACCAGCAAACTGTGTACAGTCCCATTTAGGGCAAAGGAACTTTTCTCTGGAATATGGCACGTGTGCAAAGCATGTGGCTACCAGCAAATAAAACCCAGAACTGCTGAAAAGCACATTAACATCAGAATTAAACAGAAATCAGAACTCTCACTCGCACTCAGTGGAAGAAAGGGTACCGGTAAAAGTATAGTTACATGGCCAAAATAATACTCAATTACAAGTAAAAGTACTCTAGTAAATCTACAAATTACTAAAAAATAAAATAAAAAGAGACTCGGAGTACAAATTACTAATTAATTTTACGCCATTGATGTTTAAAGCAACACAGTAACTTTTAACGCTGTAAGCTCAATAAAAGACTAAAAGAGAAAATGCAGCAACAAAATTCACATGGGACTGTTTACAGCAGAATATTTATTGGATTTATATGAAACGTAATGTATATTTAGGTTGATGTAACGTGTTCTGGATAAATATGTTCTAACAGATGAAAGCCTGCAGCTCACAAAGACTTTTAAGCACAAGGGTTTAGTGGTTTTTTCATATCTATAACCATATAATCCATACGAATTCAGGATTATTATTTTAATGGTTTTCAGACCATATTTTAAGAAAAAAGTATCATGGTTTTGTGACTGTAATAAATGATCAATCATGAAAAAACATCTCTGTAGATAGAGGTTCTGGCCCATAGCAGAGATTTAAATCGGAGAGACAATGCTTTTTCACCAGCTAATAAACGAAGGCAGTACATGTTTATAGGCCAAGACTAAACCAGCTTTAAACCTCAGACTGCAGTTGGTGTCAGCCAGGACAGCTTTTACTGCAGTGGATTATTGTATATTGAGTCTTTTACTTGAAAGAAACTGTGGATATGCATAAATAAAATTAACCATTATATTGGCCTACTATAATCCTGTGGCATTACACACTATAAAATGTAAATGTTCATTTACCCTGCAACACACACACACACACACACACACACACACACACACACACACACACACACACACACTGTGAAGTGTGATACACAGTAAATGTGTCTTTATATCACAACCAGTGCAAACAGAAGAGCTTTGTACTGTCCCTGCTCACATTCTGTCAGTCCTTTTAGTCACTAATATATTTTTTATTTAAATTATTAACATCTTCAAAGGGGTGCACGTGGCAGAGTGGTTAGCACTCCTGCCTCACAGCAAGAAGGTTGTGAGTTCAAAACCCGGCCGAATTAAACATTCTAGGCTGACTCCGGTCTTTCTGTGAGGAGTCTGCATGTCCTCCACGTGTTACAGTGGGCTCTTTCCGGGTACTCCGGCTTCCTCCCATCGTCCAAAGACATACATGGTTGTCTGTGACTGACTGTCGCTATATGTCAGCCCTGCGACTAACTGGCCACTGTCCAGGGTGTACCCTGCCTCAGACCCAAAGCTGCTGGGATAGTCTCCAGTCACCCGCGACCCCTAACGGGACTAAGTGCTAGAAAATGAATGAATGAACTTCTTCAAAGTAGTAATGTTGTATTCAAGGGTGTTGACGATCAGTTAGGCTAAACAATTAGGCTATAAATAAAATCAGTACATCAGGTCCAGTAACTTGTTGGTGGTCCAATGTTCTGCTAGTGAGGTATTAAACATCAAGCTGAAGGAGGGTCCTATTCCGTGTCTGGATATTATAATGCCTAATGATTGGATGCACAGAAAGAAGGACTTGAGGCAGTTTTCCGTCCAGCAGTTTGTATCCATAACATCCATCCATTCATCTTTGGGGGCAGCATCTTTCTGAGCAGAGACGCCCAGACTTCCCTCTCCCCAGACACTTCCTCCAGCTCTTCCAGGGGGATTCTGAGGTGTTCCCAGGCCAGCCGAGAGACATAGTCCCTCCAGCGTGTCCCTATCTTTAAGGGAGTGCCCCACCACTAATTTCGGCCGCCTGTATCCGGGGATCTTGTTCTTTCTCCCAATCACACCCCTCCAGGTTTTACTGTCGCTGCCCACGTCAGCGTTGAAGTCCCCCAGTAGAACGACGGAGTCCCTGGTATTCATAACACAGTAATGCAAAGTTCCGTTGCTGTGAGATTGATCTCAAAAATAATTATTGCTATTTATTGCTTTTTTGATTTAATTTCTTCCATGGGTCATTTCCTTCAGAAACATTTGTCTAAAGATTCTAACTTAAGTTTATATTAAAAAACACATTCAGATTACTGATAATAAAAAGTCAATAAAGGCAAACACAAAGTTTTTTTTTTTTTTAATTTATGTAAACCTCTTGAGGGCTACTTTAAATTCTTTTGTCACAACTGATAAGACATAAATTTTTGTATAGCCCAATCTCACAACAACAGCCGCCTCAAAAGGCTTAACAGACTGCACTAGACAACATCCCCTGTCCTTAGACCCACCATCAGGGTATGGAAAACAACAACAAAAAAACAGCCAGGAAAAACACATCACCCATCTGGTCAGAGGTCTAAGAGGTATAAGAGCATTTCTCTTATAGCACGGTTACCGCGGGGTCATAAAAAGTCATAAATTTAACAATAAGAATTTAAGGCCATAAAAAGTCATAAAAACGTCCGGTTTTTCCATACAAAGTCATAAAAAACATTTAGTCACGTCTTACATTGATATGCCCGTCCATTAATTTTTTCTTCCATCAAAATGCGCTCGCGGCGGCAATGGCATTAATTTGTTTTGCCTGTTGTAGTTCTGTGTGAGGAATCTGGGTGGTATCACACTGGTATCACAGCGCTCCAGAACTACCAGGTCCATGCGGCAGCATACAGACTTGTCAGAAGAACTTCACAGAAACCCGCGCGAACTCCGAATATCATACTCCGAATATATCATACTGTCACTGCTTAGTTTAATTGATCACAATGGGTAAATGTACATTTAATGATCTGTGGCTCGAAGACGGTGCGTTTAGTAGCTGGCTTAAGCCCGTCGCAAATAAGCGGTATCAAGCCTATTGTACTCTGTGTAAGAAGACGTTGGAGATGTCTAGTTTAGGCATAAAAGCCTTGAAGTCGCATGCAAAGTCGGAAAAGCATATCGTTGCTGTAAAAGGCCTGCAGCGAGTGTGTGCGATCCGTCAGTTTTGTTCGGCTCCATCACAAACGTTACCCGGTCCAAGTACAGCGCGGGATTCCGTTTCTGTGCATCCAGTGCCACACACAGTGTCCATAGGAGGTCCTATGGGTGTTAAATACTGTGACTAAACACCAGTCGTACAATGGGAACAAGGATATTGCCGAACTTTTCCGAACAATGTTCCCAGACTCTGACATAGCCAAAACATTTATGTGCGGGAAAGATAAGACCTCATACATCACCCGGTTTGGCTTGGCAGATTATATAAAAAAAGACCTCATCTCCAAGGTCTCGGGGCCTTATGTTCTCATGTTTGATGAAAGCTTAAATCACAAAAGCAAGAAGAAACAGCTGGTCAATTTTTTTGAACTGAGAAAAATGTAGACAGACACTGACTGACTGACTTGTTATTTTGGAAAGTAATGCCATAGAATAATTGTTAATTTACAATGTTACTTTTACA
Organism: Perccottus glenii; assembly: GCA_024416835.2. Lineage (NCBI taxonomy): Eukaryota > Metazoa > Chordata > Actinopteri > Gobiiformes > Odontobutidae > Perccottus > Perccottus glenii. The sequence continues at coordinate 27,425,365 of CM044563.2, forward strand.
ATGTTACAATTGTTAAGTGTTTCTGTGTTCTTGATACTCAAGAAAAAGAAGGCGAAGGCTTAATCTTAAGTAAGAAATAATAGAATTACTCTTTACATAATAAAACTTCTTACTTTCAATGAAAGTCAATAATAAAGACTTTTGAAATGAATTTTAATGACTGAAGTTATTTATCGTAATTTGTGTAGGTCATAAATTCAAATCATAATGGTCATAAAAAGGTCATAAAAAGTCTTAAATTTGACTGATTAAACCCTGCAGAAACCCTGTTATAGGTCTTTCACTCGTTGGCTCTGGTTCACCGAGGCGGCCTCGAGAGACGAAATACATTCACTGTGTTCCTGCACATTTAAACATGTTTGGTCCAGCTTGGCTTTAATTTGAGCAAGAGCTGTCCTGAGTTCTGTTTTGAATTTGGTAGTTGTTTCTAAGTTTGTTCCGCTAGTTTCACATTTAATGTCTCAATTTGCAACTTGTTTTACTGTTCTAATAGGGCTGTTAGCATTAGCCTTACTCCCCTTTAGTAACGTACAGCATTCAGCACCTCTAAGCTTCTTTACACTTTGTGATTTGTTGGAGTTTAAGAAACTGTGTTCTAGAACAGTATGGCCTTTTAGAAATGATAAATTTATATATTATTCTTAGGTTGCATTTTCTAGAAGATACTGTAGTAATAAAGCTTATAAAATGTATCTCTTCTGACAGGGAGCAAATGGAAACATTTCTCTGGCCAACTCTTTATATCGGAGCGTGCGGCCTGTGAAGAGGGATTCATGTATTCGACCATTCACTTTTGAGCTGGTGAGCAACAACCAGCTGCACCAGGGTCACAGTCAGGACACCTTAACCAAGTGAGTGGCTATACAGATCTACATAACAACTATAAAATTTGCATGCATGTTGTGCATCTGGATGCATCCTGCTACTGAGGGTTTTCCTCTGGCAGTAGCTCAGTGGGTAGAGCGGTTGTCCTTCAATCGGAAGGTAGGCGGTTCGATTCCCGCTCTGTCGTTGTGTCCTTGGGCAAGACACTTAACCCACCTTACCTCCAGTGGCTGTAACACTGGTAATTACATTAGAACAATGTAAGTCGCTTTGGATAAAAGCGTCAGCTAAATGAGTAAATGTAAATGCATTGGTTGCATTGGTTGCTTACCATACTATGGAAAAATAATAAAATATATCATCAATATAATATTTATTTATTATCATTTAAAAAAGAAAAAAAATATCTTGGCAGACATGATAAAAACTGTATTTCACTAGCGTGTTTGTCTGTCTAGTTTAATATCACTGTCCAATATGACGCTAAGGTTTGTGACTGGTTGTAGAACTGACCAAGGGAACCAAGATCTGTGGGAGGGGTGGTCCAAACAAGATAACCTCAGTTTTGTTTTCATTTACATTCAAACATTTTGAGACGGTCTTCCCTTGATGTCATTAAGGCACTGAAGCAGGGGTATCAGGGAGACACTATTCAGTGGCTCAGTGGTAGAGCGCTCCCCACAGTTCATACTATTGTTATGTCCTTGGGCAAGACAAATGGTAAAATGGTAAATGGCATGCATTTATATAGCGCTTTTTTGCACCCTTCTCGGGCACACAAAGCGCTTTACATCGTGCTTCCACTCACCCCATTCACACACATTCACACCTGGGGCAGACAGAGATGGGGGCTGCCATACAAACGGCGCTAAACCTTCTCTGACCACCACCAAAAACACCTCTACAGTCACACACATTCATACACCAGTGCCAATCCTTCCGGTTATAGGACGACTGCTCTACCACTGAGCTACTCCGTCCGCTTGTTAAGACACTTAACCCACCTTGCCTACAGTGGTGTTCCAGCTGTAATGGGGCGTTTACACCAAACGCGAATTGCGCGAATAAATCGCGCTATTCGCGCGTAGTTGGACGCTTGAAAATTTCGCTTCATTTGCGCGTGAAATTCACTTAATAACAGACGCCAATTCGCGTCATAGGAGGGGCTTCTGCCAGGCGGGTTGTCTTCCGAAAAACGGTATGAACCCGTTCAACGCTGTGCGGGGTTACATCGGATGCTTCAGAGGCGGACCCAGCTCCGTAAGTTTCACAAACTTCTCCAGGAGCTGCGCCTGGATGACGGCAGCGGTCCTCCCCACTGACCCTGGCCCCAGTTCGATGACCTGTTGTCCCGTGTCGGTGCGAGGAATTCTCACAGGAAACCAACTACTGATGCTCTATTCAAGTCTGTCCATCTGTCTCCAGTCAATATTTGTTTTTGAATAGTATTATTTCTGACTATAACCATTTCATAAATACAAATAAAACCCGTACCAATCCAACTAAAACCTGTACAAATCGACTCAAAAAAAAAAACTGTAATGAAGAGAACTGGCTTCTTTGTTTAATATAGTTTGAGGATCGTTGGGTAGAGCTCACAGCAGGTGATCGGTCAGAATCACGCAAGATTTCTTCATTGGAAGTATTTATTGAATTTACAACTGCATATGTACAGTGAAGAATGTGTGTGGTCTGAACAAATAAAGAAGTAAAACAGTTAGTTGAATGCAAATAAATGATTATCATGCAACAAACCTCTATGTGTATTAACTGTATTCTATTCTAATAATATAGCAGAAATAAAATACAATTATATTTTAACATGGCCAAAACTGGCATTAAAAGAATGTAAAAGGCTGTGCTGTGGGTCTAAGCAGCTACAACTATAACAATGAGAAATGATGAGCCATTCGCAATACAATACTCTTATGGTCGCGCAAAGAACTACACCAGGCTGCTCCGAGAGGTGTCACGTGACGACAGTGCCCTATAACCAATTAACTGGATTTAAGGTGAATATCACCGCAATAGCTTACAAATTATACACAGAGGGTGCTTAACTTGTCTTATACAATGTGTAAACAAGGAATAAGACCCGAGTGGCAATCTATACATTGTTAGAAATAAGCATTATGACACGAGGCCTAACTAGGCAGAAAAATCTGAGCTTACATTTAGCAACACTAAACGGACAAAACACTACCAATCTAACCTTAGCAATGGCCGTAAAAGCACAACAAAAAGATGGACTCTTACTTGTAAAGACGCACACAGAATAAAGCAGTTGTATCAAGGCTGGTTGTAAGTTAGTATGATTAGTATACACTACTGGCAAAACTCAGACAGAACACTACCAGAGTGCAGCCATTCTAAGTCATCTTGTGATTGGCTAACAGCCCAGGTGAAGCGAGGCATCTTCCAGTAAGAGAGAGAGCGAGAGTCACAGTAAAATGTCTGTTGCTTAGCTGCCACAAGGGGGCCTTTTTTACACTAACCCTGGGAGTTTGAGGGTTCTGCACAGTATCTTTGCTGTTCCTAGTACTACACCTTTCTGGACTAAGATGTCTGGTATTCTTCCGGGATCTGCTGTAGCCACTCCTCCAGTTTGGGGGTCACTGCATCAAGTGCTCCGATGACCACTGTCGCCTTCACCTTCTAAGCCTTTTCCAGCTCTTCTCTGAGCCCTTGGTATTTCTCTAGTTTCTCATGTTTTTTTTTTTTCCTGATGTTGCCATCACTTAGTATTGCCACGTCGACCACAACAGCTTTTCTCTATTGTTTGTCAACCACCATGATGTCTGGTTGGTTCGCCATTACCATTCTGTCTGAATCTGGAAGTCCCACAGGATCTTTTCCCGGTCATTCTCTACCACCTTTGGAGGCGTTTCCCACTTTCCCTGCCAACATCCTACACTCTGCAGTTATGTGCTGAATTGTTTCAGGGGCCAATTTGCACAGCCTACACCTTGGGTTTTGTCTGGTGTGGTTGATCTGGGCCTCTATTGCTCTGGTACTGGTACAAGTCAACTGGAAAGCAATGCAGTCCAGTAACACTACACTAAATAAAGATGAAAAAAAATCTATGCTAACCTGACGCTATCCTAACTGATGAAATACTATGCTCTAACAACTAAACCAGTGGTTGTAACGTAGGAGGAGAAGCAAACAAGTGTCGTGTTAGCATGTGTTGATGTGAGGTGCTTCATTAGATTTGAGTTGCTTGAGGCAGAAGTGGATAAAGTCTTTTTTTCCTGGGCATGTGTGCATGTTACAGAAACATTGTTGCCTGTAATTGAAATTAACGAGAAGTAGTGCCGGTACTTCCAGTTCGAGAACGCTACCTTTGAATTTCCCCGGCTCGTTGCCATTGTTGCTGACGCTCGAGCGTGCAGTAAGACAGCGTGAGCAGGGCACCGCCAACCCAGCCAATCATCATTGCATTTGTAACGGTGTCATCATCCCCGCTCTCTCCAGGCTGCTGATGTGTAGCCAAAGCATGACACCTCGCGCTTTATTCAACCAAATTGTAGTAACGCAGCACTTTATATTCTCAGTAAAGATAAAGGCGTTGCAACGATGAGAAAATTTATTAGATTACTACGTTACTGAAAAATAAACTCCGTTAGTAACGCCGTTATACTCCAACGCTGTTACTTCCAACACTGTAATTTGCAAACCCAAATTCCGATTTGGCTCAAATTTTAAATTGAAAATTACATTTGTTCAACATTGCCCGTACAGGGGGACCCAAATATCCTTATGGTAGGCTGAAAAATGTTGTTTTTTGCAAACATACAAAATTTTGACGTCTGATCGATCACAATAATCAAAAATCTTGGTCCCATGCCTAAATTTCAACAATGTTGCCGTAATGATCATCATAACATCCCGCTTTCCCCCACATACTGTCGTCGTGTCCTTGGGCAAGACACTTAACCTACATTGCCTCCAGTGAGTGTTCTGTAACACTGGTAAATAGCATAATGTATGTAAAGTGTAGCATGTACGTTGCTTACATTATTAGAAAATATCAGTTGATTTGTACAAAAGGCTATATATGTAAGGGCAACGTAATAAAGCAACACTAGTATTATCAAGTAAAGGGCTAATACAGGTTAGCCCTGGTACGGCTCAGGGAGAGAGGAGGCAAGAGACTGCTTTTTACTTTTTAGTTGGTATCATGTATTGAATAACATAACAGACAATAACATACAACACAGAATGCATAAAGAATGGCCATGTAGTGAAAGCGAACTCCCATATTTACAATGTCTCAATAATGTTAATGTCCACACAAATAATCTGAAGCACACAGATAATTTACAACAGATTAAAACACAATGAGACAGTTTGTTGCACTTAGCAACCCAACTCCTACGACCCGGCAACAAAAGTTCAGAAGGATGTGTCCGTGATACGTGAGTAGGGGAAAGGGCAATGGGTCGTAGAGCAGTAGGTGCGCAAGTGTGCAAAAGAATGAATGTCGGCTACTGGAGCCTCCTACCAGCCCAGACAGAGCAGGAGGTCTGGGTTCCTCATAGGAATCTCCTCCGTTGCGTTGCATAAGGTTCTCTATCCATTCTTTGGTCCAGAAAGCCTATCTTAGCTCGCCATCACAAAAAACCTGGCCTGTGCAAAGAACAGGACCATGCATTTTAATAAATCTCTAAATCATCAGGAACATCTATCTCAAGATGCATCCCTTCTTCAGGCTGAATTAAGTATTCAGTGCAATCCTCAGCTGCAGGTAAGCACTTTGGATTGTTTGGAGGTAGCATAGTGGCTCCAGCGGTGGCAGAGGACTCCCCAGAATCAGGTAAGTATTGAGGCAAAGACGTTGACTCGGGATCAGCATGATTGGTAAGTGTAACCACAGGAACACTGCTGGAATGAGGTTCACAGCTTTGCATTGAACTCGGTTCTGGAGCTGCAATAGGGACGGCATACTCCATCTGAAATTCCTCAGATGACTGGGGTGCAAAGTACGTGAAATCCCATTCATCGTCATCCAGCAGCTCAGTGGACGAATCAGCTCGTCGCTGACTGCGGGTCACTGGTTTACGAGCAGCTGAAGATTCTGGAAGATCACTGAGGATAGGCTGGAAGGAACCCACAGGAAAGTAAGAAATCACAATGAAGTGTTTGAGTTGGTGCATATACATCCTTCTCCGGCCTCACTGTGTACACTGGCAAATCACCAGCACGGCTGAGGACAACATACAAATCCCACTCCAACTTATATCCCAGCTTGTGTTTCCCACACTGTCCCGCGTTGCGAATAAGAACTCGATCACGGGCTTCCAAGCTTGATGGAATCACACGCTGATCAAACCGGTGTTTATTTCTGGCTGCTGATCTCCCTGCATTCTTTGAAGCAATCTGGTAACTTTGCTCAAGTCGGGAGCGCAGATTCTCCACGTATTGAGAGTGTGACGCTGATTGATGTTCCTGAACCGGTAGCCCAAACGCAAGATCCACAGGAAGGCGAGGTGAACGACCAAACATTAACTCGTGGCGTAAACCCAGTAACTTCACTCTTGGTACAGTTGTTTGTTTGGACCAGCGGTTTTACATACTCTTTCCACTTGATCTTCTGGTGAGACTCAAGGGTTCCCAACATGCTCAAGAGTGTTCTGTTGAACCGACAACATTGTAACATTGTTTACAACAACATTGTAAAGATAAAGTGTAGAAACTTGGCATAAATGGTAAATGCTAGCCGGACCCATATAAAACAATGGAAACGGCTGCTATGCTAACCCATTCAACAATAGGACATGCTAGCTCTACAGTCTAACTCACCATTTCCGGTGTTCTGTATTAAACACTCGGCTTTTTCGGTGTCTAGACAACGGCAGTTGGCTCCTATAAGTTAACAATCAATATTCATTTTCTTAGCTGGGTATAACAAAATCGTCATGAACCGAAGTGAAAACCTACATGGAGCAAACGTTCAGTCTCGTGTGTCTCGCATCTACCGGTTACTTCCGGGTAGCGCTTAATAAAGGCAGCTAATTGGTCGACCTTGTTCACGTGACCTCAGGCCCGTAACCAAAGAGCAACAACGAGCGACTAAACATTAACATAACTTCCACTTTATCAATTTGGCATACAATTTTAAGATTTTATTTAGTAGACATGCCTTAACAGATGTAACTTTAAAAAGTTGGAATTTCAGAAATGTTTTACCTAAACTGTTTTGACACGCTAAATTACCATTGAAAAACATGGTCTATTGGAATATCTAAAAATGTCAGAATTTTACAAAATTTGGCAACTTTAGAATATTTTATTTTCTTTTAAGTTTCTTCGGATAAAGCAGACACATAAGGGATAACTACACTCTTCCCTTTTGTCCCTAGTTCCTGTCTGTTTGGTTTCTGTTTCCTCTTGGTTTTTTTGACTGTTCATCTGGGATATCCCCAGTCTCTCAGCGCTTTAAAAGAATTTTCTACAAACACAACATTCCAGTCCACTTTAAACCTGGGAACACTGCGTCAAAAACTGGTCCACCCTCAAGACAAGATCCCCTCGCACAAACAGAGTAATGTGGTTTATGCGGTTCAGTGTAGCTGAGAGTGTAGTGACTTATGTGGGAGGAAAGGAAACAACAGCAACACAAGCGGATGTATCAGCACAGAAGAGACAATCCTGGTGGATCTGAGTCCGCGGTCCACCAAGAGAGAGGGCATTCCTTTGAGGACAGCAATGTCCAAATTTTGGCCAGAGAGGCCAGATGGTGTGAAGGAAGCCATTTTTGTTAAAATGGGAAAGCCCTCTCTGAAGAGAGGAGGTGGCCTCAGATTTATGCTGCCAGGTATTTACAACAGTGTTCTGAAACCTAAACCAAAACAATTTCACTCTAGAACAACACCACCTGAATAGAACAGTGACACTAATGACTCACCATTGAGCCATTAACGACTCTCACATCAGGAGTCACACTGCCCTTTTATAGCTGGTTTTATACCTGGTCCTATCAGGTCTAGTTTCAGGTCAAACCCCTTATGTATATGATGAGTAGAGCCACCGTGGCGTAGTAGTACCAGTAAAATGTTTGTGGATAGCATAAAATCTCCTGCTTGCATTTTTTAATTAATTGATGGCTAGGAGTTTCATTGTCATACAAACTGACCATTTGGACATGTACATTATAGAAAAAAGTTGTAGAAAAAGTAATGTATCATTTCATAAAATGAAATTATACCATTAACATATCTATTTGAGTATTACTGCATTTCCACGTTTAGAAACATCCACTTCAAATGGTTCCACATTCCTTCTTTGACACTTGCAGTATATTGTCACAGTGCAACTGCAAAGGGAATGCTGCTAGTTGCTTCATGCAAAAATAAACTATTGCATATTGCTGATCAAGAATGTCTTCAACTCTGACACCTTCAGGTATGGAGGGATCATCACACTCTGGGACATCAGGCTTGGTTCCTGAGTTATCATGGACAATGTCCTCCAATGTAATTACAGGAAGCTTTTCAATCTTCAGGTTTAGGGCTGTAGCTATCAAATATTTTAGTAATCGAGTATTCTACCAAAAATTTAATCAATTAATCGGATGAGTAATCGGATAAAATGTATTTTTACTTAAAGTGCAATATTAAATATGCAAGAGAAAATAAGACTCTTAGGTCTCTTAAAAAGAACAGTTTCTTTTTTTTTTTTTTAGAAAATATTTTTATTTTTTTAAATGCATAGAATGCAACGCATACATCAAAAATAAACATTTCGTTATTACCCATTGTTTCTCTGTCTGTACTTGTACTGTGAACAATGAAAATAAAGTGCATTTAAGTGCCATTCATTTGGGATTTTAAATCATTTTCTGAGATGCAAAAACAAATAAAATGAATTACTTTTTAAAGTATCAAAACTAAGGCATACATTAAATTAATAATAATAATAATACAAAAACACTGCCTTTAAGTCATGCAACTTAACTTTTAGAACTAAAAGTTAATCATGGGATAATGCTTTGAGTGTGTAAAATAAATTTAAATGTACATATTTAAAAACTGTAAATGATATAACCAAGTATAGTAGTATATTTTATCGTAAAAGCCAATCACAACTTTTTTTGGCAGTAAATTAAGTCCTTTGGTAGCCGTGGTATAAACTGCTGTTAAATAATCTGCGTGCGGTATATTTTCACATAATTGTACTGCCCGTCGTGAGTTGTCCATTACATAGTTAACATACTTGATTTAGCGGCCTTCATCTTGACTAGCAATCACATTTATTTAATGCTGCATTGAATTTACCTTGTCCCAGGTGACGGTCCTCCGGTCTCTGAGTAGAGTGGATGTTTTCTGTTGCTGCTGCAGCATGGCCCTCGTGCTGTTGTGGTATGCCAGCTCGATCTTGCAATAGACACACGCCACGCTGTTCTCTTTACGTTTAAATATGAAACCCAAACCTTGAACAATTCATTTTCTCTTGTTTGTTTCTTCTCTTTGCTCATCGCCATTGTTATCGCTCCCTTCCATTTTGCAGCTCGCGCCCGCACCCTCAAATCAAAACACCACCAACTCCTTCCGCTTTGTGGGTGACGTAAACGCGTTGTGTCACATAAAAAAAAATCATTGCGAAACAAACTGACGTGAGCTTTAAAATAAATTAAAAGAAGCTTCGAGGCAGAGGAATTTACTTCGATCATTTTTTGTAATCGAGTTACTCGTGTTTTTCGAGGAATCGTTTCAGCCCTATTCAGGTTAGCAGCTTGTGAAGTTCCACGTGTATGGATGAAATTATTAGACGCATTATAGATAAAAATAAATTAATTAATTAATAACTAGATACACATTGTCGCCAAACAACTTACGTGACTGATATTGTTGGAATGTAGTCTTCGTCTCTGTCCTCATAGTCACTTTCCACCTCCTAAAGTATCATCTTCAGAGGTAGACACAACTTCAGTTTCCTGGGTTGGGGTCCATGTCTTGTCCTCTGCCCAGTCAATGCTGTATATAGAAGACAATAATATAGTATCTTTTGAAAATTTGAGTTTTACAAGCTGTTGATGTTGTTTTCATCAATTTCTACACAAATTTCCCCAGAATTTCTCAATAAAAATATTTGTTTTTATTATATCAACTATGATCTGTCGACATTCTGGAAAAATAAAATTAATGCCACTGGCAGTTTCACCTTGAACCATATTTCTTTCTTCAGGAAAATCATCCTGTCTATAGGAAAAAATATGCAAGGCAAAGCAAAATGTAAGAAAATCGTATACTGTGGTACCATGGTTAAACTTAATACATTTGCTTGGCGCAATACTAAATGGATTTACCCGAGTTTGGACTCGCAAGATTTTACTCCAAATCTTGGATTCTGATTTTACTCAGAATCCAGCTGAAGCGTAAGGTTATGTTTTCTGTTTTAAGCATGTACTGACTTCTTTGAGTTGTATGTGTAGGTGCTGGTTTGCAGCAGACACAAACCAGGAGAGACTGGACTGGATGGGCAAACTTAGTCAGGCTCTTCTGGACTTTCACACGTGGAACCCAACATGTCGAGTACAAATGGAAAGTTTGCAGTTGAAGGACGAATCCAGTTGTGGGAACCTAAGGGAGAGTATACTGTAATCAATGATGACTTTTTTTTTTTTTTTTTTTTTAAAGAGACAATTTATTTAAATTTCAGTAATAGCATTTATGTTGTTATTATTATGTTATGTATTTTCAAATCCTTATAGCGGCTGATTATGCTTTATACTGGATAACTTCTTTTTTTTCACTTTACAGTCTCTTTTGATTTCCCTTTTTGTACATTTATTAAAGGTATCTAAATGAAACACAATGCCTGTGTTATGGTTTTCCTATTCTGCAATTTAAGTAACTACTTAATTTAAAAGTACTTTGAAAAGGGAGACATCAGAAGCCAATTAAAATCTTTGTAAACAAACGTGTATACATAGCAACATGTAATCTCCAGCCATATTATTATACAGCCAAATTACTCGGAGTAATTTGTGAACTCAAAGTAAGATTTGTGTTTGCGTAACCAGATTTATCTGTAATACTATTTTTTTGTTTCAAGATTTGTGTGCGTATTATGATTTGTGTGTGTGTGTATATCAAGATGTGTGTGTAAAATTAGTCTTCCAGCTACAGACATGCAGGACCTACTGCTCTTCTTTCGTGTTCATGTATGGGGCAGATTGGTTAGCGCTCTTGCCTCACAGCAAGAAGATTGTGAGTTCAAACCCCAGCCGACTCAAACATCCTCGGCCAACTACTTTCTGCCTTTCTGTAAGGAGTCTGCATGTCCTTCTCGTGGTGCCACCTCCAATATTCATGCATGTATGGGTAAATTGGTAACTCTAAAGTGTCCCTAGTGAATAGAGTGAATGGTTGTCTGTAAGTATCTGTCTCTAAATGTCAGCCCTGCAACTAACTGGCCATTGTCCAGGGTGTATCCTGTCTTAGGCCTCAAGCTGCTGGGATAGGCTCCAGTCTCAACGCCTAATGAAACTAAGCGGGAAAAAAATGTAAAAAAATATTAAAAATTATTGCACACAAATAAATGACTGTTGGTCCACAATGGGGAAAACAGCTGAATCTGTGTAATGGCAGTGAGATTAAAAAGTGAGGTTTTAATGGAAGTCAATAGGGCATTTTTGTCCACAAAGATGTCCAGAGGGAGTATTTGATTCTGCATTAAAAATGCTAACGCAGTCAAATTTTGTTTCTAATTGTTGACACATCCAAGGCTCTAATTGCCAGCAAAGCCCTATCCACTTACAATTATTTGGAAAATAAAGTTTGTGTTGTCCATTAGCCAAAATCTGGAACTTTTTGATCTGGCAATCCTTGCTCTTGTGCTGTGTGAGTTGTACCTTCTGTATGAAATTGGCAATCTCTTATAGGACTTACCCTGGAACTAACGTAGCAAGTTGTTTCTGTAGAAAATCTAGCTTGGTCTGGAAGTTACCGTATTTTTCGCACCATAAGACGCACCTGGTTTTTAGAGGAGAAAAATAGGAAAAAAAATATTCTGAACCAAATAGTGTAATAAAATAATTAATAAAGTATAACAGAATAATATTTGAATTATATGACTGGATTGAAGGGCATGCGCACTGCTGTGTACTGTAACACCGCCTACTACATGCTATCCTCCAATCAGAGTATGTGAGCGGTGCGGAGTGGGTGCGGAGTTGTGTGATTTTGCCAGGTGCGAGGAGCGGATTTTTTAAATGTTGGAGCGTTGTGATTTTCTCCCGCTCCGAAACGCTCCACTATCGCTCAATTACCAATCGCGACTCTTAGTACTGCGTATTAGTTTTACACTACATGCATCTTCTGATGTCGATAAGGCAAGGCAACACGGGAGGGGCCGCTGCCACTCTGCCAGTATCTCAGTGGACTACTGAGAAGCCTGGACACGGGGCGGGGGAGGGATGATGCAGTTTCCAGGGACACGGAAGGTCCCGGGGGACCCGCTGCCGCTCTGCAACTCGGACCATAAGACGAGTTGCAGAGCGGCAGCGGTCCTCTCACCGCTGCCGCTCTGCAACTCGTCTTATGGTCTTCTATTCGGACCATAAGACGCAGGCACTTTTCCTCCCACTATTGTGTGAAGAAAAAGTGCGTCTTATGGTCCGAAAAATACGGTATCTATTGTGAAGTGCGTCTGTCTGATCCTTTCGCACAAAAGGTGGGTCTGAGCACTGTGATCCTGAACACAGATGACTCCGAGTCCAGTATTAACAGCTTACTCAGTGACACCACCAACTATGAGACACTGAGAAGAGATGCAACAAGTGGGTACAAAAAGGTCACTGACTGTCTGCAGAGGCTGGAGAAGGTCCAAGTCATTGATCGACCTCTGTACTACAGGCTGTATCCAGGAACACCACTCCATGTATCTACACAAAATACACAAAGAAATTCCACTACGACCCATAGTAAGCAGCACAGATTCAGCCACCTACAATATAGCCAAACACCTGGCCACCATTTTGGCTCCATTGGTCGGCCACTCACAACACCATATCATCAACTCACAGGACTTTACAAAATCAAACATCTACAACTAGACGCAGATGAGACTATAGTCTCCTTTGATGTCACATCACTCTTTACCTGCATACCCACCAGTGAAGCACTAGTGGTTGTAAGGAAGAGATTACTACAGGACACATCTTTAAAGGACAGGACAAACCTCACTCCAGACCATATTTGCAGTTTACTGGAGATATGTTTGAACACTACTTATTTCCAGTTCAGAGGTAACTTCTACAGACAAAAACATGGCTGTGCCATGGGATCACCTGTCTCCCCAATTGTGGAGTACAGAGCTCTGGTCTCTTGCCCAGGTGCAGTGCCCAGTCACTGATATGTTGATGACACATTTATGTCAAAATCAGAACCCAGGAAGTAGAAGCCTTCAGAGTACACATAGTGGAAAAGAACATCAAGTTCACCCGTGAAGATGCCAGTCTAAGTCTTCTTAGACTGTGCAGTGGTTATTTGTGATGACAGGACTCTCCAAGTAGAAGTTCATAGGAACCCAACACACAGATCAATATTTACTGTTTGATTTCCACCACCCACTGCAGCACAAGCTGGGAGTCATCAGAAATCTTTAGCACACAGCACAAGAGGTGCCCACAACCTCAGAAGGTAAACGGAAAGAACACATCCATAAAGCCCTGAAAGACTGTGGATACCCCAAATGGACTTTCAACAAAACCAAGAGGACACAGAAACCAAACAGACAGGAACAGGAGACAAAAGGAAAGGGTGTAGTTATTCCTTATGTGTTTGGTTTATCTGAAGAAACTTAAAACGATTTCAGTCAGGACCACTTGAGTCAAAAATACCATATTTTTTATAACTTTTATTTGCAAGATTGTTAAAGTTACATTTGGCGGTATGGCTCTGTTCTAAGTTACCCATACTTTCATGAGCTCCATGAAAGCTAGTCAGGTAATAGCAGCAGCTTCTGGTAACAATCTCCCATTTAAAACTGGGAGAGCAGCAAATAAAATTCCCCAGAGAACAGAGCATGCATCAATGAAAACAGTATGACATTCATTCATTCATTCATTTTCTACCGCTTTGTCCCGTTAGGGGTCGCGGGTGACTGGAGCCTATCCCAGCAGCTTTGGGCCTGAGGCGGGGTACACCCTGGACAGTGGCCAGTTAGTCGCAGGGCTGACATTTAGACATAGACAGTGACAAACAACCATTCACTCTCACATTCATTCACTAGGGACACTTTAGAGTTGCCAATTAACCTATACATGCATATCTTTGGACGGTGGGAGGAAGCCGGAGTACCCGGAGAGAACCCACGGTAACACGTGGAGGACATGCAGACTCCTCACAAAAAGACCGGAGTCGGCCGAGAATGTTTGAGCCAGCCGGGTTTTGAACTCACGACCTTCTTGCTGTGAGGCAGGAATGCTAACCACTCTGCCTGGACGCTGCTGTGAAAAAAGTGAACTTCATTAAGGCCAGACCGATGAATGCTCGCTTATTTCGTGTACTCTGCGAGGAGATGGGCAGTGAGCATGTCCAACTCTTGCTTCATACTGAAGTAAGGTGGCTATCAAGAGAAAATGTGCTTTCGAGGCTTTTTGAATTGCACAGACAAGTTCAGATTTTCTTACATGACACAAATTTCCCCTTGTCAGATAATTTTGAAGATACTGTGTGGTTCAGTCAGCTGGCATACTTGTCGGACATTTTTTCACATGTGAACGAACTCAATTTGGAACTACAAGGACTTTCCATCAATGTCTTTTATGTGCAGGACGAAATTAATGCACTGCTGAAAAAGTTGGAGTTGTTTGAAATCAAAGTTAACACAGGTGATATTTCAGCTTTCCCTGCTCTGGAGAGTTTTCTGTCTAACAATGACCTGACGCTTGATGACGGAATCAGGGAGAACATCGCTGCACACCTAGTGTCGCTCAGACAACAGTTTCTTGAGTATTTCCCAGTGATGCCTGAAGCTAAAGCTAGGAGCTGGATGAGAAACCCTTTCAGCATCAGATGTCTTCTTCAGAGAACTTAACTTTGCTGAGCAGGAGAGTTTAATAGAGTTGTCTTGTGACGAATCATTAAAGGCAGCTTTCAGAAAGCAGACGTTGTTGGACTTTTGGATAAAACAGCGCAGTGAATACCCTGTGCTGTCCGACAAGGCCGTGCACTTTCTCCTTCCTTTTGAGACCACGTATCTGTGCGAGAAGGGCTTCTCTTCGCTTGTTGTGATTAAAAACAAAATACAGAAGCAGGGTGGGCGCTGAGCCAAACCTGAGACTAAAGCTGACCTCCATTGAACCAGACATCGCAGGACTGTGTTCACAGAAGCATGCACACCCATCACATTAATCTCATGTAAGTTGTCACCAACATGTTGTGTGTGTACAGTTATTAATGCTCTTCCTCACTTTATTTATTCTTATTCTTTTTTCCTGTGCGTGCGTGCGTGCGTGCGTGCGTGCATGTGTGTGTGTGTGTGTGTGTGTGTGTGTGTGTTCAGAAAGCAGTCACTGTGTAGACGTTTGGGACACAGCAAGGCTTCGGTTTACTTTAGTACAGTTATGTTACAGCTGTTGTTACTTGCAAATACACATTCAGCCTCTTTTTTTTTTAACAGTACAGAAAATAGTTTACTTAACATTTAAGTACAACACATTTTAATTTGCTCTTTATTTAATTTAATTTTTATTTAAAAATTTAAAGTACAGTACAGTTTTTATTAAACTTTTATGTTCAATACATTTTAATTTAATATTTTTTTTATTTAACTGTATGTAAGTGCAGTGTTGATGTTCAAACTGCGCATTTACAGTGTTTAACATAATAAATTTACTTATTTGGAATAAACTGCCTCGTTTTTTAACTTTAGCTGAATAATTAGGCCTACTATGCTACTGTATTTAAATGTTGGTCATTATGGTGGTACTTGGAGAGACAAATATTTTATGAGGTGGTACTTGGTGTAAAAAGTTTGAGAACCACTGCCCTAGAACAATAACTGCTGTGGTCATCGTTCTAGGGGTCAACTCTAGAACAACAGGTGCTGTACCTGGAGGAGTATCACTAACCACTTTGCACCTGATTAGAGCAGTTTTTTATTTATTTATTTCTATAGCACTTTTACACCTAGTAGGCACTTTAAAGCGCTTTACTAGTGTTAAAGCTGACCACTGGAGGCAAGGTGGGGCAAGGTGTCTTGCCCAAGGACACAACGACACTATGAACTGTGTGGGAGAGCAGGATGTTTTGGGATGTTTTCGAGCGAGGATCGCAGCCCACCCGCCAGTCAAAGGACGACCGCTTTATCACTGAGCTCCTGCCGCAGTGTCACTAACGGCTCTCCTGAGCCTTAACGACTCTCGCATCAGGAGTCACACTTCCCTTTCATAGCCAACATTTATGAGACCAGATCAGCCTGGTCCATCAGGTTTCGTTTCAGGTTAAACTCCTCCCTCTAGAGATATAAGCTCAGCTCTCTTACCAGTTGATCTCAGAATTGATCAAGTCTCTTGGAATTAGAGATGAAACGTCTTCACCTTGAAAACTGAGTCCTCAACCTTTTTTTCAAGATGTCCTGGATGACCTTCTGAGACATTGTATTTTAAAATTTTGACTGAAAAGATTTCTTGCAGAAAATCATGCCAAAAGCTGTAACACAGCCAAAATGATCACCAAATTAAAAAAAATTCAAGAAAAATACATACATTACAAACATGCCTGAGGGGGGCATAAGGGTTAACGTCAGACACATCACACGAGTACTGAGTACACTAGTCTACAATAGCATTTAATGTGTTCAATTGCTTTCAACAGTTGTGTGTGTTTACAATTTCATTAATAATGTTTTAAGTGTGGCTGCAGGGACCATCTGCATAATCATGTGAAGCCTAAAAGAGTCTGGCAGGAAGGCAGATCAGGTCAGGAATGTCATACAGGAAGTGGTCTAGAATTAGACTTCCTTTTCATCCCATTGCTCCTCTGGGTGGAGGCACTGCTCGTGTTTGTACCTCAAGTTGATATCAAGAGAACGACACAATTCTGTTTTCAGGACACATACAAAGGCACAGTGCATTGGCCAATACCGGTCCTATACCTATTTTTCCACCCCTGAGGTGCCTTGCTGGCTTTAACATATCAAAAGAATTGTCAAAGGAACTGCGAGGAAATTGAACTGTATAAACACAGTGGCAGAGTGGTTAGCGCTCTTGCACAGCAAGAAGGTCCTGGGTTCGATTCCCATCCAGGGCAGGGCCTTTCTGTGTAGAGTTTGCATGTTCTCCCTGTCTCTGCGTAGGTTTCATCCGGGTACTCCAGTTTCCTCTATCACCAAAAACATGTACAATAGGCCCCCCCAAACACATGTGGGGCCAGGACTCCCCTGCAAAAGAGATTTGACTATCCTGGTTAAATAAAGGTTAAATAAATAAAAATAAAACCGGAAAGGGATATAAAAAGATATTCAAGAAATAGAGAATGGCAATCAGCAGTGTTCAAACTCTAATTTAAAAGTGGAAAATGACAAGGTCAAGTAGACCAACAAAGATTTCAGCCGCAACTGCCAGGAAAATTGTTTGGAATGCAAAGAAAGCAGCACAAATAGCTTCAGCTGAAAAACAGGACTCTCTGAAAAAAGTGGTGTGGCTTTTTCAAGATGCACAATAAGGAGGCACTTGGAAAAAAAAATGGGCTGCATGGTCGAGAAAGCCATTACTATGCAAATGCCACAAAGCTTACAATACGCCAAACAGCACATAAACAAGCCTCAAAACTTCTGGAACAAAGTCATTTGGAGTAATGAGACCAAAATTTTACTTTTTGGCCACAACCATAAACGTTACATTTGGAGAGGAGTCAACAAGGCCAATGATGAAATGTACACCATTCCTATTGTGAAACATGGAGGTGGATGTGCTGATGTTGATAACAGGGATATGTGAGATACAAAGGCACAGGAAACTTGTTAAAAATTGAAGGCCAGATGAATGCAGCTTGTTATCAGAAAATATTGGAGGAAAATTTGCACTCATCAGCTCGGAAGCTGTGCATTGCACGTACTTGGACGTTCCAACAGGACAACAGTCCAAAGCACAAGGCCAAGTCGACCTGTCATTGGCTACAGCAGCATAAAGTGAAGGTTCTGGACACTCAGTCTCCTGACTTCAATATTATTGAACAACTGTGGTAAAATTTCAAACGTGCAGTTCATGCAAAAAAAGCCCAAGAATTTACAGGAACTGGAGGCTTTTTGTGAAGAATGGGCAGCTTTACCATCTAAGAAAACAAAGAGCCTCATACACAACTACCACAAAAGACTTCAAGCTGTTGTTGATGTTAAAGGTGGTAATAGATGGTATTAAGAACTGGGGTATGTAAACTTTTAATCAGGGTCAATTGTTTGACAATTAATGCCTTCACCCAACTACTAACTACGAGTGGAAAAAAAGGTTTTTGTGTTACCGTTTATTTTCTCTGGAAAATGGCCCAAAAGGATCATTGAGGTCTGGGCTTTGACTCGGCCACTCCAGAACATTCACCTTGTTGTTGGTAAACTACTGTGTAACTTCTGTGTGACTTTCACTGTATGCTTTGGGTCATTGTCTTGCTGGAAAACAAATCTTCTCCCAAGCCGTTGTTGTCTTGCAAGCTGAATAAGGATTGTTCTATATTTTGCCCCACTGTGTTTCACAGTGGGGATGGTGTGTTTGGGGTTATGTTCAGTGTTGGGTGTGCGCCAAACATAGCATCTTTTCTGATGGCCAAAAAGCACCATTTTGGTCCACTTGACCATGTCGTGATTTAACATGAGTTCTTTTTCCAACAGTGGCTTTCTCCATAAAGCTTTGACTGGTGAAGAACCCGGGCAACAGTTTTTGTTTGTACAGTCTCTCTTATCTCATTTGCTGAAGCCTGTAACTCCCTCAGAGTAGTCATTGGTGTGTTAGGGGCCTTTCTCATTAGTCACCTTCGTGCACGGTCAATCAGTTTGTGTGGACGACCTCCTCTAGGCAGATTTAGACATGTGCCATGTTCCTTCCATTTCCTGATGATGGATTTCACTGAACTCTGGGGGATGTTCAGTGTCTTAGAAATTTTTTTGTATCTGACTTATGCTTTTCAATGACCTGTTCTCTGAGTTGATGGGAGTGTTCTTTTGTCTTCATGGTGTTATGGTAGCCAGGAACACCAGTGGGCCATCCAGACACAAGTGTTTTCACTGCAATCACTTTAGACACATTCACTGCACTCAGGTGATCCCCACTTCACTAACTGAGGGTCTACTAGTGCAAAATATCTGGACCTCTGTTGGATTAGGTCAGTCATTTTAAAGGGGGTAAATAATAATGCAAACACTGATTTCACCTTACATATTTTTATTTAAATGACATCACTTTGTAGAAACGTGTTTTCAGAAATGTTTTTGTGAAAGTTGTCAACTTATATTGACCATGATTAATTTATAATGTCAATAAAAGAATGAAACATCCAAGGGAGTAAATACTTTTTCTAGCCAATGAATATATCCGCACAGTCCAAATTTTTCTGCCTAAATCATATTTTAAGGAACATGTTAGGTGCGCAGTAGCTCAGTGGTAGAGCAGTTGTCCTTCGACCGGAAGGTAGGCAGTTAGATTCCCGTTCTCCCCACAGTTCATACTGTCGTTGTGTCCTTGGGCAAGACACTTAACCCACCTTGCCTCCAGTGTCTGTGGCACTGGTGTTTGAATGTATTTGGTGATGGTCGGAGAATCTGTAGGCGCGGAATGGCTGCCACGTCTCTGTCAGTCTGCCTCAGGGCAGCTGTGGCTACTGATGTAGCTTACCACCACCAGTGACTGTGGAGTGAATGAATAATTGATATGTAAAGCGTCTTTGCGTCCCCGGGAAAGTGCTATATAAAATGTATGTTTTATTAGGCCCGAGCGGTGATGACCGGGAGGGCCTATTGTTTTTTCGGATTTTTTTTTTTTTTTAATCTTTCTTCCGACAATATGATCCTAAATTTGACCAAGTGAACATGCACGAAAAGTCATTTTTATTGGTCCCAGACTTCAAGCTCGGCGAAAAATTTATGTATTTGAAGTCGCCGAAAAAAAATTACAAAAAATGACTCAGTGGCGCCCCTTAGAAAAGTCAAAATACATTGGGTCTATGGAAAGTGAAAATAACTTTTTTCCAACGTAGAAAAATGAAACTTGGTACATCCATAGGACACCTCAGGGCAAACAGAAAAGTCAATGACAGCCACACCCTAAACTCAACAGGAAGTCCGCCATGTGGGGTGAAACGCGCCACTAAAATCGCACTTATGCGCAAAAAGATGCAAATCATTGTGTTTTAATCTAAATGGCCCCAAATTTGGTGAGTATCATCTAATCACGTGTGCCAACCAAAGTTGTAACTTTGTTTTTGATATCTTATCGGGTATGGGTGTGGCAAGCCTGTAACGAGGTGGCCATTTTTGTGAAAATAAAATGTCTCTTAACTCTCAAACGCCTTCTCAGATCGAGTTTGACCCAAAAAGGCGTTTGTGCACATTCATGACCTGAACACAAAGATATGTAAATAAAAGGGTTATCTTTAGAAATGGCTCTCCAGCGCCCCCTACAAACTTATAATGGGACCCAAGAATTTAGTTTGTCATAGAGACATGAAATTTGGTACACACATCTCTTATGTCACGATGAGCATAAAAGCCAATGACAACCACCCCCTATCTATAAATGTGTTGCCATAGCAACATCCCAAATATGTGGAAAAAGTCAATGGGAAGTGAAAATTATAGTTTGTCGTAGGCAAATGAAACTTGGTACACACATCCAGCATGGGCTTTTGAACAAAAAAGCCAATGGGGACCACACCCTATCACACACGGGAAGGCGGCCATTTTGAATTGAAAATGTGAACCGACTTAAAATACACCTCTTTTTTAAAAGTACACAGAAAAAAGCTGCTTCATTCGACAGACACCAAACTTGGGCAAAATGAGCTAAACACATGTATGTAAATGAGACAAGTGTTTTTCTAGACTTTTTTGCTCGAGTTATTTTTTTTATAATTCGCATATATTTTTTTATAATTTTTCTGCAAAATGATCCTCAATTTGACCCAGTAAACCAACAACTAAAAGTCATTTTTATTGGTCCCAGACTTCAAGCCCGGCAAAAAATTTATGTATTTGAAGTCCCCGAAAAAAAAAATATGAAAAATGACTCAGTGGCGACCCCTAGAAAAGTCAAAATACATTGGGCCTATGGAAAGTGAAAGTAACTTTTTTCCAACGTAGAAAAATGAAACTTGGTACATCCATAGGACACCTCAGGGCAAACAGAAAAGTCAATGACAGCCACACCCTAAACTCAACAGGAAGTTCGCCATGTGGGGTTAAACGCATGGCCACTAAAATCACACCCCTTGCGCAAAAAGATGCAAATCATTGTGTTTTAATCTAAATGGCCCCAAATTTGGTGAGAATCATCTAGACACGTGTGCCAACCAAAGTTGTGACTTTGTTGTTGATATCTTATCGGGTATGGGTGTGGCAAGCCTGTAACGAGGTGGCCATTTTTGTGAAAATAAAATGTCTCTTAACTCTCAAACGCCTTCTCAGATCGAGTTGGACCCAAAAAGGCGTTTGTGCACATTTATGACCTGAACACAAAGATATGTAAATAAAAGGGTTATCTTTAGAAATGGCTCTCCAGCGCCCCCTACAAACTTATAATGGGACCCAAGAATTTAGTTTGGCATAGAGACATGGAATTTGGTACACACATCTCCTATGTCATAAGGAGCATAAAAGCCAATGACAACCACCCCCTATCTATAAATGTGTTGCCATAGCAACGTCCCAAATATGTGGAAAAAGTCAATGGGAAGTGAAAATTTTAGTTTGTCGTAGGCAAATGAAACTTGGTACACACATCCAGTATGGGCTTATGAACAAAAAAGCCAAAGGGGACCACACCTTATCACACACGGGAAGGCGGCCATTTTAAATTGAAGATGTGAACCGACTTAGAATACACCTCTCTTTTAAAAAACAACAGAAAATAGCTGCTTCATTCCACAGACACCAAACTTGGGCAAAATGAGCTAAACACATGTGTGTAAAATAGACAGGCGTTTTCTTGTCGTTTTGCTCGAGTTATATATTTTTTATAATTTGGTATATATATTTTTATTATAATTTTTCTGAAAAATGATTTTCAATTTGACCCAGTAAACGTGCAACTAAAAGTCATTTTTATTGGTCCCAGACTTCAAGCCCAGCGAAAAATTTATGTATTTAATGTCCCCGAAAAGAATATACGAAAAATGACTCAGTGGCGACCCCTAGAAATGTCAAAATACATTGGGCCTATGGAAAGTGAAAGTAAATTTTTCCAATGTAGAAATACAAAACTTGGTACACCCCTAGAACACCTCAGGGCAGACAGAAAAGTTTATTACAGCCATACCATAAACTCAACAGGAAATCTACTATGTTGGGTGGAATGCGTGACCACCTAAATTGCACCCCTTGTGTCTAAAGGCTTTTCATCTAAACAGCTCCAAATTTAGTGAGTATCATCTAGACACGTGTGCCAAAAAAAAATATCAATTTGTTTTTTGATAGATTTGTGGCTGTGGTCGTAATGAGTCTGTGAAGAGGCAACCTTTGGGAAATAAATGCCATTTCCCAATTGCCAGGATCCTTCCTTTAGAGGAGGCCCCTCCAGAGCCAAGCCTAGAGTCTTAGAAAACTCCTCAGAATCCTTTGGAACTTGTAACCTTGTACTTTTAGACAGATTATATTTACATTTTGCCTTTTTAAACAGGGGGGTGCAGCGATTCCTGAGTCATCTCAAATCTTCAGCCAGTACTTTGTTTTTCTCGCCTTAGCCCAAGCATAATCTATTATTTTCAAAGGTTCAGACAGCTCCCAGGAAAACCAGGGATTGTGGAGACCTTTAACTCTAAAGTACAAGGTGGTGTAGCAGGCCCCAGCCGTAGCACAGGCCCGGTTATTTGACATTACCGTGAAGTTTACGCTTTAAAGCACGAAATGCAATCCTCCGAGTGCATGTGTCCCCATGCGGTCTCAAGGAGGCGAGGGCCTTTATCGTCGCGCTATGCGGCTTTAATTAAGCCCGAGCCGGTGACCGGGAGGGCCTATTGTTTTTGCTCGGATTTTTTATTTTTTATTTTTATTTATTTATTTATTTATTTATTTATTTATTTATTTATTTATTTTTTATTGTGACCAAATGATCCTAAATTTGACCCAGTGAACATGCACGAAAAGTCATTTTATTGGTCCCAGACTTCAAGCTCGGCGAAAATGGTATGTTTTTGAAGTCGCGAAAAAAAACGAGAAATGACTCAGTGGCGACCCTACAAAATCAAAATACATTGGGCCTACGGAAAGTGAAAGTAATCTTTTTTCCAACGTAGAAAAATGAAACTTGGTACATCCATAGGACACCTCAGGGCAAACAGAAAAGTCAATGACAGCCACACCTAAACTCAACAGGAAGTCCGCCATGTGGGGTGAAACGCAGCCACTAAAATCGCACCCCTTGCGCAGAAAGATGCAAATCATTGTGTTTTAATCTAAATGGCCCCAAATTTGGTGAGTATCATCTAGACACATGTGCCAACCTAAGTTGTAACTTTGTTGTTGATATCTTATCGGGTATGGGTGTGGCAAGCCTGTAACGAGGTGGCCATTTTGTGAAAATAAAACGTCTCTTAACTCTCAAATGCCTTCTCGGATCGAGTTGGACCCAAAAGGCGTTTGTGCACATTCATGACCTGAACACAAAAATATGTAAATAAAAGGGTTATCTTTAGAAATGGCTCTCCAGCGCCCCCTACAAACTTATAATGGGACCCAAGAATTTAGTTTGTCATAGAGACATAAAATTTGGTACACACATCTCTTATGTCATGACGAGCATAAAAGCCAATGACAACCACCCCCTATCTGTAAATGTGTTGCCATAGCAACGTCCCAAAAATGTGAAAAAAGTCAATGGGAAGTGAAATTTTTAGTTTGTTGTAGGCAAATGAAACTTGGTACACACATCCACCATGGGCTTATGAACAAAAAAGCCAATGGGGACCACACCCTATCACACACGGGAAGGCGGCCATTTTGAATTGAAAATGTGAACCGACTTAAAATACACCTCTTTTTAAAAGTACACAGACAATAGCTGCTTCATTCCACAGACACCAAACTTGGGCAAAATGAGCTAAACATATGTATGTAAAAGAGACAAGCGTTTTTCTAGACTTTTTTGCTCGAGTTATATTTTTTTAAATTATAATTCGGTATATATTCTTTTATCATATTTTTTCTGCAAAATGATCCTCAATTTAACCCAGGAAACGTACAACTAAAAGTCATTTTTATTGGTCCCAGATTTCAAGCCCAGCGAAAAATTTATGTATTTGAAGTCCCCGAAAAAAAAATACGAAAAATGACTCAGTGGCGACCCCTAGAAAAGTAAAAATACATTGGGCCTATGGAAAGTGAAAGTAACTTTATTCCAATGTAGAAAAATGAAATTTGGTACATCCATAGGACACCTCAGGGCAAACTGAAAAGTTTATTACAGCCATATCGTAAACTCAACAGAAAATCTACTATGTTGGGTGTAATGCGTGACCACCTAAATTGCACCCCTTGTATCTAAAGGCTTTTCATCTAAACAGCTCCAAATTTGGTGAGTATCATCTAGACACGTGTGCCAAAAAAAAATATCAATTTGTTTTTTGATACATTTGTGGCTGTGGTCGTAATGAGTCTGTGAAGAGGCAACCTTTGGGAAATAAATGCCATTTCCCAATTGCCAGGATCCTTCCTTTAGAGGAGGCCCCTCCAGAGCCACGGCTAGAGTCTTAGAAAACTCCTCAGAATCCTTTTACCGTGAAGTTTACGCTTTAAAGCACGAGTGCATGTGTCCTCAGCGGTCTCAAGGGAGGCGAGGGCCTTTATCGCCGCTTGCGGCTTTAATTAGGCCCGAGCCGGTGATGGCCGGGAGGGCCTATTGTTTTGCTCGGATTTTTTTTTTTTTTTTTATCTTTCTTGTTGACCTATGATCCTAAATTTGACCCAGTGAACATGCACGAAAAGTCATTTTATTGGTCCCAGACTTCAAGCTCGTGAAAAATTTATGTATTTGAAGTCGCGAGAAAAAAATACGAAAAATGACTCAGTGGCGACCCTACAAAATCAAAATACATTGGGCCTATGGAAAGTGAAAGTAACTTTTTTCCAACGTAGAAAAATGAAACTTGGTTACATCCATAGGACACCTCAGGGCAAACAGAAAAGTCAATGACAGTCACACCCTAAACTTAACAGGAAGTCCGCCATGTGGGGTGAAAGCGCGGCCACTAAAATCGCACCCCTTGCGCAGAAAGATGCAAATCATTGTGTTTTAATCTAAATGGCCCCAAATTTGGTGAGTATCATCTAGATTCTAGACACGTGTGCCAACCAAAGTTGTGACTTTGTTGTTGATATCTTATCGGGTATGGGTGTGGCAAGCCTGTAACGAGGTGGCCATTTTTGTGAAAATAAACGTCTCTTAACTCTCAAACGCCTTCTCGGATCGAGTTGGACCCAAAAAGGCGTTTGTGCACATTCATGACCTGAACACAAAAATATGTAAATAAAAGGGTTATCTTTAGAAATGGCTCTCCAGCGCCCCCTACAAACTTATAATGGACCCAAGAATTTAGTTTGTCATAGAGACATAAAATTTTGTACACACATCTCTTATGTCATGACGAGCATAAAAGCCAATGACAACCACCCCTATCTATAAATGTGTTGCCATAGCAACGTCCCAAAAATGTGAAAAAGTCAATGGGAAGTGAAATTTTTAGTTTGTTGTAGGCAAATAAAACTTGGTACACACATCCACCATGGGCTTATGAACAAAAAAGCCAATGGGGACCACACCTATCACACACAGGAAGGCGGCCATTTTGAATTGAAAATGTGAACCGACTTAAAATACACCTCTTTTTAAAAGTACACAGAAAAAGCTGCTTCATTCCACAGACACCAAACTTGGGCAAAATGAGCTAAACACATGTATGTAAAAGAGACAAGCGTTTTTCTATACTTTTTGCTCGAGTTATATTTTTTTATTATAATTCGGTATATATTTTTTATTATAATTTTTCTGCAAAATGATCCTCAATTTAACCCAGTAAACGAACAACTAAAAGTCATTTTTATTGGTCCCAGACTTCAAGCCCGGCAAAAAATGTATGTATTTGTAGTCCCGAAAAAAAAATAAAAATGACTCAGTGGCGGCCCCTAGAAAAGTCAAAATACATTGGGCCTATGGAAAGTGAAAGTAACTTTTTCCAACGTAGAAAAATGAAACTTGGTATATCCATAGGACACCTCAGGGCAAACAGAAAAGTCAATGACAGTCACACCTAAACTTAACAGGAAGTCCGCCATGTGGGGTGAAAGCGCGCCACTAAATTCGCACCCCTTGCGCAGAAAGATGCAAATCATTGTGTTTTAATCTAAATGGCCCCAAATTTGCTGAGTATCATCTAGACACATGTGCCAACCAAAGTTGTGACTTTGTTGTTGATATCTTATCGGGTATGGGTGTGGCAAGCCTGTAACGAGGTGGCCATTTTTGTGAAAATAAAATGTCTCTTAACTCTCAAACGCCTTCTCGGATCGAGTTGGACCCAAAAGGCGTTTGTGCACATTCATGACCTGAACACAAAAATATGTAAATAAAAGGGTTATCCTTAGAAATGGCTCTCCAGCGCCCCCTACAAACTTATAATTAGACCCAAGAATTTAGTTTGTCATAGAGACATAAAATTTGGTACACACATCTCTTATGTCATGACGAGCATAAAAGCCAATGACAACCACCCCTATCTATAAATGTGTTGCCATAGCAACGTCCCAAATATTTGGAAAAAGTCAATGGGAAGTGAAAATTTTAGTTTGTCGTAGGCAAATGAAACTTGGTACACACATCCAGCATGGGCTTATGAACAAAAAAGCCAATGGGGACCACACCCTATCACACACGGGAAGGCGGCCATTTTGAATTGAAAATGTGAACCGACTTAAAATACACCTCTTTTTTAAAAGAACACAGACAATAGCTGCTTCATTCCACAGACACCAAACTTGGGCAAAATGAGCTAAACACATGTATGTAAAATAGACAAGCGTTTTTCTAGACTTTTTGCTCGAGTTATATTTTTTTTTATTATAATTTGGTATATTTTTTTTTAGTATAATTTTTCTGCAAAATGATCCTCAATTTGACCCAGTAAACGTGCAACTAAAAGTCATTTTTATTGGTCCCAGACTTCAAGCCCGAAAAATTTATGTATTTGAAGTCGCCGAAAAAAAAATATGAAAAATGACTCAGTGGTGACCCCTAGAAAAGTCAAAATACATTGGGCCTATGGAAAGTGAAAGTAACTTTTTTCCAACGTAGAAAAATGAAACTTGGTACATCCATAGGACACCTCAGGACAGAAAAATGTATTACAGCCATATCGTAAACTCAACAGGAAATCTACTATGTTGGGTGTATGCGTGACCACCTAAATTGCACCCCTTGTGTCTAAAGGCTTTTCATCTAAACAGCTCCAAATTTGGTGAGTATCATCTAGACACGTGTGCCAAAAAAATTATCAATTTGTTTTTGATAGATTTGTGGCTGTGGTCGTAATGAGTCTGTGAAGAGGCAGCCATTTCTTTGGGAAATAAATGCCATTTCCCAATTGCCAGGATCCTTCCTTTAGAGGAGGCCCCTCCAGAGCCACGGCTAGAGTCTTAGAAAACTCCTCAGAATCATTTGGAACTTGTAACCTTGTACTTTTAGACAAGTTATATTTACATTTTGTCTTTTTAAACAGGGGGGTGCAGCGATTCCTGAGTCATCTCAAATCTCCAGCCAGTACTTTGTTTTTCTCGCCTTAGCCCAAGCATAATCTATTATTTCCAAAGGTTCAGACAGCTCCCAGGAAAACCAGGGATTGTGGAGACCTTTAACTCTAAATTACAAGGTGGTGTAGCAGGCCCAAGCAGTAGCACAGGCCCGGTTATTTGACATTACCGTGAAGTTTACGCTTTAAAGCACGAAATGAAATCCTCCGAGTGCATGTGTCCCCGCGGTCTCAAGGGAGGCGAGGGCCTTTATCGCCGCTTGCGGCTTTAATTATTATTATTATTTTATATTAATATGTTAGGGGCGCAATAATAATATTATTATTGAGGGGTGCATGTGGCAGAGTGGTTAGCACTCCTGCCTCACAGCAAGAAGGTTGTGAGTTCAAAACCCATGTTACCATGGGTTCTCTCCGGGTACTCCGGCTTCCTCCCACCGTCCAATGCATGCATGTTTAGGTCAATTGGCAACTCTAAAGTGTCCCTAGTGAATGAATGTGAGAGTGAATAGTTGTCTGTCTCTAAATGTTAGCCCTGCGACTAACTGGTCACTGTCCAGGGTGTACCCCGCCTCAGACCCAAAGCTGCTGGAATAGGCTCCAGTCACCCGCGACCCCTAATGGGACTAAGCGATAGAAAATTAATAAATTAATGAATAATAATAATATTAATAATGTTAACCTTATTAACAGGCACAAGGATAACAGTGGACTAGCTCTGACAAATTTTATCTTTTACTACTGAGCGGCAATCACCTAAATGCTGAATATCTTTTACAGATATTGGTCTCTAATGGAACAATAATCGTGTCTGTCGGTCTCTTCTCTTGTCTGTTGTGTGCACCGTTGCCATTGACTGTAGGAGCTCCTTTAAAAACTTTGGTCATACTCAAACTTTGGTGTCAATGCCCCCTACCTCAGATCCACTTTTCAAACCCTCCTTGATAGATTCAGCTTTCTCCCTCTGGGCTAGGAAAGTGATTGTCATCAGGCTCCTGCATCCTTGGGCCATATGTTTTGATCATGTTCAAATTTATGCACGTTTTGATCAGAGAAATTTGACTTATTCTCCCTTATCTATATGAAAAGGATAGCCCCTGACCAAACTACGGCAGTTTTTGGAGTGGTGCCTACAAACAGTTTCTGAGGGGAAATCACATTTGCTAGCATCAACACTGTTGGCCTACTGTCCCGAGCTCACCCAAAAGTTTAAGGAATCATGGCAGCCTTTTATAGACTATTATGCAAAGAAATGTGATGCAAATTCTTTGGATTAGACCAAGCAGTCCCATCTCTTACCCCCACCTCGTTTTTTTTGTCTCTTTGTATTTGTTTTCCTATACTTTATACACTTTTGTACTCTGATTACCGCTGTGTGGTCAGTACTAGAATGCAGATATAGGACCTCGCAGTTTGAGACGCGTAGACAATGAACCTTTTCCTACACGCTCGGTGCTCGCTCGCTCCCCCTCCCTTCTCTGAGCCGAGAATGCATCAATAGTTAATGACGTATTCTACTGCGCCCAGAAAAACTACTCAAAACAAATACATGGCAGGCATGTCTCCGGCTGTTCCGGTGCCATTTATAAGTTTTGCCTATGAACAGGTTCAATGTGAAACAAAAAAATGGGCCATGTTCAGCAGAGGCACAACAGAACAGAGCTGTACAGTAGTAGTTGTTTTCAGTAGTATGCTGCTGTTATAACAAACAAGCTTTAATCTTTGTATTCATCTACTAACTATACAGTTAAAGCTCCACAGAACCCAGCACAGTTTAGTTCATTTGTATTCCCTTTTTTCTACATCTGGCCAGTGAACCTAACACTGCTAGAGAGAAGCACTCTCATGTTGGAACACATTCTTGAATGGAGATTTAGTTTTAATTAGTGCAATCATCATTAGACCTGTTTTTATTGGATTTGTTCATAGACAACAGAATGATAGAATTTATTAATTTGTAATGTTTGTTGACACTGGCAAGAGCAGTTTTACTGAAGCAGTGTTTGATGTAAGTAGTATACAAAATACAGATAAAAATACAAAACAATTTTTTGTTCTTTATTTTGAAATTAAGTATTGTATAATCTATAGCTTACTTTCTCAAAATGATACTTTAATATACAATAGGTTTATATAATAGGACAGCAGTATTATGCTTCAACCACTCAATTTAAGCTATGGATGCAAAGTGACTTGTGTCTTGACTTAGACTTTGGACCAAAAGACTTGGACTTGAATTGGACTCATGGCCAAAGACTTGAGACTTGACTTAGACTTGCAAAAAAAAGACTTGTGAATATCTTTGCTAGAATGAAAGTTATGTACAGTTTACTGACTTCAAGATGCACACCAGCTTTGTTCTGTAATGTTATTTTCAGTGTATCTATTTATTAACACTTTGAAATAAAAAATAAATAAATAAAGTGCTCCATTTGGTCAGTGTCAAGGCTGTTTTTTTTATATTCCAGATTATTCTTACAGTGGAAGTGGGTGTAGGCTTCTACATGTGATCCTTCCAACCCTGAAAGTAGCAAGAGGGAAAGTTATATGGAGAGGGGCCAGAGTCAAGGGCCAAGTCTGTTCTTCAACGGATAAGTCAAATCTGTTCACCCCCTCTCCCACTCTTCCTCCCCCTCTTCACACCTCTTGAGACCAGTGGGCAACAGCCTCTTCCCCTGGCCACCTTCACCTCCACTTCATCTTCACCACCCTACACAACCCCCTCCTTCCCCGGACCTTCACATCTCCAGCTCCGCCCCACATCCTCCCCCTCCCCGGACTTTAACATCCCAGCTGTCCACATAAGCACCCCCCTCTTCCTGACTTCGGAAGAACAGGAAAGCTGCAGGACCAGACGGCATCAGCCTCAGACTGCTCAGGGACTGTGCAAACCAGCTCTGTGAGGTGGTCATGTACATGTTTAACCTGAGCCTCTGCCTGGAGATAGTCCCTGGGCTGTGGAAGACCTCCTATTTAGTTCAGGCTCATCCTCAGCCACCTTCGTACCATGGTGAGCACAGGGATGGACTCACTGGTTTGCCTACCGGCCGAACATCGGAGTGGATGACGCTGTCATCTACCTGCTGCACCGGGCGCTGACTAACCTGTAGACTGCCGGAAACACTAAGAGAGTCATGCTTTTTGAATGAATGAATGAACCTTCATATTTTACTCTATTTAAAATATTTTTTGCTGCTGAGATTGTATATACAATTTTATATTCTGTTGATTGCGCACCGATATTTTACTTTTTGCACTTTACCTGTCTAAGAGCTGCTGTACAGGTGAATTTCTACTGTGAATCTTATCTTATCTTATATGGGGGTACACACTTGAGGTTTGAGCCAAGTGTTTCCTGTTATTTAGATTTACAGAACTGAAAGGTTTGAGACAGAATTATACAGTACATGTTGATTTATTGTTTAATATGTAGGATCATTTTGCAAACAGATACTGGCATGGGTATCTCTTTCCCTGATTGGGAAATTATTATTTTTGTATAGTTTATTATTAGTTTCTTTACTTAAGTATTTTCTTTTTTCTGCATTTTTCAGAGATTTTCTTTTCAATGCCATTGATCATGGTATTTCTATACTGTCGGATAAAAACCCTAGGACGAATAATGAATGATCAGAATCCGTATTAAAATATTTGGTTTTGACGTTTGATTAAAGAAGTCTCTCCCAAGGAGTCTGCGCTAGACTAGAGCCCACTCTGTATCACTACCCCGCACCCTCTCTGGCACCATCTGGATTATTTTCCTGTCTCCACCCTTATGGAGGGGTGAAGCGAACCTTAGTAACTCACTCCACAATTATGAGACTTTCTGCAAGCTCACTAATGTTCAGTAATTGCAGAAACAAAGGAAGAGTTTCTCTGGCAGTCCATATCTGTTTCTGTAGCAAGGCTTTAAGATGCATCAGAGAATCCCTTTCAGCAAGAATCACAACATACTAAGAATTGGAGACATTTTTAAACTTAAGTTTGGTTGCCAAGCATTAGGTGCTGTGGTAACAGAAGAAAAGAGCATGTATTACAAAAAGTCCAAAAGTTTTGTTATTTAGACGACAAAGAAATTATGTAATCTGCTAAAAGCTTATAACACAAAGTGATTATTTCTACCATGTTTTCTGCAGATCCATGAAAGCAGCACCCTCCTTCTTCGGCCTCCAGCATTATTTCCTCCCGCTCCTCCCCCTTCCTGTCGGCCATTCAGCAGAGGATGTGTCTGAGAGTGATCTCGAAGCCATCAGGAGAATGAATGTGTGCCTTTGTTTTTCATTTCTGTGCTTGTTCACCATTCTTTCATGCAATTTCATCCAGGACACCGTCACTGCTGACACTCAGGGGACAAGGACATCTGCCAGGTGGACGAGAGACTGAAAAGAGACTCTCAATGTGGGGGGTGTGCCAAACTAATGCTTGCTACAAATCAGAAGGTAATGGCATCCACAAATCCTAAAGGTTGTTTTGTTTTATTAGGAACGTCCAAAAATTGTCAATGATTCCTTGTGAAACACTGGCAGACCTGTGTGTGATGCATAACACAACTTTTAACTCTAAACTTAATGTTTCATATCTGAAAATTAATATAAGTCTACATGTAGGAATGCTGCTAAAATATAATAATAATGATGTTTATTGTTATTAGGCTACATATTTAGTTTTTTTTTTAAAATAGAACATCAAAAACAATGTTGTATGAAAACTGTAATAAACAGTTTTCTGTGAGTTATTAATGTTTTTTAAAGACATAGGTAGATAAAATGAATTATATTTTCAGTCAGCTTTCTGGGTTGATTGGGCTTTAAAGTGGTTTTCGCGATGTACAAAATCACACATTGAAAGCACATTGCTTTCTACTGAGTCACTTCATTCAGTTAAGCTCAAATGAGTTGTGTCATTCAAGTAGAACCTCATGTGACACTGATGGCTGCACAGACTCAATGTTGGAGTCACAGTAAACAATATATCTCAATCCTGAAACATGAATACCTCTCCTGTTCAGCGAGTACACTGTGTGTTTTGTAGTGTGTATTTTTTGCTGACATTATTTATTTAACTTAATATTTGGCATTTGTTTCCCAGTGCAACCCGGATCCAAAATTATTAATCCTCCATACTCCATCCTCCTTTATAAAGTCCTTTAGAGAATAGTGTAACTTATGTATTAGTTGAGATTCTTCCTCCTTTAAAATATTTGTATTTGTTTAAAATGCTATTGCTATTTACTTGCTTATCAAATGTCAAAAGGGTTTAAAATATAGACAGTAATGATACCTCTGTATAAAAACATATCAAGGGCCTAAGAGTTTTAGTAGTGTGGATATGAAGTACTTCTATATTTAAAATCACTATCCTTTTAGCATCCTTAAACTGTAATGAATTACAGTATTAAAAAACTAAATGAATGAGATAATGTGTTTACAGCAGACTTGATGGCTGTGCCGGCAGTATGGCCTGAGGTGAAGAGGGCAGAGTGTTTGGCTCGTGGGACTGCCCTAAAATGGGCATCAGGAGTTTTCTGTCAGCCGGAGCATTTAGACCAACTGAGTCAGTACAGGAAGAGGGAGAGTCAGAGAACAGCCTCCATACACACCAGACTCAAGGTAATGACACAACATTACACAACACTGTTTTCAAAAGGATTTTTATCAGGGTCTCGAACATGTCTTTCATAAAAAATATTATCAGACTAATATCATTACAATTGGAAAGGGTTAGGTTCTGTTTTGATAATATAAATTTTATGTAATTTGTCTCACTTACTTTGTCAAAAGTAGATCATTCAGTAGATCATTAAATCAGAAGCAAACAAACCCTGCATGTGGTAAACTAAATCTAAGCATGCACTAAGAAACAGTTTTCTGTCTTAATCTTTTTTCAGTCCATGGTGCAGTCCTACATAGAGGGGGTGGGCTGGGGTCTTGAGCAACTCGGCAAAGCACGGGCCGAACTCAGTGAGGTGACACACATTTTGAAGAAGGTAGGACTGGAGTCCAGCCATAACAAAGAAGGTCTGAAGTCTCTGGAGATGCTGAAGGAGGTGTCCACGAACCACAGGCAGCTTCTTGCTGCTGTCGACAACCTGCCAAGGCTTTACTCTGGTTTGTTTCAATAGACTCTTGTTTCTTAGGAAGAGTGTTATTATAACTATACCCACAAGATTGTCTCTCACCTGTTCTTGCCAAGTTCTGGTGCCATTACTACTGCCAGAAAAAGCACAGATAGGATTGACAAATTTGATGTCGTTTTGAAGATGTATAGATCATTTTTGACAATAACATTTTTTGTTTCCCATATTGGTGCATTTGGTTGCTTGACAGTTGTCAATTTGCATATTTTACCAAATAAATCACACCTGGCCTAGAGATGTGTGCAGGTATGGGTTTTTCCATGTCAACCGTGGGCCATCTTGAGGTCAGTTTTAGTAAGTTCTATATATCTTCTTCTTCTGTCAGTGCGTTGTCTGGTCTTGGAGACAGAGCGACTAGTGGAGTCACGGAGGCTTCTGGAGGCCCATGCCCGGCTCATGGAACTTGAGCGTTGGCAGGATGACATCCTTTGGCAGCTTCACGGAAACACAGGGACAGGAGGTGCCCTGACTGCTGAGGACCAAGACCTGGTGACTAAATACTTCTCCGGCGTTGGCCATTTGGTGGATGCTCTGGGTAGGACCATCTTATTGACCCTGGCAGACAAGTCAAACTCTACTGAAAAATATTTCCATCTCTGTGTAAAACAGCACCCTTTTATAAAAAGCCTTGAAAGGCCACATTTCATGTCTGACTATCAAAGTTAAACTATTGCAAAGTTATTTTGACTGAGGAATGTTTCACATTTACATTTACATTTAGTCATTTAGCAGACGCTTTTATCCAAAGCGACTTACAAGTGAGGATAACAATGGAAGCAATTTTAACAACACAAGGTACAAAAAGCATAAGTGCACAAAAACTAGTCAGTACAATGCTAAGGATAAGAGAATTTTTTTTTTTTTTTTTTTAAGAAAGGAATCGATAGAAAGGAAGTAGAACTCAGTGTTTGTCAGTCAGGTGTTGACGGAAGAGATTACGTTACGTTACGTGATGGAGTTACGTGATGGAGTTACGTGAGCTCTCTTTGGTTTGGTAAAGACCACTCTTGCCGCTGCATTCTGGATCAGCTGCAGAGGTTTGATTGTGCAGGTAGGGAGTCCAGCCAGTAGAACATTGCAATAATCCAGTTTGGACAAGACAAGCGCCTGGACTAGAATTTGCGTAGAGTGCTCTGATAGGAAAGGTCTAATTTTCCTAATGTTGTAGAGGATGAATCTACAGGACCGGGTGGTGCTGGCGACATGACTTGTGAAGTTTAGCTGATCATCAATTACCACTCCCAGATTTCTGGCAGTGCCTGACGGTGTAATGGTTGATGAGCCTAGTTGAATGGAGAGGTTGTGGTGGGTCTTTGGATTGGCCGGGATCACAAGCAGTTCTGTTTTTGCAAGGTTCAGCTGCAGGTGATGGTCCTTCATCCAAAGTGAGATGTCACTCAGACATGCCGAGACGTCGGGTCGTCAGGTTGAAATGACAGGTGGAGTTGAGTGTCATCTGCAGCAGTGATAGGAAAAGCCATGCTTCTGGATGACAGAGCCAATGTATATGGAAAAGAGTAGCGGTCCAAGCACTGAGCCCTGTGGCACCCCTGTATTGAGATGTTGGGACTCAGAGACCTCGTTTCTCCAGGATACTCTGAATGACCTATCCGAGAGGTAAGACTTGAATCATTGCAACGCCATTCCAGAGACACCCATCGCCCTGAGAGAAGACAGGAGGATGTGATGATTAACAGTGTCAAAAGCAGCAGACAGATCCAGTAAGATGAGTACAGATGACTTGGATGTTGCTTTTGCCAGTCTCAGAGCTTCGATGACTGAGAGCAGGGCAGTTTCGGTGGAATGACCGCTCTTGAATCCAGACTGGTTCTGGTCCAGGAGGTTGTTCCGTGTGAGAAAGGATGAGAGCTGAGTAAATACAACTCGCTCCAGAGCTTTGGCAATGAAGGGAAGGGGGGAAACCGGTCTGTAGTTTTCTAGCAGAGTAGGGTTAAGAGTGGGTTTCTTCAGTAGTGGTGTGATGCGGGCCTCTTTGAAAGCTGTGGGGAAGGACCCAGTGGAAAGAGATGAGTTGATGATGTGGGTGAGAGCAGGCACGACAGATGGAGAGATGGCCTGAAGAAGATGTGTGTGGATGGGATCCAGCGGGCAGGTAGTCGGGTGGTTAGAACTAATGACCTTGGAAAAATCTGCTTCAGTTAGAGGAGAGAAGGAAGTGAGCAAACACATATCAGGAGTCTGAATGAGCTCGACAGGTGGCGGCGCAGAGAACTGACTGCTGATGGCGGTCGTTTTCTTTATAAAGAAAGACGCAAAATCATCAGCTGTTAAATCCGATGAAGGTGGGGAGCAGGCGGACAAAGGAGGCGGAAAAGGTTTTAAAGAGAGAGAGTCAAGTTGATTAACCTAGAATGGTAGTAGACAGTTTTTGCAGAGGTGACATCAGCGGAGAAAGTAGAGAGGAGAGACTGGTAGATACAGAGGTTAGTAGGATCTTTTGACTTGCGCCATTTTCTCTCAGCTGACCGGAGGCTGGCGCGGTGCTCGTGTAGAACATCGGATAACCAGGGCAGCGAGGATGTACGGGCTGGTCTAGATGTAAGAGGGCATAAGTTGTCCAAGCAGGATGTAAGCGTGGAGCACAGAGTGTCGGTGGCGTTGTTTGTGTTTAAGAGAGAGCTCCTCAGAAGAGGAGCGCAGAAGAGACAGCAGAGGAAAAACGGGAGGGACTGAGTGTACGCAGGTTGCGTCGGAAAGTGACCAGCGGTAAAACAATTGCAGTGTCTGGAGAAGTTAGATCAAGGTCGAGAGTAATGAAGAAATGATCGGAAGTGTGCAGTGGCGTGACCTGAGTGTGCCGAGTGGAGCAGTATCTTATGTAGATAAGATCTAGTTGATTACCAGACTTGTGGGTTGCCGATGTGGAAACCTGCTTGAGGTCAAATGATGCAGTTAGGTTAATGAAGTTAGCAGCCTGTGGCTTTTCAAGGTGGATGTTGAAGTCTCCTAATACCACCAAAGGGGTACCATCCTCAGGGAAGGATGAAAGAAGTGCATCCAACTCCTCCAAGAAATGTCCAAGCGGACCTGGGTAGATAGATAACTACAAAATGACTTTTAACAGGGTGGGTGATGGTAACAGCATGGAACTCGAAGGAGCTGTTGTCACACAAGGGTGATAGCTGTTTGAACTTCCAGTCAGTAGGAATAAGTAGTCCGGTCCCTCCGCCCCTTCCAGTGAGGCGAGGACTGTGGGAGAAAGTGTGATTATGGGAGAGGGCACCGGGAGTGGCAGAGTCCTCTGGTTTGATCCATGTTTCTGTAAGTGCTACAACTGAAAGACCAGAATGTTGAACAAAAGCTGTAATGAAATCAGCTTTGTTCACAGCAGACTGGCAGTTCCACAAGCCTATTGGGAAAGTAGAAGAGGCAGTTATTGACAGTGATACAACATGCAGATTATTATGGTCGCGTCGCCTTTTGCGTGAAACAGATGATAATTTCCGTGTTGAAATGACAGTAGTAATTTAAAAACACATTTAAGAGCCGAAGAGGAAAAATACACAAGAAGAAAGTAAAAGTAGAAATAATAAATTATAAGTGCAAACAATTAGTACAAAAAAGAAGTGCAATACTCAGGTCCTCTGTCGGTGTGTCCCTGTTCGGTGGAGTCGCGTGCAGGTAGAGTCGATGGTCTTTACTCTCTTCGGTCTTCACCCGATGACGGCTGCCGCGGTGGCTATACTCCCACTTAAATACCCGTCTATTCAAGTAATTGAATTCAGCAGGTCAGGCCTCCACACTGCCACAAACAACTCAAACGAAACTAGCCCGCTAGCAGCTGAGACTAGACACCGGTACACCACGTGACAGGGTCATAGTAAACACACTGCGCGGTTTCTCAGCAATAACAAGGCACTATAAGCTCAAAGAGACAAGAATTATATACACTCACACAGTTCTGTAGACTTCTGCTGCTCAGTTGCTTCTCCTAGTGACTTCGATTAAATCATATATTTCATATATACATCTTCTAACCAGAAACATGTAACCTGTAATTATCAAATCTAGTGGATTCAGCAATTATAATAAATATAAGTATTATAAGTATGGATATATTTTAGTGTAGCTAACTGTGATCAACTCTAATAATATAGCCTATATATAAACAAACAAAAAAAAAAACGAATGAAAAAGAACATACTATAAAAATCCTTCCTTCAGTTAAACTCACATGGGTTTCCAGTCAGGTGATATGGAACAGTTCAGTGCTGGCTGCTCGAGCCTGTGTAAAGCTCCATTGATTATTACCAAATATTATTAATGCAAACAAAGGGGGAATATTTATTTCTTTTTTTTGTAATGAACTTTTTACTTTAAACAATAATTAAAACTGCAAGCAGTTAATTATTATGCGAGGGCCTCACAGGGCCCTCGCATCCCTTTCGACCGTGGAAGGTGACGCGTCAGTGTCCTGTGCATTACTGAGCATGGCTCTAACCCACTTTTGCATGTCTCAATCTGAGAAATTAATCTACCATTAAAAATGGCCTCCGTCCTGTGACAGTGTGTGGTCCCCTGGACTTTTGTTGTTCATAGTACCATGATGAATGTGTGTAGCAAATTTAATTTGGCTTTGTCAAACAAATTATTTTTTTTTGGAAAGTCACATGGCCACACTCTAAATCTAATAATAATTAAAAAAAAAAATACTTTTAATGACACATGTCTACATAATGTGGCCTGAGTTTTGAGCCTGTTGGATGAAAACCCTTAGAGGAGTTCATCAAAACAAAAAGGTATATTTGGCAAACTATTTTTTTGGGACCAATTATAACTTTGTAGTTATACAGCATTTTTTGAAAGCTAGAGGTTAAATTTATATATCATTGTGTTTAGGTCCCGAAGTTGTTGAAAAAATGTCAAGGGGCCACCCAGTCCTGACTATGTTTGTGAAAGTTTGAGTTTTCAAGTTCCCAAAAATGGCCGTCCTACACAGGCTTGCTACGGCCACACCCTAAAACTAATAACAATTATTTTAAGAACTTTTGATGCCAGATATGTATAGATGAATTTGACAAAGATTAGAGTCTTTCAGATGAAAGCTCTAGGACATGGGCAACTTTTAGGAGCACTCCCACTTTCAAACCAAAATGGCTGCTCTTTTGTTGGAGATAGGGCCTGGTTCCTATAGACGTTTTTGCTCAAGACCCTTTCCTGGATATGTGTACCAAATTTCATTTGGCTATGACAAACTTTTGGGGGCGTGGCAATACAATTGCAGGGTGTGGTCATCTTTGGCTTTTTTTGTTCGGCAGCTCATAGAGGATGTGTGTACCAAATTTTAATTGTCTAGGAAAAACTAAATTTTTGTGCTCCATTATAACTTTGTAGGGGCGATGGTGACCCATTTATAAAGATGGCATTTTTATCAATACAACATTGTGTTAAGATCATAAATGTGCACAAATGCTCCATTGGGTCAAACCAGATCTCACATTGTTTGTGAGTTAGAGGAGTTTTAATGACTTTTTTTTAACACTAAAATGGCCGCTGCAAGTTATAATTCATTTATAGGTTTTTTAACAGATGTAAATATTTGGGTTGTTGTCACAGAAACACAAAGTTAGGAATTGTGGATATGTGTGTGTATCTTTTTCCATTCATTTGAAATAGTTTTGTGGTGTTACCATGACAACATGGTCAAAGACAGGATGTGGCTCCAATATAGTTTTTTGTTAAGAGTGGCATGGGGAATATGTATGCCAAATTTTGTCCATTTCCGACAGACTAAAATTTCTGATTTTCTACTGGGAATTAATTTTAAAAATTTTGGTCATCACCAGGGAAACATCGTTGAAATTTGGGTTCAAAAGGAATTCTTGATTAGTGTGACTGATCAGACATATGTGCAATTTTTGGCCTTCCATAGGGATTTTTAGGGCCCCCTGTAGGTGTGGCTGTTGCACAAATAGATTTTTTTATTTAAAATTAAATAAAAAAATTATAAAAAATTGTACAATTTGTCGGAAAACCGGGTTTGTCAAAAGAAAGCTAAAATTTACTGGCTCTTCTCGGGGAGCAGCAGCTCTACTCTGAGCTCCTCCAGAGTGACTGAGCTCCTTACCCTATCTTTAAGGGAGCTCCCAGCCACCCTGTGGAGGAAACTCATTTTGGACCGCCTGTATCCGGGATCTTGTCCATTTTTGTCCTAACAGCAGGAGCAGAGGCCTCCAGCCTGTCTCAAGGGGCACCACAGCCCAAGCTGTGCGTGGAGGTAAGCCTGACTATCTCTATTCTGTACTCAACCTCCCGCACAAGCTCACGGTCCTTCCCCGCCAGCAAGGTAACGTTCCACATCCCAAAAGCCAATTTCCTTGTCCAGGTCGATGATCGACTTTGTAGTTGTTTCATCTGACTTTTGGGTATATGTCTTGGACACTCATGTGAAGGTAGGGGCGGAGCTGTCAACTGATCAACACCTAGTTGTGAGTTGGATCCGATGGCGGGGGAGAAAGCTGGACAGACTTGGCAGACCCAAACGTACTGTGATGGTCTGTTGGAAACGTTTGTCCCCTGTCAGAGAGATCTTTAACTCCCACTTCCGACAGGGCTTCAACCAGAGACATTGAGTCCGAGTGGACCATGTTCTCCACCTCCATTGTCAACGCAGCCACTAGGAGCTATGGCCATAAAGTGAACGGTGCCAGTCGTGGCAGCAACTCCCGAACCTGGCCAGCCGCTGTCTACTGAAATTAAAAAGTGCTTCCATGACGTGGGTGAAAGTTTGAAAGGGCTACATCAAAGAGATGAGCAGTCCGAGGAGCTGACCCGAGATCTCTCAGCACGGACTGTAGACATACAGAAAAGTGTTCATAACACCGAAAGACAGACTGGAGAGCTACTGTGCGGCTTAACTGATGTGAAGGGATTACATCAATGGGGCACACGAATCGAAGAGCTGATTCGCACCATCTTGGCCCGATCTGAAGACATTCAGAAAAGAGTGG
Source organism: Perccottus glenii (assembly GCA_024416835.2). Taxonomy (NCBI): domain Eukaryota; kingdom Metazoa; phylum Chordata; class Actinopteri; order Gobiiformes; family Odontobutidae; genus Perccottus; species Perccottus glenii. The sequence goes on from CM044563.2 coordinate 27,466,245, forward strand.
ACATCATCGAGAAACTGACCGGTGAGCTGCTACGTTGTGTTTCTAGTCTGAATATAATGAAGGATACATCAAGGTTACTCCACGACATGGACTCACACAACTGACGCTGAGGACCAGAACTGATTAATCACGACCCGGACAAATTACCGAAGATCAAATATATAAATTTAAAATTTCTGCTGTGCCTCCCTCCCCTTCCCCCCCTCCCTCTTGGAAGTCTAGCCGGCAGCTGGGTCTTATCTTATCCGCTTGAGACTCTCCGTTCCCAACAAGCCCAAGGCCACTGTTTCTCACTCCAACAGACTGCCTATTCATCGCCCCACAGAGGCCTTGGACTCCTATCCTAACACCAGCCCAGACCAACAGTCTGCCACTTTTACATCAGTCTGACCCTGTACTACTATGCTACCCCCTCGTGCACCCTCCCCTCTCCCTCATGTAAGCCACTGAAAAGATTCCTTCACGTGATCACGTGTGCTGTCATCCCCATCCTAACTGCTGGAACTGCCACTGTTGTTTATGTTGTAACTGCTACTGTTGTTATAACTACTTGTCTGTTATGTCTGCATATTTTGATGTCTGTTATGTCTGCACAATGCCTTATTTCATTTTCATCATTTCTTGGGGCGCTGTCCGGCAGCGCACCGGTGTGGTCTGCAACCTGTTGTACCACCCTCTCACATTTCACTACTGGTTATATATGCTGTATATGATTTGGTATGTGACGAATAAAGTAATCTTGAATCTTGGTGGTGGACATCAGAAGGAAGGAGACCTATCGAGCCCTGTTGGCTTGTGTGATTCCTGAGGCAGCTGATGGGTACCGGCAGGCCAAGCGAAATGCAGCCCGGGTGGTTGTGAAGGCAAAAACTCTGGGAGGAGTTTGGTGGGGCCATGGAGAAGGACTATTACTCGGCCTTGAAGAAATTCTGGTCTCAATTTAACGGTCGGTTTACGTTTCTACTCTCATCTATGGTCATGAGCTTTGGGTTATGACTGAAAGAACAAGATCCCGGATAGAACCGCTTGAAAAAACTTTCTCCGCAGGGTGGCTGGGCGCTCCCTTAGAGATAGAGTGAGGAGCTTGGTCACTCAGGAGGAGCCGCTGCTCCTTCACATCAAGAGGAGCCAGCTGAGGTGGCTTGGACTTACTTCAGAATCAGTTAAATGTTATTTTTTTTATTAAATATTCAACTAGTAGATCCAATTTACAGACATTAACCTATTTGAATATGTATTCAATTGTTTTAATTGTATTAGTTTGATTTATCAAATTAATGTAAAACACATGCTGTTTACACAGCTGTTTTATTACTCTTTTCACACACATCCCCCCTACTTGTGGCACTATATTACTACTAACACGGGCGGCAGTAGCTCAGTGGGTGGAGCGGGCGTCCTTCAACCTGAAGGTAGGCGGTTCGATTTCTGCTCTCCCCACAGTTCATACTGCCGTTGTGTCCTTGGGCAAGACACTTAACCCACCTTGCCTCCAGTGAGTGTAACACTGGTAATTACATTAGAACAATGTAAGTTGCTTTGGATAAAAGCGTCAGCTAAATGAATAAATGTAAATGTAACACTATTTGCATACATTGTTTGGTTGATACTGATTCAGTGCCTCTTTCTGTGTGTAGGCAAAGAGATATGGGCAGTGGTGAGCAGTGCTCTAGCCCTGGCGTGGCAGAACCCCACACCTTTTGTTTCAGCAGTGAGAATAGTTGAGCGGGAGGAGGTCCTGGATCAGACTTTGCAGGGAGAGAGAGGTGGGCCGGGAATTAGGCCCCTACCCCCAGGACGGCCTCGCCGTTGGAGAGCCTGTTTCTTTAAGGTCTGCTCAGGGTTCCAATTTACCTGGGGTAATAAGAAAAAAAATGTAATGTTTTAGCTTTGTTTTAGCCTTCATTAATGTTTCTTTTTATTGCCTTTCCCCTAAAATAATCTTTACTAGGGTTGTTATCCCTATCCATATCTCATCTGGGCCTAGCCTTTTTTGTTCCAAGGAACTCCTGAGAATGGCCAGCACATTGTTTTGTTCTTTATAGAGTGGTTTAGAGTTGTTTTCCTTTCATTTAGTGCTTTTTTTTCTTTGTTAAGCATTGTTATAGCAAGTAGCTCATAATAAAGTACCAGAAATTTATATTTTCTTCCATAAGTCTCAAATTGTTTATTGTCTGTTAGGTACTAGAAGATGCCGTTTCAGAACGCTTTCGCAGTGTTTCCTATCTTCACACCCGTGGTCCAGGTCTGGCTGGACATCTATCAGCTCTCCAACATGGCATTATGGCTGACCTGGCCACTGTACGCCATCTGCTAGAACACTGCGTCCCAATTCACTACCGGCTAACAGGAGCCTACCTGAGGGCCAGCCACCATTGCTTGCAAGCTCATCTGACGCAAGTAAGTCCCTCAACAATACAATCACAAATCCCACAAATCAAAGCTTAAAAACCCCATCTCAATAGATGTTGTGCATCCCAACTTATTAATGATGTTCTGGACTCTGACAAATGATGTTATTTGGTTTTTAATCTAATTTGGATGACACTGATTGATGTTTCCATATAACATGAGGTATAATGTGGCCGAAAAAAGAAGCAACACAATGTGTACTGTGCATTGTCTCTACCATCTCAATCTCTTCTTCAGTTTGCGCTCTGTCTCTATGAGGGGGTGACAATTAGTGGCATAACATAGCATTACAGGATACAACATCTCTTTCTGCAAATCAACACATCACCACAATGGCACTCCAGCAACTGAACAAAGTTGTAAATACTTCTCAATCCATAATCATAACTCGTAACACACTTGTCCAAGGAAATCTGCTGGTGTACCAACTTCAGCAAAACTAGACCTATTTGTTGTTATTCTGTAACCATCTAAACAATGTTCTTGAAAGAGGTGTGTAGCGCTACCATTAGCTTGTACTGACTAAAGAATCACCTGTAAAAATCAGTTAACTTGGTCGATCAAGAAAGACTACAGCTAAATTAAGATGTTTAGGCATGTTATAGTTGTGCCTTGTGCTAGGCTTATATTTAGTTATACTTATGTGGTTGTCAGATTTTTGAGGCAGGCTGTGATTGTTAGTGTCTTTTTCAGTCATTGCTCGGAAATAAGTAAGTTGAGTTGCCTTCCAAACTTTTCCATCACTCAGCAAGAAAGAGTTTGGACCAACATTCCTCTTCAGAGTATTGGGGGTAGTGAATCAGGGATGTGCTTTAGGAACGTGCTGAGGTATCTTTATTTGCACTCTCTCACCTGGTTGAAAAGAAGGAACCTGTGTACCACATTTTGCATCAGTGAAGCGTCTTATTGTGCAAAAAACTGACTGTGCAGGACAGGCAGCGCAAACTCAGCTGTCCCCATAAGTATGTTATCCATTTCTCTGTGGCCCAAACACAAGCAAGTGCTTCTTTTTTAAGTAAGGGAAAAGCAATGAGGGAAAAGCTCTTTGTGCAGTCAGGCTGTACTTGTATAAAAACAGCTCCAAGTCCATAGTCACATCAGTTGAAATGTAGGATCAAACAGTGTAAGTGGAGGGCTTGACTTCCTTGAAACTGTTGACTGCTTTAGGAGACCACATAAAAGAGTCTTCATTGTTGGCACATTCTCTCATGGGGGTGAACCAACAACTTTATTCAATACATTTAACTAAATTAAAAGTGTGACTGGTATCTCACAATCTGGTGTAGTGTGGCCGAATAAAGAAGCAACACAAAGTGTAGTGTGCATGATCTCCACCATCTTTATCTCTTCTTCAGTTTGCACTATGCATGCGCCAGCTCAGACATAAAATAGCATTACAGGACACAACAATAAGGCATACATTTGGCCTAGGTTAGTAGCTGGGACCTGGAAAGTGGAGAGATCTTTGCTGTCCTCAACTGGGTGCTGCACATATACAGCAGGTAAGCTCTCAGTTTTGCAGCCAGAACTTAAAGCCAATGTGTAAAAGTCAAAACATCAATGCGGTTTTATGTCTCAGCCTAGATATGATGGGTCACCCAGAGGTAGTGTCTGAGATGGAGAAGGAAGAACTGGGCCCTCTCATCTCTACAGAAGGCTTGGAGCAGCTGCAGAACAAATATGTGCAGAGTGTTCAAGTGAGTCAAGCTTAAATTAAGGGTGCGCCGATCAATTGGCCGCCAAACGTGATCAGCTAATAATCACTACAAATAGTGTGACCAGAGATCAGCTAAAACGACTGATCAGCAGGGCCAAAAAAAAGGGCCAAAAAAATGACACAAAATGGCGCAAACTTTCACTCTTTGTTCCCACATAAATAGGCTGCAAAAACCTCACCAGAAATTTAAAAGTAAGTACTAAGTAAGCACTGAGACCAAGCGGAGCAGCCCAGCTTAAACGCCACATAAGCTTTCTGTTTCGCAGACCCCGTAAGACAGTAAGAAACAAAATGAGAACCATAAGTATTGAAAGCGAGCACCATATTAGCCCAGCAGTCTGTACCACTCAGTCTGCTGGGCTGAGTAGTAAAGTCTATATAAACCCCACTTGCCCAACACTCTCCCTTCTTCAAACCAGCTCAAAAGAGGGAAGTAGTTCAGCTGTGCCTGAGAGTAGGTGGGCTATGCACACCTAGTTACATCAGGTATTATAATTTCTACTTCGTGTTTACTCCGCCCACCTACGGGCTTCACTAGTGGTTACCTACCCACCGCCAGTGGTTGTCCGAGAGCACTTCCTGCTGTTGGACAAGGCGGACGTCTCCTACTACTCCTCCTGCCCTCCTGCCTCTAAAGTGTATGCTTTTGTCTCGTCTCGCTCGTCATACTAAATTTCTCTTATTTTTCTTTGACTTTACTGCTTGCTGGACTCCTAAGAACTGGAAATGGATCTCATTACCTGGTCTCTGAGCGCAATTGACGCAATTTTTCCCAAAAGAAGGGTGCACCGGGAGAACCCATTTGCCCTAGCGGGACCTTTGCAGCAGACTACACACAGGACGCCTGGAAGAACTGACAAGTTCTGTGTTAAGAAGTTCTGTCCGTTGAGAACGTTGAGGATGTATTTTTTGGGGGATTTATGATAGTGGGGTTCCTGCTCATTGGTCTGGGGACTGCCTTAAACTATGGAAAGAAATTTAAGACAGCTGCCTTTAAAACTACCCAGCCGCTGTCTGCTGAAATTAAACAGTGCTTCTGTGACGTGAGTGACAGGCAGAAGGAATAAGAACAGAGAGTCGCACAGTCCGAGGAGCTGACCCGCGACATCTCAGCACGGACTGTGGACATACAGACAAGAATAGACAACACCGAGAGTCAGACCTGTGAGCTTCTACGCGGTATTATGGGTCTGACCATAAAACAGAACAAAGATACTCCACGAAATGGACGCACGCACTTGACGCTGAGAACTGGTTGATAATGATCCGGATAAATTACCGAAGATCAAAATAGATAAATTACAATTTCTGATGGGCTGCATGGTGTGGCTTGTAATCTTGTGTGTCAATTTATGTATATATGTATTATTATCCACACAAGACTAGTTTCCCCTTTGGGACCAATAAAGTCTATCTATCTATCTGTCTGTCTGGTCTGGTCTGGTCTGGTCTGGTCTGATCTGATCTGATCTTATCTTAACTAGCTTATATATCTTATTTTATCTATCTATCTATCTATCTATCTATTTTATCTTATCTTATCTTTCTATCTAAGGCCGTAGGAGATCAATGTACTCCCAGCTGGACAGGTTCTTCAACGATTGGCGTGGGAACAAAAATCCCCAAGAACAATGCGGGCCCACCTCTCCCAAGAGTGGCCATACACGGCCCACCCCAGGCAACTGTGTCCAGACTGCTTCTCCCAAGAGCATCTGATGCGTCACCTGTGAGTCTAATCAAGCCGTGCCCAGGATCGCGTGTCCCCAGAGCATGACACCATGATCATACTCCAAGACCTCAGTGTCTCTGGTCGGGGGACAGACCACCTCTCCCAAGAGCATCCATCCTGCCCGCTGAGCCGTGACCGCCTCTCTCAAGAGCACACAGGCCCCCCACAGCTGTAGTAACAACAATAACATCTGTAATGTGCGATGGCCTAGGCGACGAGGCTCTGGCTTCCATTCAACACTGAATGAGTGACAGAGCACGCAGACACGTCCCTGAGATAGAACCGGACAAAGGTGGACACAGAGGACCAGGATGCCGCATAGCATATATCCTCCACAGAGATACCCCTACACAGGGTCACCAACGTGGCAACCACTCGGCTAGAGTGTGCCCTGAGCAAGGCTGGGGGAGGGCGGCCTTGAGCCACGTAGGCTGCCCCAATGCCCTCACAAATCCAATATCCCAAATGTTGGGCCGACAACAGGGTCCTATGCCCCCTGGCCCCGAAGCAGCGTGGAGCGCACATGACCGGACACAACATAAGTAACCATGCATCTACTGTCGACCCATCTGAGGTGGTGCAGAGAGCTCTAATCCTGATCACCCTGTACTGGAAGGACGAGGTGATAACCTTCGGCTGAACGGCTGGGTTGGGCCAAAGATGAACCAGGCTTCCATCCTCACTGAGCGACACTCAACAAAGCGTTGAGTGTCACGGGAGCATGCCAGAGGGCAGGATTAGGGATCTCTGCTGCCCTCCAATGAAGGAGGAACTGACCATCTCGTGATCTCGTTTTCAGCTAGGGGAAAAGTGCTGAAGCACCCTCTGCACCTCCACCCTCTCCAGTACATTGGTATGGGCTAGCGGGGACTCCCAGGCCCCGCCCACTGCGAGCCGGCCTAAAGTCCCGTCCCGTTCTGAGTGAAGCGTCCGTAAACACCTCCACATAATGTGGGACGCATCCCATGCGCATTCCCAGTTGGAGACTGAGACAGAAATCCAGGTCCTGCAGAGCCCCTGGGACAATGAGACAATCTGTCTGTCCTGCGTGGGATGCAATCGGAGCTGAGCAAACCAGCGTTGGAGCCGTCTCATATGAAGGAGCCCCATGCGCACCACTGGGTGAGCCGCCGCCATCATGCCCAGTAGGGACCGGACCAGACAAGACGGGGCCGATGGAGCCACCACCAGCCTCTGGACCAGACTCCTGAGTGTCACCTATCTCTCCACAGAGAACCGTGCGTGCATGGTCTTTGCATCCAACTCTAGTCCCAGGTACGTCACCTGTTGAGCTGGCAACAACAAGCTCTTGGCCTGATTCACCACGAACCTCAGCTTCAAGATGTGACGCAGTAATCCGTATGCTCCACGGCCTCCTGGCGGGAGGGAGCAAGGATGAGCCAGTCGTCTATGTAAGTCAGGATCCTGAGACCCTGACGACGGACTCCACGCATTTGGAAAAAGTGCGTGGGGCGAGGGAGTAGCCGAACAGGAGAGGTTGAACTGAAAACACCAAATCTCAATGGCAAACTTAAGAATTTTTTTGTGCCTTGGCAGGATGGAGACATGAAAATCGGCATCCGTCAGGTCGATTGAGGTCATCCAATCCCCCGGGTATACATTCTCCAGGAGGTGCCTGATTGTTAACATGCGGAACCTCCTGGTGGGCACATACACGTTTAGGATGCGCAGGTCCAGGATCGGCCTCACTCCCCCATTTCTCTTTGGGACCAAGAAATGGGAGGAGTAAAACCCTGTCTCTGCCTCCCTTCGGTCCAGCTCCGAAATTGCGCCACAATGTAGGAATCAAAGGGGGCCTGGAGGGCCGTGGCCGCTGCCCGAGTTGTGAGCTGCGTGTGAAGGACACCGCAGAAGGGAGGGCCACCCACCATCCAAAACCCATCTGGAGATTCGGGATGCGGGGGGGACCCCCTTTCAAGAGGGCTGCCATACCCTTTCGGGAAAGGGCCCTGCTGGGGTTGTGTGGGTGGCTGGGAGTAGGTTGCTGTCTGAGCTGGAACGCCCTAGGTCTTGAGGTCCTGAAGGGGTTGCCCCACTCCTCCAGGTGGGACACCCCTAGTAGCTGCCTGTGTGGCCTGGGGAAGCAGGCCATAGCCGCCCCCGTAGCCCAAAACTCGGCGCTGCCTTGATAACAACAGGGGCGAGCCCACTGCCCCCGATATCTGCACACCGCCCCTGGCAGTTGCAGAGTGAAACATGGGCCATTTACCAGCTGCATATGAGTTACAGGAGACCGCAGGGGAGCGCCTCTTAAGCCCCTCCCCTGGGAGCATGGAAGGCGCCGGTACTGGTGTTGATACGCCGGGCCTACATAGCCAAACACAATCCGCGTGCTCTTTTAATGAGAAGTAACAGTCCCTGCGGCCTTTATTGACATAATTCTCATTAGAGGAAGACATGTGAGAGCAGTGGCAACAATGGAGGCTGATTTCAGCCGGTCTACAAGAGACTGGATGTTAGGACCAAACAGGGATGAGGTGGAGAGCGGCAGACCGAGGATGCGTCTATTCTCCTGTTCCTTCAGGGAAGACAGGCCGAGCCACAGGTGTCTGGCACGATCTCATGGTGCGGCCCCCATCCACGGTGAATGCTTGGGACATCCTCAAGAGACCAGCTGCTGTGGACCTCGTCTATTTCATCGGGCGTGAGGACAGACCGCTCATGCGTGAGCTTGTCCAAGGAGCCTGCTAGAAAAGCCAGATTGCTATGGCCACTACCTGAGCTGCGTTAGCGTAGCAGCGATCCATCATCGATCCATCAGCGACGCCGTCCAAACTGTCGCTCTCTTATGGTAGAAGTTGAAGTTATGAAGTTTCTTCTCATAAATTTCATCATACATATAAAATCTATAAAACCTGAGTTCTGCGCTCAGCAGATCCGTACAGCTGGGGATAGCATGCTCGGGTCGTTATTGTTGTTGCAATAATTGGCATTAAAACTCTGCTTATGGGTTTTGCCTTTGGTGTTTGGAGACTGGAGAGGTCAGTTTCAGACACAACACAGAATATGATCATGGAGAGTTTGGGAATAAAGCTATTAACACAACATACCTGTCTTGACTGCAGGTGTTTTGTAACCTGTCTGCAATCGCAGACATACAGTCAGTCCATAAATATTGGGACCTTGACACAATTCGTATGTTTTTGGCTCTATACACCACCACAATGGATTTGCAGTGAAACAAAAAAGATGTCCTTTAACTGCAGACTTTTAGCTTTAATTTGAGGGTATTTACGTCCAAATCAGGTGAACAGTGTAGGAATTACAACAGTTTTTGTATGTGCCTCCCACTTTTTAAGAGACCAAGTGTAATGGGACAGATTAACAATCATAAATCAAACTTTCACTTTTAAATACTTGGTTGCAAATCCTTTGCAGTAAATTAAAGCCTTAATGTCTGAAACACATAGACATCACCAGACGCTGGGTTTCATCCCTGGTGATGCTCTGCCAGGCCTCTACTGCAACTGTCTTCAGTTCCTGCTTGTTCTTGGGGCATTTTCCCTTCAGTCTTGTCTTCAGCAAGTGAAATGCATGCTCAATCGGATTCAGGTCAGGTGATTGACTTGGCCATTGCATAACATTCCACTTCTTTCCCTTAAAAAACTCTTTTGCAGTATGCTTCGGGTCATTGTCCATCTGCACTGTAAAGCGTCATCCAATGAGTTCTGAAGCATTTTGAATATGAGCAGATATTATTGCCCGAAACAGGTCAGAATTCATCCTGCTATTGTCAGCTGTCACATCATCAATAAATACAAGAGAACCAGTTCCATTGGCAGCCATACATGCCCACGCAATGAAACTACCACCACATGCTTCACTGATGAGGTGCTATGCTTTGGATCATGAGCAGTTCCTTTCCTTTTCCAGACTCTTCTCTTCCCATCACTCTGGTACAAGTTCATCTTGGTCTCATTGGTCCATAGGATGTTGTTCCAGAACTGTGAAGGCTTTTTTAGATGTTGTTTGGCAAACTCTAATCAAACTCTGGCCTTCCTGTTTTTGAGGCTCACCAATGGTTTAGATCTTATGGTGAACCCTCTGTATTCACTCTGGTGTCTTCTCTTGATTGTTGACTTTGACACACATACACCCACCTCCTGGAGAGTGTTCTTGATCTGGCAAACTGTTGTGAAGGGGGTTTTCTTCACCAGGGAAAGAATTCTTCGGTCATCCTCAACAGTGGTCTTCCGGGTCTTTTGGTGTTGCTGAGCTCACCGGTGTGTTCTTTCTTTTTAAGGATGTTCCAAACAGTTGATTTGGCCACACCTAAAGTTTTTGCTATCTCACTGATGGGTTTGTTTTGTTATTTCAGCCTAATGATGGCTTGCTTCACTGAAAGTGACAGCTCTTTGGATCTCATTTTGAGAGTTTCCAAATGCAAATAGCACACTTGAAATGAACTCTGAACCTTTTATCTGCTCCTTGTAAATGGAATAATGAGAGAATAACACACACCTGGCCATGGAACAGCTGAGCAGCCAATTGTCCCATTACTTTTGGTCCCTTAAAAAGTGGAAGGCACATATAAAAACTTTAGTTAAAGCCTATCTTATTTGTTTCACTGCAAATTCATTGTGGTGTTGTATAGAGCCAAAAAGATAAGAATTGTGTCGATGTCCCAATATTTATGGACCTGACTGAATGTCTAAAGAACACTAAATATACAGCTTGATATTCTACTTACTGTATTTATTGTATTTTACTTTGATACAAATGTAAGTATATATTTATAGATGTTAGTGAAATTAAAGTTTATAGTTATTTCTGATGTCATTTTGAGGTGAGCTCTCACAAAACTCAACTGCGATATGAGGGAGAGGTTCACTTTATGACTCCTTTGTGACAGCTTTCTCCTGCATTTCTGATCATGGCACCTGAAAGTAAGAAATAAAAAAAGCTTTCTGCGCATGATCTGTGTAATTTTTGCATTTTTTTCAAGTTTTAGGAACACCCATTGTACGTCGCATTAACAAAAACCCCTAGAATTAATTGAATCCCCACACCCACAGCTCTACGGGTTCTCTGTGTGTGAGGATGAGGTGCACAAATCCTGCTGCTGCTGTAGTCTTTGCTGAGAGCAATAGTGGAGAGGTGCAACAAGGACATGCTACACATTTTATTACAATGTAGTAAAATAAAACAAATCAAGGAATAATGTCTGTCAATATGTATTAGATTATTGTCTGTGTTTTTACTGATAGAATACTGTACGGAGGCAGGACCAGGTGAACTTAACCAACCGTGAGGCCTGGGACAACTGCACTGGTTGCCCAAGTGATCAACCTCAAAAATACTGATTGGAGCACCCTTACCTTAAACCATTTAAATTACAGAGTGCACATACTTTAAGCCATATCTATTCCACTAAGTACAAATGACTGCATGTGTGTGGATGCTATTTGTGTTGCAGAAGAGTGTGTCTGAATGGATGTATAAAGCACTACAGGTGGAGCTGCAAGACTGGCAGAGAGACCAGGAGCCAGATACAGACCATGAAGGCTTTTATCACACCAGCCTGCCCACTATTATAACACAGGTGCTTGTGCATGTTAAACGCATGTCAAAGCTTCTACTATAACCAATGTCTGAGAGCTGAGAGCCAGGTCACCACAGACTCTGCAGTGCTGCAACTACACATGGGGATGTTGCAGAGATACAGGTTAAAAAAGGTTAAAAAGGTTGTAGGTGTCACTTAGTATTCAGTTTGCGTACAATAGGCTATATATGTAACCTTATGCATAGTTCACTTGTCATGATGTCTGCAGGCTCACATTAATTGCACACAGACATTTTTTTTAAATATTAAGACTAGTTTAGAATAGTCTTGAGAAAGAAAGAGACATTGGCACAAAGTGGATTTATTTTCTTATTTTGCACCATTAAGGAAATACCACTGAATTTTGGATTGTTGTTTTTCCATTAGCCATATTATTAACTAGACTATTTCACCAGCAGCCAAAATATGTTACAAAATTATACACTGTAACCTAAAACAGTACAGTATATACAATGACAATTTAGTATCTTAATTTTTGGGGGGCTGACTTTTATTGTATTGCCGTGACCTCACCTTTTTTGCTTTCTTTTGACCTTCAGTTGTACTAGGACCTTATCTGGGTCAGAATTTTGTTCAAGAAAAGTTCAAAAACTTTTTCTTTTCAAATATTTATTTATTGCTGTCTCTAGTTGCAGCATGCTTCATTAACTCTGTTGATATTGATTAACAAAATCATTGATTGTGGTACCTACTGACACCTACTAACATGGTGGTATTTCCATTACTTGTTCAGTCAGTCACTGCATTGTTTGTAGAGACCTGTACAAAATTATTATTCACTAACTAATACATTTTGGACCAATTAAGTAAATTATTATAAATTATTGGCACACCTGCCAAGATTTTTACTTGTGTATGAGCTGCTAAATATTGCAATGTTTCTTGCAATAATTATTCAACCAGATATGTTATTTAATACAGATGCTGGAGGAGAATTCCCGTGTTGCTCTGATGATTGGACAGTCTCTTCAAAACCAGATCATACAAATGGGACTGCACAAGATGGAGAACCTTCTAAACAGGTTGTTTATTTGTTTAACTATAGCCTAAATACTAAGATTATATTTTCATTCACCTCCATTTCTTTACACACTCTCCTCCAGGTTTCGAGAGGCATTAGTCGAATTTGGAAAAGAGTCACGTAGAGATCCAACCAACAAAAATAAGTTCTACCTGCATTATCTGCTGGCCTCCATCAGTAATTGCATCATACTCAAGTAATTCCAACATAACACTGGCAGAACACAGTTTCGTTACTTTTAAGTATTATAGTGTTAGACTAAAAACAATGCCTGTCTCACTGTGAAAAACAATGTAGTATCATGAACTAACGTTATTGGCATAGGACTCTTATTGGCATGGGACTCTTATTGGCATGGGACTTTTACAAGCTGCAGCTATTGTTTCCAAAATAACATTTCCACATAATTTCCCTTTCATCCAGATGCATTTTACAGACATGATACTGTATCTGTACCTTACACTGTCATAGCACCTAAAGACCTCCGATAATAGTGACAAATAATGTTCATAGAGAATGTGTAAATTGTCCTGGAATTGGAATTTGTTTCCTTTTTGTGTTATATTTGTTCTTTTTTGTGTTTTGTGTGTCACTAAGCCATTTTCAGTTTGAGTGCTTAAGTCTTTTATTATTATTATTGTTACCTATTTATTTAATTTTTTTTATAATATTCCATTTCTTTAAAATGTAAAATATGCAACTGCAAAAAAAGATTCCGAACAATGTGTAACCTATGTGTTGGAGTAATTTGTTATAAGGCTATAAAAAGCTTAAATAACATTAAAGTCTAAAATTAGGCTAGTAATCAGAAGACTAGAATTCACTAAAGGAGGGAGCAACAGAGACTGACAAGGTTGAGTTCTAGTTTGGTACCATATATTATTAAAGGGGAAAACAGGCAACATATAACAATAATACATAAGACAGAACAAATGGCCATTCAATAAAACACACACAAGTTCAGTTCAGCACAATCAGTATATCCACTGGTCAATCTCAATAACCAGTATGAGGATGAAAAGTTCACAAAGCACGACAGCAGACATGCGCAGCCAGAAGAAGTCTATGGTCCGCTCAATGCCCATGTGGCCCATGTCGTCATGTAGGCTGGTTAGAACAATGGGTCTCAGTTCGTCAGGCAACACCAACTGGAACGTGACTTGCTCTCCATTCTGTCTTCTCCGGTACAAGATTCCCTCGTGCAATTCGAGACGATTCAGTTCTCGTAACAAAAGTGCAAGATCAGGTAGCTCTTGCCTTGCTGTCGGAGGGACTTTCTCTCCAGTTTCCAGTTGGTAGATGACTTCTCTGATAACTAGGTTAGCGCGTTGTTTCTCCCTGAGGTCCTGAGGTGACAACAAGGAATAGATGACAGTTCAGGCTGGATTTCCCTGGCGTAGCAGTCAGGAATTGCTTCGGCTGACTCGAAAAATTCGACAAAGGTAATGGTACTCTCTAACGAATTACCAGCTGCAAAGGTTCGCTCGAGACAACTGTTACAGATGGCCGAGACAATGTCTGAATCAATTTCATTCAATTCACTGGAATTACTGGTGTGGTCTTGAGTGAACTTGAGTGAATCAAATCCCAGTCTTTCTGTATTGGAAAATCAGTGGAATGACTATGAGATCGTCGAGATAGGGCATCTGCATCAAGGTTCTGGTTTCCCGCTCGATATTGCTTGAGGGTATATGTAGAAAGGGCAGCAAGCCATCTGTGACTGGCAGCATCCAACTTCGCTGATGACAAGTGAGTGGGTTGTTATCAGTCACTTCCACGAACTCGGCCCCGTACAGATAATCGTAAAATTTTTCGGTAACACTCCACTTCAAGGCAAGAAATTCCAATTTGTGTGCAGGATACCTCGACTCACTTGCGGACAGACCACGGCTGGCGTATGCGATAATGCTCAGTTTACTCTCCTGCTCTTGATATAGAGCAGCTCCGAGGCCGGTGGTACTGCCGTCTGTAAACTTGGATCTTGATTGGTTGCATCTGCCCCCGTGACAGCATGACGTAAGTTATAGCAGCACCGTGATTGGTCCCATTACCCTATGTGCCCCGGCATAGTAGTCTCGCGACAGAACAGAAACCAACACAATATTAACTCCGCGTATATAACCCATTAAATGAATGAAAGATTAGATTTAAGATTTATCACCTGGGTTACAAATGTCAACAAAATGCCATTGATATTTTTGTCATTTATTTGACACAGGAGGTCCGCTGAGTGCTTGCAGCAACAACAGTCATCGTGGGCTGCAGGCCAGTTCTCCCAGACTCCTCCAAACCCCCTGGCTGCGCTGGATCGGACAGTGAGACGAGCTTGTCGCCTAGTCATAGATCAGCTCCAGCTGGACCTTCAGCCCTTCTTTTCAGGTCTGCTGACTCGACCCTGGCTGCTCCAGGGAGAACTCACTCTTAAATTGTGTGGAGTACTGGAACACCACCTTGAGCTGTACAGCCGAGTTCGACCCCCATGCCAACAGGTCACCCTTACTTTGATTCTCTGCTTAATTCGCCAACCTACTTTTGATAAAATCTTTTCAATGCTCTCATGCATGGCTTTATATGCATCCTGAAAGAAATTGGGTATAGTTTTCTAGTAATAGAAAAGAAATATGTTCTGAATGTAATACTTAAACAGTAAAAATTTCAAGATTGTTTACATTTAAATGAACAAGGAGATCACTGTTACTATCCTAATGATTAAGCAATTTTACCCAAGAGACACGTGTCGTCTTTGAGCTGGATGGATGTGGATGATAATCATAAAATATTTATATAATATATATATTATGTGATCGTGTGTGTACAGCAGCTGCAGGAGGAGGCCCAGTGGCTGCTGGTAGTGGAGTATGTCAGAGCTCTTATGCAGAGGAAGCTGGTGTGTCGGAGTGCAGACGACAGGAGCCAGCTGGCCAAGCAAATGCTTCATGATGAACAGCACTTCAGAGACATTTTTCACACTCTGGTCAGTGGTACACATTTGTGTTGGTCATCACTAACGCAAGTTGTAATTTTTTCCAATATGTATACCTAATATTACAGTTGACATAAAAAATAGTTGAGCTAAAGTTGAACTGGTTAGCCTGTGGACCTATAGGGGGCCCTATGGCCTACAGTGTACAGATCTCAACCAAAGAAGGCATCTGTATGTAGTGTTAAGAGTAGATGTTTTGTCCCTCATCCAAGGGAAGTTGTAACCCTGGCCATTGGCAAGTGTGATGAGGCAAGTAAAAACCCAAATGCTCAACTTGTTTTGGCCTTGCTATGAGGAGCCTGAATCTCATCCCAGTGTTACCGTATGTGTTTTATAGGTTCTCTGGCTTCCTCCCACCGTCCAAAGACATGCATGTTTAGGTGAATTGGTGAATCTTAAAATTGCTCAACATAAATAATATGAGATCTGTGTCTAAATGTTAGCCCTGTGACTAACTTGCCATTGTCCAGGCCCAATGCTGGGCTATGCCCCTAACAGGACTAAGCAGAGCGAATGCAATTTATAGTAGTAGTGCTACTAGTAATGCTGTGTAACTTTTACGCAGTGGTACTAATAGCACTAGTAGCATTTTGGAATTTTAAAGTCAGTGGTGGAATGTAACGAAGTATTTGTACTTCGTTACTGTACTTAAGTAAATTTTTACGTATCTATACTTAAGTAAAAAAAATAATGCATACTTATACTTTTACTCAAGTAGATTTTTCAGCAATTATCTGTACTTTGTACTCCACTACATTATTAAAATGCGTGTCGTTACATCCTTCCGAATCTTGTATAAAAAAAATTTTGGTCGACTGACGTTTTGGCGTTGCTCGCCAACAGTGTTGGGAAAGTTCACTTTCTACAAGAACTAGTTCAAAGTTCAGTTCACAAATTTTAAAATGAACTAGTTCAGTTCATAGTTCAAACTTCAAAATTTTGAACTAAGTTCACAGTTCCAAAAATGAACTAGTTCATAGTTCTTTTTTTCCATATGTTGCTGCAAGCTATTATTTTTCAAAATTATTGCCACAGCCCATATACAGTAGAATCACAGACAGCAATTATTTTATCAGTTTTAACAATGAAGCTATGCGTCAGATTTAATTTTCATATCCAATTTTCAATCCTTATCCAACCAGGGTTTACATTAGCATTGAGGGGACAGCATCTCCCCATTGGTGCTTTAATGCTTTGTTGCTGTCCATTCACTCCACACTAGTAGCAGCTGCAGCTTTCAACCCTACAGTACATTCTCAAAAACATGAGGAAAAACGTGCTGCTTGAATGGTCTTTTTTAAAGAGGAATTATTCAAAGAAAAACAGGACAGTAATCATTAAGGTGAAAACGTTTTTAAATTTTAATAATTTTCCATTGTCCACATGCTAAAACAGAATATTGAAATCCTGGAAAAATAGACCAGGCAGGTTCAACAAACAAGTTACATAAATGAATTTAAATGATCATATGCCTTACTACATGCTGCTGTCGCCTCCATGCTTTATTTATTTATTTATTTTTTTTGATGACGCGTCACGCATGCGGCGGACGGCGGTGCGACACAGGTGGCTGGTGTTGCCAGGTTTGGTGTTTTTCCGCTACATATTAAGACCGTTCATCAGGCAGTAATACAGCACGTTCAGTTCACGTTCACCCAAAATATGAACGAGTTCATGAACTATCGTTCAATGAACGCGTTCAGGCACAACACTGCTGGCCAATGCACGTTGAAACAGATTGGAGATCTGATTGATCAAAGAACTCACGCGCTCAGCGCGCATTTTGAAACAACACAAGCGGAACTGATGTAAATCGAAGAAAAGGACACGGTGGACACCAAATATCAAACATGGACGAAGAGCCAACAACGTCGACTGAGCTTGAGCCTGTGCCCTGCAGCTCTGATTCTGAGAGACATCCCTGGCCTTATTAAGCAAGTTATTTGAATTTAAAGGTTCAAAGAATGACTCCTGGCGTTTTCAATGTGTCAAGTGCCTACCTCAACGCAAAGAACTGTTGGCGTTTAAAAACTCCCCTTCAAATTTGAAGAAACATATAGAGGTAAGACATGCAATGCTAGTTATTAATATTTAAGTTACAAACTTGCTATGACATGGTGCTATGACTGTTATAGAAAAACGGATGTCAACATAACAAAAATATCACACCAGTATAATATTTGTTTCATGTAAGTTAGTGGTACCCTAACAGGGCAACTTCTTTAGCTGGTTATTAGCACAGCAGGGACGATAGCTTGCTAGTACGTTACATTTTTGGAGATGAGCAAACTACTGCTATATCTGTACATTCGTAGTTGGCTAAAATAGCTGTTTGTTTTGACTCGATGGAAAAAATGTTCAAACTTTTTATACGGCGTCGGCCCCTAGCTTCTTTACCATACAACATTGGGTATATAGTTGACATTCACAAGTAAGCATGCAGGCAAAACTATATCTTGGCGAGACGTTGGAACAAGAACAAAGGCCTAAGGATTGACCCTTGTTTGTGATTGTTACAATTGAACAGCACAGACATTGATACAACTGATTGTACTTTTACTTAAAAAAATACTTTAAAGTAAATTTAAAAGTATGTACTTATGACTTTTACTTAAGTAAGATGTTGATGTAGTAATTATACTTTTACTTAAGTATATATTTTGCAGGGTAGTTGTACTTTTACTTAAGTACTAAACTTAAGTACTTCCTCCACCACTGATAATTACACACGTGGACAAAAATGTTGGTACCCTTCGGTCAATGAAAGAAAAACTCAGAATAGTCACAGAAAAAACTTTATTCTGACAAAAGTAATAATAAATAAAAATTCTATGAATGTTAACCAATGAAGGTCAGACATTGCTTTTTAACCATGCTTCAACAGAATTATTTAAAAAAATAAACTCATGTAACAGGCCTGGACAAAATTGATGGTACCCTTAGAAAAGACTGTAAATAATGTGACCAAATGGATATGTTAATTCAAGGTGTGTGCACTAATTAGCATCACAGGTGTGTACAATCTTGTAATCAGTCAGTGGGCCTATTTATAGGGCTTCAGGTAGTCACTGTGTTGTCTGGTGACATGGTGTGTACCACACTCAACATGGACCAGAGGAAGCAAAGGAAAGAGTTGTCGCAGGAGAATAGAAAGAAAATTATAGACAAGCATGATAAAGGTAAAGGCTATAAGACCATCTCCAAGCAGCTAGATGTTCCTGTGACTACAGTTGCACATATTATTCAGAAATTTAAGATCCATGGGACTGTAGCCAACCTACTTGGACGTGGCCGCAGGAGGAAAATTGATGACAAATCAAAGAGATGGATAATCCGAATGGTAACAAAAGAGCCCAGAAAGACTTCTAAAGAGATCCAAGGTAAACTCCATGCTCAAGGAACATCAGTGTCAGATCGCACCATCCGTCGTTGTTTGAGCCAAAGTGGACTACATGGGAGACGACCAAGGAGGACACCATTGTTGAAAACAAATCATAAAAAAGCTAGACTGGAATATGCCAAACTACATGTTGACAAGCCACAAAGCTTCTGGGAGAATGTCCTATGGACAGATGAGACAAAAATGGAACTTTTTGCCAAGGCACATCAGCTCTATGTTCACAGACGGAAAAATGAAGCATATCAAGAAAAGAACACTGTCCCTACTGTCAAACATGGAGGAGGCTCTGTTATGTTCTGGGGCTGCTTTGCTGCATCTGGCACAGGGTGTCTTGAGTCTGTGCAGGGTACAAGGAAATCTGAAGACTATCAAGGGATTCTAGAGAGAAATGTGCTGGCCAGTGTCAGACAGCTTGGTCTCAGTCGCAGGTCATGGGTCTTGCAACAGGACAATGAACCAAATCACACAGCAAAAAACACCCAAGAATGGTTAAGAGGAAAACATTGGACTATTCTAAAGTGACCTTCTATGAGCCCTGACCTCAATCCTTTTGAGCATCTTTGGAAGGAGCTGAAACATGCCGTCTGGAAAAGACACCCTTCAAACCGGAAACAACTGGAGCAGTTTGCTCATGAGGAGTGGGCCAAAATACCTGCTGAGAGGTGCAGAAGTCTCATTGACTGAGTTTATTTTTTTAAATAATTCTGTTGAAGCATGGTTAAAAATAGGGCTGGGCGATATGACGAAATATATCGTCTGGACGATAGAAAATGTCTATCGTTTTATTTAAGGCTCTATAGTTTACGCCACGATAAGGCGTTTACGGCAGAATTTTACGTCAAGATGCACCTCACGCCAAGGCATGCCCATGCACGCTGCAATACATAAACAAACATGGAGGAAGACGGTAGTACACGCGGTTCAGACCAGGGTAATTCTAAACAAGATGACCAGCCAACCCAAACCGAGGAGCTTGTACCTAAAAGAGGGGCGACTTCTGTTGCATGGACGTGGTTTGGATATAAGAAGACCGACATACATCAGACAACATTTGTTTGTAAAGTTTGCCGGCTCCCAGTGCCAACAACGGATTCCAAAACTACAAATTTATTTTATCACCTGCGCAAGAACCACGAAAAAGAATACAGAGAGAGTCAACGAGCAAAAACTGCAAAAGCAGCGTCGAGTGGTGGCGTAAGCGCTCAAAACAAACTCCAGACACAGACGCTGCAACAGGCTTTTACGCATGGCACACCATATAGCCATAGCTCCCGCAGATGGAAGGAGATCACTTCTGCTGTTGCAGAAAGGTTTTTTTTTTCACTTGTTGGATTTTGTAAAATTATATTGAGGCTGATTTTGTGGCTGCAAACTTAAAAGGCTCCGTGTGTAGTATTTTATAACCAACATTTATTTTTAGGGGCTATGACAGCAGGCCTGTATTACTTTTGTTTGCTGCTACCATTCAAACTTGAAAGTTTTTTTTTTTTTCACTTGTTGGATTTTGTAAAAATATATTGAGGCTGACTTTGTGGCTGTTGCACTTTAAACTATGAAGTTTACGTTTGGTATTTTGCCCTGCACCATGCTCTTTAAACCTCAGAGGTTTTCAGTTTGTTACTTTTTATATCCAATAGGAATAGACAGGCCATTATCAATGTTTGTGGTTGCTTTCTATTGCCTGCTCTATAAGAATACTACTTGGAAACATCTTTACACCTACATGATGCTGCAAGAGAAGTCTGAGTGGTGTTACTGTTAAAAGTTGGCTGCTGGCAGCCTGCTGCTATATGTTGAAATATTTTAATGGCAGGTGTTAACATTACCAACAGTCTTGCTTGCAAAAAAGGTTCTAAATAAAATAAATTTAGTCCATACTACCGTTTTGTTTTGTAAATCATTTCAAACTGCATTTCCACATTGTAATTTTGTACGCACAGTCCTGTGTCTCATCCTTTGACCGGCGGGTGGGCGGTTCGATCCCCGCTCGAAACATCCCAAAACATCATAACATCCCGCTCTCCCCCACATACTGTCGTTGTGTCCTTGGGCAAGAAACTTAACCTACATTGCCTCCAGTGAGTGTTCTGTAACACTGGTAAATAGCTTAATGAATGTAAAGCGCTTTGAGTGCCTACTACAGTAGGTGGAAAAGCGCTATATAAAAAAAAATAATAATAATAAATAATGCTTAGCACCAGTGTTGAGCAATAATGACGCTACAAGTTGCAACGATACTAGCTTAACTAAATTCCTCAGTAGCATGGTGGTAGTGTTGCTGATTTTGGAATCAAATATTTTTTATTATGTAGTGCAGAAGCGTCCGCCCAAGCTACATTTTAATTACAAAGACATTTTTCCTGTAGCGGAACATACATCACCAGAAGGTCCGTAGCCATAGGTCTACATCCTCTTAAAAAAATCTGAGCCACAGCATCTTGTATTTGATTTTCATGGTTCTTTGTTGATGCTGCTGCAGTAAAACACCGCTTTGCGCACAGTTGTTTACATTTGTTAGAAACAAAACTTAAGCCGCATGGCTCATTTCTCATAAATCTACAACAACATTCACCATATGTCATTTAATGCCCACTAATAAATAGGGATGGGTATCGTTAAGGTTTTAACAGTATTACTACTCTTACCGATACTGCTTAACGGTCCGGTACTTTAACGGTATTCTTATCGGTACTTTGTGTTGTGTGTGTTTTTTTAAGAACAAGTTGAGAACAGAATTAACATTTTGAAGCAGCTTTAATATATATATATATATATATATATATAAATTCTTGTTTGAGGTATCTTTGCCCATTCTTCCTTACAAAAGTCTTCCAGTTCTTTGAGATTTCTGGGCTGTCTGTCATGCATAGATTTTCAATTATGTTGAGGTCAGGAGATTGTGAAGGCCATGAGAAAACCTTTAGTTTATGCCTCTTGATGTAATCCACTGTGGATTTTGAGGTGTGTTTAGGATCATTATACATTTGTAGAAGCCATCCTCTCTTTAACTTCAGCTTTTTCACAAATGGCATCAAGTTAGCATCCAAAATTTGCTGAAATTTTATTGAATCCATTTTTCCTTCTACTCGTGAAATGTTCCCTGTGCCACTGGCTGCAATACAACCCCAAAACATGATTGATCCACCCCCATGCTTAACAGTTGGACAGAGGTTCTTTTCATTAAATTCTGTGCCCTTTTTTCTCCAAGCATACCTTTGCTCATTCCGGCCAAAAAGTTCTATTTTAACCTCATCGGTCCACAGAACTTGTTTCCAAAATGCATCAGGCTTGTCTATACGCTGATTTTTGTGTTGAGGACGTAGAAGAGGTTTTCTTCTGATGACTCTTCCATGAAGTCCATATTTGTACAAGTATCTCTTTATAGTGGAATAGTGTACCACAAATCCAGTGTCTGCCAGATCTTTCTGGAGGGATCGTGCAGTCAAACGTGGGTTTTGACTTACTTTTCTCACAATCCTGCGAGCCGTTCTGTCTGATATTTTTCTTGGTCTTCCAGATCTTGCTTTAACTTCCACTGTTCCTGATGACTGCCATTTCTTAATTACATTCCGAACAGAGGATATTGGCATCTGAAAATGCTTTGCTATCTTTTTATAGCCTTTCTCCTGCTTTGTGAGCGTCAACTATTTTCAGTTTCAGTTTTCTAGACAACTGCTTAGAAGAACCCATGGTGCTGATTGTTGGGGCAAGGTCAGATGAGTCTGGGCATTTAAAACCTTTGAGATTGACATCACCTGGTCTATCCAGACAATGATTGAGAACAATCCATGACACTGTCAGGTCCTAGCTTGCCAAAGGGGGCAGTACAAGGTATTAACTCTGCAGGGTGCCCAAACTTTTGCAGACACCATTTTTTTGTTTTCTGTTATTTTGAAAGTGTAAATGATGGAAATAAAATCTAACTTTTTTGACTTATTATAATAATATATTATTATATCTGATCTGTCATTTGATGCCTTTTGGAGATTTTTCCATCTTTTATTGGCGTCTTATTGCACATTAATAAAAATTTTTACCTGGGGTGCCCAAACATTCGATCCCCACTGTATATCATCAAACCCCTCAGTAAAGGTCTTGAAAATATAGTTAGGTATAAGGCGGTGCTTGTAGGTGCTACTGTGTGAAGTGGAGATTTCTGACTCAGAGGGCCGTATCTACAGCAAAGGCCTGAAGGTGATCAAGACAGTGGTATATTTACTCACCGGGGCAGCTGATCAAGAGCTTGGATGGGATTCGGAGCAAAATACAGTCCCAAACTCATTGGTGCCTAGTCA
Source organism: Perccottus glenii (assembly GCA_024416835.2). Classification (NCBI taxonomy): domain Eukaryota; kingdom Metazoa; phylum Chordata; class Actinopteri; order Gobiiformes; family Odontobutidae; genus Perccottus; species Perccottus glenii. The sequence goes on from CM044563.2 coordinate 27,489,386, forward strand.
TCTATGCCTGGGCTTGGACCAAGTCCTGACACCTGTCTGCTCTGTCTGTCTGAGACCTGCGCTGCCATACACGCATTACCATGCTCCAGAGCTTGTTTTGAAGCTGAACTGATCATGCGGTGTGATTGAGACCAATTGACTAGAGGATGGCTTTACATGACGTGAGTAAAAGAAAAATCCCTGTTTGTTTGTTTTTTTCTGTCTTTAGTCCACTACCAAATTAAAATAATCTAAAACGCAGTTTGTATAAAATACTCTTCTGAGTTTTGATCAGGAAGATATGGCCCAGAAATAAAACACAACATAAATTATTAATAGCAATAACCTTTAGCTGCACTGCCCTAAAAATAAAATCAGTTACAAAAAATACAAACGGACCTGTTCCTGTTTGTTTTTTGTCCATCTAGAACTGAACATGAATCTAATAAACATCTCCCAGTTTGTTAACAACCTAAATGTACATGCCTGCACCATATGTAGGCCCCTTTTCATCTTTTTGGCTGTGCTTAGGTTTTGAAAAAGGTTTGCTTTTGAAAGCCATGTCAGTCTCACTGCATATTTACAGTGATAACTATTGTTATTATTTGTATAATATTATGCGTATTGTGAGGAGAACTGTAAACTTAATGTCACTCTCATTTCTGACACTCTCTAAAGACAAAAGCATTTAGCATTTAGACAATACACTGCTGGGTTTTCTGGCTTAATATTTTTCATACCTGTCACTTTATTGTTGTATCTCTAAGTCTGCCAAATAAATTCAGTGCGGTAAGTATTATTGTTTTGAAATTTGTAGCAATGATTGCTAGCCTATTTGGGGACACCGGGGACAGGGTCTGTTCTAAAGAGGGACTTTTTCATGTTTTTGACAGACATTAGTGGGGACGTGGGACTGTCCCCGTTAAATAGGGACACAGAGTCACCCTATAAGAGCACCATTTGAACATTCACATCAAATGCAATGTCGTTCTTGCAGACACGTAGATGTGTAGACACTGCAGTACCCATTTCTCGCACAGACTGCACTCCAGCAACACACTGCTACACAACCCATAATTCTGTGGATCAATAACCATTTTCAGCACTGATCCAACACATTAAGGACAAATCAACCACTTACTAATTTATTCAATTGTGCAACATACATACATTATGAGCCATTCCTGTGGGCTGTAATTCTCTCAAACAGAGGGTTTCCTTTTCCAAGCGATATCTTACGCGATGAGGCACTTGCAGATGGGGTTTCATTGTCTAATCTGTAGTTATTTACTTTCTTTCTACTAGCTCTTGCAAGTGACAGCTGTTGCTGTCCTTACTGTGAAGGTTTATGAGCTGACTTTGGCATTGTTGGCATTCTCTCTCAAGCGAAAAATAAACAAGGAAGCAGCAATACGTGAGAAACAATCACCTAGTCGGAAATTCACAAACAACAACTCAAACATTCGTGGTTGGTTGTTTCTACAAAGCAAAAGCACATTTTAAATAGACAACAGTGACAACAGCTGTGTAGGAGACTGAGAGAGACTTTACAATGACACCAGGCATGTTTCTCTGAATATAGACAGCACTGGAGCTTTTCTCTTTTTTCTTTATAATTTTTTTTTTTTTTTTTTTTTTATATAGCACTTTTCCACCTAGTAAGCACTCAAAGCGCTTGCGTTAGAATGCTAACTTTTAGTGATTTCCGGTAGAAATCTAAAGGCAAAAGTTGTCAGAATGTAATGAAATAGGTTTATTTTGACAAGAAAGCTAAGATGTTAAGGGTGCAAGCTAGTCCAAAATCTCAAAATTGACCACTATTGACCACTGCAAAACAATGGAATACTGCGCTTCCATGGTGACTGTCATGGTGAAAGTCACTATGGCATTGAGTAATACACTGCAAATCCAAATGGCAAAAACAGCAGACATAAGTACATCAAACAGTGAATCGTGCAACTATGACAACTTATCTTGCTCTTGGCTTTACTGTGTATATATATATATATATATATATATATATATGCAAAAGTATTCAGCCCCCTTGAACTATGCGACCTTTTGCCACATTTCAGGCTTCAAACATAAAGATATGAAACTGTAACTTTTTGTGAAGAATCAACAACAAGTGGGACACAATCATGAAGTGGAACGAAATTTATTGGATATTTCACACTTTTTTAACAAATAAAAAACTGAAAAATTGGGCGTGTAAAATTATTCAGCCCCCTTAACTTAATACTTTGTAGCGCCACCTTTTGCTGCGTTTACAGCTGTAAGTCGCTTGTGGTATGTCTCTATCAGTTTTGCACATCGAGAGACTGAAATTTTTGCCCATTCCTCCTTGCAAAACAGCTCGAGCTCAGTGAGGTTGGATGGAGAGCATTTGTGAACATGTTTTCAGTTCTTTCCACAGATTCTCGATTGGATTCAGGTGTGGACTTGGAGGTGCACGTGGCAGAGTGGTTAGCACTCCTGCCTCACAGCAAGAAGGTTGTGAGTTCGAAACCCGGTCGACTCAAACATTCTAGGCCGACTCCGGTCTTTCTGTGAGGAGTCTGCATGTCCTCCATGTGTTACTGTGGGTTCTCTCCGGGTACTCCGGCTTCCTCCCACCATCCAAAGATCAAGCATGTATAGGTTAATTGGCAAATCTAAAGCGTCCCTAGTGAATGAATGTGAGAGTGAATGGTTGTTTGTCACTGTCTATGTCTAAATGTTAGCCCTGCGACTAACTGGCCACTGTCCAGGGTGTACCCCGCCTCAGGCCCAAAGCTGCTGGGATAGGCTCCAGTGACCCGCGACCCCTAACGGGACAAAGCGGTAGAAAATCAATGAATAAATATATATATATATATATATATATATATATATATATATATATATATATATATATATATATGTATGTGTGTAGCCGGGTCAAATAGAAAATGCAACTTATTAAAAAGTAGTTACAAATCGCCCTTTAGCCAGAAGGTGTCACGCGTGATGTCACCACAGCGCAACAGCAAAAGGCCTCGGAAAATGACTGAGGCTGTGTCCAAATTCAGGGTCTACATCCTTCGGATTACTCATTTGAAGGATGTTACGTCACAGCGCCGCGACGAAGGCTGTCCAAATTTGTAGGGTCCTTCAAATGCGGCCCACAAATACGTCCTCCTTTTCCCCGAATTGGAAGGATGGGTGTGGTGGATCCTTTCCCGTCCTACCTATCCCATAATTCTTTTCAGCAGAGCGTAATGGCGGACGAAGCGAGCGATAGCTAAAGTTTATGCTTCGGCTCAATGAATTTGTAGGGGAAATTAGCAGAATACTTAAAAACATAAATAAAAATAGGCTATAATGGCTTACCTGGATATGACTGTCTTGTAGTCTGATATAAAAAACTATCCGACAACGAGTAAAGAAAGTATTTAATTTATTTAATTGTTTTATTTCTTCCAAAAGAATTAAAATGAGGAGAATAACTCTTTGTTTGTCCATTTTCCCGCTTCTTGCTTAGCGCTGTCACGGTTGCTAGGTGACAGGATATGAGCAACGGGTAAGGGAGGGAACTGAAAGAAGGGTAGGCTGTCCAAATTCCGACTTCCGGGTTTTGCGGTCGTCAGAGGACCCCTCCTCCTTCAACCGGGTAGGAAGGATCCTAAGGAGGATGCAGACCCTGAATTTGGACACAGCCCTGAGAGAACGTCTAGGATTATACTTGGATTGAATTTGTGGAGGCAAGGATTGTTGTGGAGTGTTGCTCGTCCTGTGAGGCGTGTTGCTGCTCACGAGGAAGAGATCTTGAGCTGCACTACGACGTGAGTGCTCGGTTATAATTCTTATGGTTCATAAGTGTATTGTTTTTTGTTTATTCACAAACTTTGTACATTTTGTGGTGAATGCAGAGGGGAGATTGCACTGTCCAGGGTCCTTCGGTGTGCTGGGGTTGGTCTGGGCACTGTGTCGGCCATTTTGAAGTGAGTTTAAGTTCAATGTTAGGGCTGGGCAAGTTAACGCGTTTTTATCGCGTTAACGCATTAATGAATTAATGCGACAATTATTTTATCGCGCGTTAACGACGGCCGATTAGTATAGTGAAAGATGTCGGTCTGAAGAACATTCTTAGGATCGCAACGAATGACTGCACGTATGAGCCGCCCTCATCCAGTGCTTTAAGTGGGCCGGTACGCACCTGTACTCGGTACCGCCACTTCTCCGTGCGCCCAGAACGTGCTTTTAGCGTACTGGTACGCTCATTTCGACATCTGTTTTAATAGAGGTTTTAATCCTTTGCCTGCTCTGCCGCTTTCCAGAGCGCCCTTCACAATGCACGCTTCCTAATTCGTCCCACCAAGAGCAGAGACTACATTACCCATACACCCTTGAGTTCGGCAAGTGAAAGGGAGAGGGTGTGTGAAACGCGCGGGAACTGCATTCACATGCTCTGACTGTAATGAAAACACAAGAGAGACATTTATATTGTTTATATTGTTATAATGTTATGATTGAAGCTCTGGACATAACTTGTTTTTCTATAACAAACTAAAGAAAATATTAATGCCCTGTCAGTGGCAAATATTTTTGGTTTTAATATTTTATTTGATTACATTAATGTTTAAGTTCAGATTTACAAGAAATGTTTTAACTGCTGTAAAAAGCACATTATTTGTTTAAAGTGTTGTTTAAAGTGCAAACCAAATGTTATTGCACTTTTGTTCATATAGCAGTTCTTTCAAAATGTATGCAGTACACTAATTTTGAATTCATTATTAAATTTTGTGTATAATGCGATTAATCGCGATTAATCACAGAACATTGTGCGATTAATCGCGATTAAACATTTTAATCGTTGCCCAGCCCTAATATATATATATATATATATATAAAAAAACTTGGGAGTGGAGGTGGGGTGGGGGGGCATGGCAAAAAAAGTTTGAGAAGCACTGGCTTAGAGGACAGTTTTGAGGTTCAGCTTTAATATCTAAGCAAGAAAAGATGTGTGGCTGTCATTCAGTATTGAGACCTTGCTAGACCTGGATGGGGCTGGGGATGCAAGCTCCCCCTAGACAGACTTCTCCAATTATGACCTAGCCGAGATGATGGGCATACGGAGCATTCTGAGGACCATTGTAGTGTTCTCTAACCTTGTGCACTCGTGGTATGTCTCAGCAAGTAACAACAAGAATTGCAGCGTTAGGATCTAGAGCTGGTATCTCATCTGCGACCCACTTCAGGTGAGTAAAGTGCTTTGAAATTTCCGGTGTTGGTATCTCAGGGGCTGTCCAGACGGAGACGCGAATCACTGTATCCATATACATTTTGTATCGTATTGGCGTTTCGTCCACATGGATCCGGCGTTTTGGGAGACTGAATCCGCTATTATCTGTAACCGGGTTCTAAAGTGGATAAATCTGAAACCTTCACCCTTGCGGTGTCGTGTGTACAGCCAATCCGTATATTCTGTGAAAAATGATGATGTCATTGCATCACGTGTCGGCAGTGTTGTGCCTGAACGCGTTCATTGAACGATAGTTCATGAACTCGTTCATATTTTGGGCGAACGTGAACTGAACGTGCTGTATTACGGCCTGATGAACGTTACTGTGAACTCGTTCATTCTGGTGTCTGTGAACGGCACGCTCTCTCAGGTTAACTTCGTTCAATAGGGTGCCAGATTTCTATAGAACCTTCAAGGCGAAAACCCGGCTAAAACACACGCAAACGGGTCTTAATATGTAGCGGAAAAACACCAAACCTGGCAACACCAGCCACCTGTGTCGCACCGCCGTCCGCCGCATGCGTGACGCGTCATCAAAAAAATAAATAAATAAAGCAGTAAGGCGACAGCAGCATGTAGCAAGGCATATGATCATTTAAATTCATTCATGTAACTTGTTTGTTGAACCTGCCTGGTATATTTTTCCAGGATTCCAATATTCTGTTTTAGCATGTGGACAATGGAAAATTATTAAAATTTAAAAACGTTTTCACCTTAATGATTACTGTCCTGTTTTTCTTTGAATAATTCCTCATTAAAAAAGACCATTCAAGCAGCACATTTTTCCTCATGTTCTTGAGAATGTACTGTAGGGTTGAAAGCTGCAGCTGCTACTAGTGTGGAGTGAATGGACAGCAACAAAGCATTAAAGCAACAATGTCCCCTCAATGCTAATGTAAACCCTGGTTGGATAAGGATTAAAAATTGGATATGAAAATTAAATCTGACGCATAGCTTCATTGTTAAAACTGATAAAATAATTGCTGTCTGTCATTCTACTGTATATGGGCTGTGGCAATAATTTTGAAAAATAATATCTCGCAGCAACATTTGGAAAAAAAGAACTATGAACTAGTTCATTTTTGGAACTGTGAACTTAGTTCAAAATTTTGAAGTTTGAACTATGAACTGAACTAGTTCATTTTAAAATTTGTGAACTGAACTTTGAACTAGTTCTTGTAGAAAGTGAACTTTCCCAACACTGCGTGTCGGCCTCGTCACACGTAACAGCAACAACAATAATGGCGGACTACATGATTGAGTTCGTGCTGCAGAAGCTACTAAGCCTACTAGCTTTATTAAAGCAAAATCTATTGCTTCTATGCAGTTGTGGTGAGCAACAAGCGATAATGGACAACACCATACGCCACATGCTCTTAGACCCACCGCGAAAGAGAACCAGGAGAGCAACCTGGAGAAAATGAATGGAGAGAGAATTTCCGCATGTCCAAAGCACTCAGAACTCAGTCCGTATATTGAAGAGCAAACAACAAACACGAGGGCACCAATTACTGCGCATGCTCAAAGTCTTCTTCTCCGTGTATAGCGTATATCTGTGGCAGAATTACAGCGCCCCATACTGGTCTGGCATATATACTACATCGTTTTCAGCCGGTCTCAGTGGTTTCGTTTGTACGTAGATATTTCCTGAGACGACGCCGTCTCAAGATCGGATAGGGGATGCACTGGCTTCGTGTGGACATAGCCTCAGACTGGTCATTTGGGAGCATATCAAGACAAGGCAAGGCAATTTTATTTATATAGCACAATTCATACAATGGGTAACTTAAAGTTCTTTACAGAAATAAAAGACAATTTACAAGATTTAGATTAAGAAACATTTTTAAATAAGAGTGCAGATAAAAAACACTTTAAACTGAGCTAAAAAGGAAAGTTTTTAACCTCTCCTTGAACATTGTTAAAGTTGAGGCTTGTTTTACTTCATCTGGGAGGCTGTTCCAGATTTTTGCTGCATGAAACTTAAACGCTGTGTACTGTTCCCACTACGTGTTTTATACACCCAGTATGTAAACGCAAATAAACAGCAAGCCAAACTCGATTTTCACGAGCCAGGATCCGAGCGCCTTGCTCCTTATTGACGGTCTTCTCAAGACAGATGAAAATTATGAGTGAAAAGCCATTGATTTCGGAGGTGTAGGCAAGTTGTGGATTGCTTGGAGTAGCTTGCACATGAGTAGTTGACAACACGTTTTTCTCATGAACTTCTTCTACCCATAATGCATTGCAGTGACTAACTATGCCTTCACAATGAAGCACAGATAAACTAATACTGTCTGCATATAAGATGATTTAAGCTGATTACTATTTTTTACCATGAAGTGCAACAAACGAAATATGAAATATGATGTTGTAATATGAACTTATTAAAAAGTTATTAAAAACATTTTTAACATTTTTTAATCTAAAGCTTTTTAACCAAAGGGCAGAACACGCTGCTTCACCTGTTTAGTTCTAACTCTGGGCACGAGCAGAAGGCCTGTCCCAGATGTTCTCAGAGTCCGAGGAGGTTCATAAGCAACTAGCATGTCAGAAATATATTCTGGTGCTAAACCATTAAGAGACTTGTAAACCGGTAGTGTTGTTTTAAAGTCTATTTTCTGAGCAACAGGAAGCCAGTGCAGTGATTTTAAAACTGGCGTAATGTTGTTGTACTTCCTGGTTTTAGTTAGAACCTAAGCAGCCACATACTGAATAAGCTGCAGCTGTACTAAGCCTCGTTTTGAGAGACCAGTTGGAGAAAATTATTTTTATATTTCCAAAGATCAATCTGTTGGATGCATTGTTATAGTGAATGGATTGGTCCATTTTCACCTGCTGTGAGTAAAATGTAAATCAGTGTCATCTGCATAATTATGGTAGGATACGCCACAGCTGCGTATCAACTGGCCTAAAGGAAGCATGTAGAGATTGAATAATAGAGGTCCCAAGATAGACCCCTGTGGAACCCCACATGTCAGGGCCATTTGGTCTGACACACAGTTACCAACCGAAACAAAGTACTTCCAGTGTTGAAGATAGGACTGAAACCATTTAAGGGCAGTTCCAGAGATGCCTATCCATTCCTCTAATCTTTTTGTCAGGATTCCATGGTCCACTGTATCAAACACAGAACTCAAGTCCAACAGAACTAAGACAGAGACTTTGCCTGCGTCAGTGTTCATACGGATGTCATTTGTGACTTTGATAAGTGCAGTCTCAGTCTGTGATGGGGCCTGAATCCTGACTGAAAAGGATCAAAGCAGTTGTTAAGTAATAGAAAGTCATTAAGTTGCTGATATACAACTTTTTCGATGACTTTTCCTAAAAATGGCAGGTTTCATATGGGCCGATAGTTGTTGAGCACTGTAGCATCAAGACTGCTCTTCTTTAGGAGAGGCTTAATGACAGCAGTTCTTAAGGCCCTTGGAAATGTTCCAGACTGTAAGGAATTATTGACTATATCAGTGAGTTGTGGTAACAAACTGCTTAGTACTGATTTTAGAAATCTAGTGGGTAAAACATCGAGGCAGCAGGTGGATGAACTCAGGCTGGAGACAGTTTTTTCAATTGTTCTGTCATTAATTTGTGTAAAATGTGTTAAACCAACCAAGTGTCTCCTAGGTGGCTCTAGCGTTGTTTATGCTCTTTGGATTTTATTGCATGTTTAATGCCTTGAACCTTGTCGTTGAAAAACAATGCAAACTCATTGCATTTAGTGGTGGAAACTAATTCTGGAGGAAATGGAGCTGGAGGGTTTTTTAATCTGTTCAATGTAGCAAACAGGACACGCGAGTTGTTACTGCTGTTGTTGATAATCTCCGAGAAGAATATTTCTCTTGCTTTTTGCAAAGTTTGATTGAAAACATGCAAATTTTCTTGTAATTTACGCCATTTTCTTTCGGCTTTTCGGCATTCCCTTTTATTTGCCCTGACAGAGTGAGCATTTGCCCTGACAGAGTGAGCCTCGTCCTGATCACTTTAACCTTAACAGGAACAATGGTGTCCATAACATTTAAAACACCTGAAGTATAACAATTCAACAAATCATCAACCTGACCTGATGAGTCATTTTTAACCCTGATTGCCTCCATAAACTGTGTCCTGGTGTTATCATCAATGTGTCTCTTCTGAACAACTGTAGCTTCAGGAGCACGTTTTAGAATTATGGACAGATGGAAATAGACACAAGAATGATCAGATAGAACAACATCAATCACAGTGACATCTGAAATATGAACACCTTTAGTAATGACCAGGTCCAGAGTGTGACCTCTGTTATAGGGTCGGCTCATTAACATGCTGACAAAGACCAAAAGTATCAAGAATAGTAGAAAGTTCTTTGGCATTTCTGTCACAAACATTATCCACATGCACATTAAAATAATGTTATCCCTAAGAAAGGCACACAGCAGAAATTTGTAATTTATATATTTGATCTTCGGTAATTTGTCCGGATCGTGATCAATCAGTTCTGGTCCTCAGCGTCAGTTGCGTGAGTCCATGTCGTGGAGTAACCTTGATGTATCCCTCACTATGTTCAGACCAGAAACACTACGTAGCAGCTCACCGGTCAGTTTTTCAATGATGTCCACTCTTTTCTGAGTGTCCTCAGATCGGGCCAAGATGTTGCGAATCAGCTTTTCGATTCGTGTGCCCCATTGATGTAACCCCTTCACATCAGTTAAGCCGCACAGTAGCTCTCCAGTCTGTCTCTCGGTGTTATGAACTCTTTTCTGTATGTCCACAGTCCGTGCTGAGAGGTCTCGGGTCAGCTCCTCGGATTGCGCATCTCTTTGATGTAACCCTTTCAAACTTTCACCCACGTCACAGAAGCACTTTTTTTCCCTAGACCAATGAGCAGGAATCCAGCTATCATAAATCCAAACATATAGATATCCTCGACGTCCTCCACAGACAGGGCTTCCAAACACAGAACCTGCCAGTTCTTCCAGGCGTCCTGTGAATAGCCTGCCGCAAAGGTCCCACCAGGGCAAATGGGCTCCCCCGGAGCACCCTTCTTTTGTGAAAAAATAGTGTCAATAGCGCTCAGAGACCAGGTAATTAGATCCATATCGGTTCTTAGGAGTCCAGCAGGCAGTAAAGTCCAATAATAAGAGAGAAAAAACGAGACACAAGACAAGACAAGCTTATACTGATAGCAGAGAGCAGGGAGCAGAGGGAAAACATGTCCGCCTTGTCTGATGTCAGGAAGTGGAAGTTATGTGTGGGCCCTTTCATTTTAACAGGTCGTCACATTGCCAAAACTAGTTAAAGTTATCAATAAAGTGTACTCCTCTTGTCTCACAGGCCTTGGACAGCCATGTATTAAATGCAAGCAGCCAACTGAATTTATTGATCCGCCTGTTGATGTTTGGGAGTGGTCCACTGATAAAGGATTGCACTTCCAGGTTTTCAAGTTTATCTAAAAGGAGAATTTTTTTTTAACTTCTGATTCCCCCTTCCTGGTGTCAACTGCTCCCATGTGTACCATCAGTTGTTTTCTGTTGCTCATAAAGTAAATAAAAAGGTGGGCCAGAAAACAAAAATAAATACAAGGAATACAAATCACAGCTCAAAACACAGGTTCTTTTGTTGTTTCAGTAAACTTGTCTTTTTATCATGGTGATATTTTGTTCCATGAAATAATGTTTGAATTAATAAATGTCCTACATTACTGTAAGCTAGATTATTCCAAAACATCCACAGCATTTACCCCAAAGGATTTAAAGGATTTGTTTTTTTGTTGTTTTTTTTTTTTTTTTCATTAGCGCTTTTCCACTTACTATCAAAGCGCTTTACATACATTGAGCTATTTACCAGTGTTACAGCTGGAACACCACTGGAGGCAATGTAGGTTAAGTGTCTTGCCCAAGGATACAACGACAGTATGTGGGAAAAGTGTGATGTTATGATGTTTTGGGATGTTTCGAGGGACGGTTAAAGGACAGCCGCTCTACCCACTGAGCTACTGCCACCCTTTTTATGATTTATGTTTTAGAATAAGGTTTTGTGGTATATACAGTAGTCGAAAATACACTCACCTAAAGGATTATTAGGAACACCTGTTCAATTTCTCATTAATGCAAGAATTTAATCAACCAATCACATGGCAGTTGCTTCAGTGCATTTAGGGGTGTGGTTCTGGTCAAGACAATCTCCTGAACTCCAAACTGAATGTCAGAATGGGAAAGAAAGGTGAATTAAGCAATTTTGAGCGTGGCATGGTTGTTGGTGCCAGACAGGCCGGTCTGAGTATTTCACAATCTGCTCAGTTACTGGGATTTTCACGCACAACCATTTCTAGGGTTTACAAAGAATGGTGTGAAAAGGGAAAAACATCCAGTATGCGGCAGTCCTGTGGGCAAAAATGCCTTGTTGATGCTAGAGGTCAGAGGAGAATGGGCCGACTGATTCAAGCTGATAGAAGAGCAACTTTGACTGAAATAACTCGTTACAACCAAGGTATGCAGCAAAGCATTTGTGAAGCCACAACACACACAACCTTGAGGCGGATGGGCTACAACAACAGGAGACCCCACCGGGTACCACTCATCTCCACTACAAATAGGAAAAAGAGACTACAATTTGCACGAGCTCACCAAAATTGGACAGTTGAAGACTGGAAAAATGTTACCTGGTCTGATAAGTCTTGATTTCTGTTGAGACATTCAAATGGTAGAGTCAGAATTTGGAGTAAACAGAATGAGAATATGGATCCATCATGTCTTGTTACCACTGTGCAGGCTGGTGGTGGTGTAATGGTGTGGGGATGTTTTCTTGGCACACTTTAGGCCCCTTAGTGCCAATTGGGCATCGTTTAAATGCCACGGCCATCCTTGGGCATTGTTTCTGACCATGTCCATCCCTGTATGACCACCATGTACCCATCCTCTGATGGCTACTTCCAGCAGGATATGCACCATGTCACAAAGCTGGAATCATATCAAATTGGTTTCTTATAGATGACAATGAGTTCACTGTACTAAAATGGCCCCCACAGTCACCAGATCTCAACTAGATCCTGCATGTGCATCCCACAAATTTCCATCAACTGCAAGATGCTATTCTATCAATATGGGCCAACATTACTAAAGAATGCTTTCAGGACCTTGTTGAATCAATGCCACGTAGAATTAAAGCAGTTCTGAAGGCTAAAGTGGGTCAAACACAGTATTGGTAGTGAGTGTATATGGTGAGTGTATATGCCAATTATTATAGGACATTATGTAGGAGGTGGTTCGAAGGTTGGTGGTTCAATTTCCGCTCTCCCCACAGTTCTTGTTGTTGTTGTGTCCTTGGGCAATACACTTAACCCACCTTGCCTCCAGTGGTGAAAGTTGCTTTGGATAAATGTGTCAACTAAATGAATAAATGTAAATGAGACTGGAGTAATATACTGCAGAGGCACTTAAGTGTAATTCGAAAGCTACTGCACATATTGCTTGTTCAATCAGCTCGTGCGTTTTTGCTTCAGTGCGCATGCGTAAGCAAAGGCAGTTCCAATGTTTACTTCAGTACGGCTACTGTAGCTGTAGCTTTTCTGTTTAGTCTAAACATGTGACTCACATTAGAAGGACATGTTACGGCGAATACTGAAGCCACGCTGACGGCACTAAACAAAAACTGGAGAAATTGTTGGACGTCCTTCATGTAAGTTGCCAAAGCCTGGGTCAGTTACTGTCTGCTATGTTAATTAAAATGAATGTCTGCGTATTAGATTTGTTTTGTCTTATCCGAAATCAGATAACAGCTAAGTTTACGATGATAGTTATGGCAACTTTCACATGCATATATGCTACTTCATAAAGTGGAGATAATGGTTTTGATAACATGTTGTGTTTATAGGTGCATGATTGGGCCATGCCATCTCTTCTCTTGGACTCCAGGGGCTAAAGGATGTCCTGACATCATGCAGTGTTCTTTGTAGGACAGACACCACAACATCACCACCACATAGTAGAAATTCTTAAACAATTGTCTGCCAGGTCTGTAGGGAGCATATACTGCATATATCAATATATGCTACATTATTTACATCATATATAGCAGCAAACTCTTCTGACTGATCAGGGAGATTGCATTGTAGTTCACTCCTTTCACTCCCAAGTGTTCAGAATGGATGGAAATGCCTTTCAGTATTTAAATTTTTTATTTTTTTTTTTGGGCGAAGGACATGAGATGAGAAAGACTTCAAGTTAAGAAATTGACATGAATCGATCCACTTCAACACTTAATAGCTGGTAGAAATATGTTGCAATTATTTTTGAATGTGAAATGGTCAACAGTCTAAGGTCAGAGACCCACAACGTCAATGTAATCTATACAAATACATAGTTTTGGCTTGTCAAAGTGATTTTAATGCAGGTAATGTTTGTCAAGTACAGTTGTGCTCAAAGAACCGTCAAAGTGATGGTTCTGGATTGGCCATCTTGAGGTCTCCTGACCTCAATATCATTGAGCCACTCAAATGTGCAGTTCATGCAAAACAGCCCAAGAATTTACAGGAACTGGAATTTTTGCCAAGATTAATGGGCAGTTTTTCCAGCTGAGAAAATAAAGAGCCTCATTCACTATCACAAAAAACTTCAAGCTGTCATTGATGGTAAAGGTGGCAATACATGGTATTAAGAACTGGGGTATGTAAACGTTTGTATCTGTATCTGTATACAACTGTATGTTATCCTAAAGACCAGTTTTGTGCTGATGTAATAACAGTGGAGAACTGCCAGAGAGATTGCCCCAAAAGCTGGTACAAAGGCGGAGGAAGTGTGTGCGGAGGAGACCGACTGACACCAAGGCTCTCTAGAGATACATTTTTATTCAAGTTGCTATCAGATTCTATATTGGATTGAACTAAACATTCATTTAGGATCTTAGGGGAGAGCTGTATTACTAAAAATCTTTTTTACTAAATGCTAATTGCTAACAACCTATTGTTGCTAAAACTGACTAAGGAAAAGAGATTGACATCTAGAGAGACCGTAAGAGTTATGAGTTATGTAGAGTTATATGGGCTTCAATTGTCATCTATATGTTAAGACCCCAAAAAGCAGACCCAGATGTGTGAAAATATAGAAGAGATTTATTGAACATAGGGTGATGTTAAAGAACAGGCATCGTCGTAGCGTGGCTTAGTGCGGTCAAAAATGTCTGCAGGCAGGCAGGTGAGACACTGAATAGACGGAATAATCTGGCGATGAGTGGAGGACAACATGGGATTTTTATACTGGGTTTGATGAGAAGATGAGATACAGCTGATTCTGCTTGCTGCGCCACGCCCACCAGCTTGACCTAAAAAAGACATGACGCTTGTCTGGCCATCTCTGGTACAAGTCTCTGATTAACTCAGGATCCAAAATAAGATTCCGAGAGACCCAAGGAGCCATCTGGGCCATAACCCTCCCAGTCTACTGGATATTGGTAGCCCCGCCCCCGTCGGCAGACATCCAAAATAGAACTAACAGTGAAGGCTTCGTGCCCCTCGATGACTCGGGTAGAAGGAGGGGTTTCGGAGGGAGGGCACAATGGGCTCATGAGGACAGGCTTGATTAAGGAAACGTGGAAAACAGGATGAACCTTGAGGGCTGTTGGTAACTTCAGTTTGACCGACACAGGATTGATAATCTTTTTGATTTCATATGGTCCAACATACCTCGGGGCAAATTTTTTACTTTCCACCTGTAAGGGTAGTTCTCGGGAAGATAGCCATACCTTCTGACCAGGTAAGTATGCTGGAGCAGGGGTACGTTTACGGTCCGCGCTCTGTTGACTCCGAGCCGCGGAGCGTCCCAGAGTGGCACGAACCACACACCGTATGCGTCAGCAACGCAGAAGGTGGCATTGGACAGATGGAACAGCCACCTCCTCTTTCTGTGTAGTGAACAAGGGTGGCTGGAAACACAGGGAAGCCATGAAGGTGGACATAGCAGTAGCTGAAGTCATCATGGAGTTGTGGGCATACTCCGTCCATGGGAGGAAAGAGGACCACGCAGAAGGATGGCGAGCTGTCACACAACGGAGGGCTGTCTCCAGACTCTGGTTTGCTCGTTCCATTTGGCCATTGGACTGAGGGTGGAAACTGGATGAGAGGCTGGCCGAGGCTCCCAGGGCTTGACAGAATGCCTTCCACACTTGAGATGAGAACTGGCTATGTCCGTTGGTATCCCATGTAGCCTAAAGACATGTTGGACCAGTATTTTAGCGGTCTCTAGAGCTGATGGGAGTTTGGGCAAAGGGACAAAGTGAACAGCTTTAGAGAATCGGTCAACCACAGTCAAAATAACAGTATTACCTTCTGGTAACCCAGTAACAAAGTCCACCGCAATATGGGTCCAAGGGCGGGTGGGCACAGGGAGAGAGTGCAGTAATCCTGCAGGTGGTGTATGTGACGATTTGCTGCGGGCACAAACGTCACAGGCAGAGACAAATTTCCTGGACATCTGAACTTCTGGGAGATGAAGTTTCTGGTCCGATGGATTCCGGGGTGACAGGAAAGCTTGGAGGAGTGACCCCACTGGAGGACTTGGGCACGAACAGATGTCGGAACAAACAGTCTGTTAATTGGACAGTTGTCTGGGGCTGGCTCTATGCGCAAAGCCTCTGTAACCACCTCCTCAATCTCCTAGTGAGCCGCCGCCACAATACAAGAAGAGGAAATGATGGGTTCTGGACTGGCAGTAGCTGACTCTGGAGTAAAGAGAATTGAAGAGGAGTGAACCGGGACAGAGCATCTGGTTTGGTATTCTTGGACCTAGGCCGGTAGGTGAGTGTAAAGTCAAATCTACCTAAGAACATGGCCCAGCGGGCTTGGCGTGAGTCAAGTCTCTGTGCCGAGCGGAGATAAGCTAGGTTCTTATGATCTGTCCAGATGACAAAAGGACTTTGAGCCCCCTCCAGCCAATGTCTCCATTCTTGGAGGGCCAAGACCACTGACAATAACTCCCGGTATCCGACGTTATAGTTTCTTTCTGCATCTGAAAGAGATGCAGAAAGAAACTACTGCACATGGGTGCAGTTTGTTAGTTTCAGGGGAGCACTGGGAAAGAACTGCTCCGCCTCAAGATCAGACGCATCCACTTCCACAATGAATTGACGTGTCGGGATGAGCAAGGACCGGGGCCGTGGTGAACAAAACCTTGAGCTGGTCGAACGCACCTTGAGCCTCCACGGTCCAGGAACAAATGGCAAAATGGTAGAAGTCAGCTGGGTGACTGGAGAAGTCACTCTCCTGTAAAAATTGTCAAAGCCCAAAAAACGTTGCAATTGCTTACGGTTCGTAGGCATAGGCCAGTCAACCACAGCTTGGATCTTGGCGGGATCTGCTTCTAGACTTCCCTGTGTGATGATGAAGCCTAGGAAGCTGACCTTAGATACGTGGAACTCACTTTTTTCGGCTTTTACGAAGAGTTTGTTTTCCAACTGTTTTGTAAGACCAGGCGAACATGCTTGGTGTGTTCCTGGAGGTTGCGGGAAAAAATCAAAATGTCATCC
This sequence comes from Perccottus glenii, assembly GCA_024416835.2. NCBI lineage: Eukaryota > Metazoa > Chordata > Actinopteri > Gobiiformes > Odontobutidae > Perccottus > Perccottus glenii. The sequence goes on from CM044563.2 coordinate 27,506,118, forward strand.
AGTTATACAAAAATGAATTTATTGAGCATGTCCCTCAAAACGTCATTTATCAAGGCCTGGAAGACTGCAGGAGCATTAGTTAGTCCGAACGGCATTACTTGGTACTCAAAATGTCCCAGGGTTGTGTTAAATGCCGTCTTCCATTCGTCTCCCTCTTTGATTCTGACCAAGTGGTAAGCATTGCGGAGATCCAGCTTGGAAAAGATGGCTGCGCTATGCAGAGGTTCAAAAGCAGAGTTTATCAAAAGCAAAGGATATTTGTTCTTGATAGTGATGTCATTCAAACCTCGGTAGTCAATACATGTCCGTAGGGTCTTGGCCTTCTTATCCACAAAGAAAAACCCTGCCGCAACAGGTGAGAAAGAGGGTCGGATGTGTCCTGAGGAGCCTCATGAATATATATTTCCATCGCCTCTCCTTCAGGACGAGACAGGTTGTATAGCCGGCTGGATGGTAGGGCGGCACCAGGAAGGAGATCGATGGCACAGTAATAAGGTCTGTTTGGTGGGAGAAACAGTGCCTTATCCTTGCTAAAAACCGCCGCTAGATCATGATCAGAGACAGGTCAATATGTTCAGGAATTGGAGCACTAACCTGAACCGAGTTCTGGGCAGAACAAAGACAGGTTGCATGGCAAAAGGGGCTCCACATAACCACTCCAGTGGGCCAGTTGAACTGGTGAAGTAGGAGAGGGCAACACAAATAATTCAATGGTCTTTCTGTGGTTTCCTGAGAGGATAAGGGTCATGGGAAGTGTGCAGTGCGTGACATTGGCTATGAGTCGGCTGTCAAAAGCCCGAACTGGTTTTGATCCTGCAAGGGGGGTGATGGGAATGTCAGCCTGTTTTACCAGGTCTGCATCTATCTATGAAGTTATCATCTGCACCAGAGGCAATAAGTGTGAGGACAGGGAAAAATTCCCCCTTAAACAGGATTGTTGATTGGAGTTGGAGGCGACAATGAGGGGATTTCATGGTGAATGTAGTGTGACTCATCAGTGACCCCTTACCTACTGATGAGTCCCATCTATTGGCCGCAGATGACAGTGTTTCAGGAGATGGCCTGACACTCCACAGTAGAAGCACAGCTGGGATGTTTTGCAACGCTGACGTTCTGCTGGATCCAAACGGAGCTGTCCAATCTGCATAGGCTCTTCAGGGGGATGAGTAGCTGGAGCACCTCTTGGTTCTGGTTCTAAGTTCTGGCTCTCAGTCGATTGTCAAGGCGAATGGACAAAGATATTAGAGCCTCTAAATCCGGGCATTCGTCTCTGGCTGCCAATTCATTTTTGAGTTGTTCCCACAAGTTCACATTTTAACAAAAATCCCCCGCAAGAGCCCAAATCACCAAAGTAGGGTTGTGGGGTTGGAATGAATAGCTCACGTGGGGACAGGATTTGTCCGGGTTGCTGACTCACTGCGGCGGCTCTGGAACTGCAAGACTGGTAGCTCCGGTGTTTGTGCTGGTTGTAGGGTGCTGGGTTATTACCTGATTGAGCTGAGTACTAAATCCGTTAATATGAGCCGACAGACCTCTGATAGCTTCCATGACTTCATTTAATCCTTGCTCATGGCGTCCAATGGTTTTCCCCTGCTGAGCAAGGGCCTTATGAAATGCTTCTGCGTGGTCCATTTCTGGCCAGATTATTCTGTTAAGGAGCGACAGGCAAGATCCCAAAGCAGACACAGACGTGTGAAAATATAGAAGAGAGTTTTATTGAACAATGGGTGATATGAAGGATCAGGCGCGGTCGTAGCGTGGCTTAGTCCTGGCAAAAGAGTCTACAGGCAGGCAGGTGAGACACTGAATAGACGGAATAATCTGGCGATGAGTGGAGGACAACTTGGGGTTTTTATACTGGGTTTGATGAGAAGGTGAGATACAGCTGATTCTGCTTGCTGTGCCACGCCCACCAGCTTGACCTAAAAAAGACATGACCACACGAGGGAGACAAAGACTAGGGACACAAGACAAAACACACTGGGTTAAACCATAACACTATAGTTTGATTAAAGGCTGAATTTAAAAAGGTGTCTAATTGTATAGTGGAAAGTTGTATCTTTTTCATAAAATAACATTAGCATCTTTAATTTACAACATACAATGGAACACTGACAATAGGTATCAATTAACAATACATATATAATATACACATTTATAATATTATTATTTTATTATAATAATAAAAATAATAATAATTAAAGCCGCAAGCGGCGATAAAGGCCCTCGCCTCCCTTGAGACCGCGGGGACACATATATTCGGAGGATTGCATGTCGTGCTTTAAGGCAAATTTGGAGCTGTTTAGATGAAAACCCTTTAGCACAAAGTGTACGATTTAGGTGGTCATGTATTCCACCCAACATTTTCTGTTGAGAAGGATCCTGGCAATTGGGAAATGGCATTTATTTCCCAATAGTTGCCTCTTCACAGACTCATTCGACCACAGCCACAAATCTATCAAAAACAAATTGATAACTTTTTTTGCACACGTGTCTAGATGATACTCACCAAATTTGGAGCTGTTTAGATGAAAAGCCTTTAGACACAAGGGGTGCAATTTAGGTGGTCACGCATACACCCAACATAGTAGATTTCCTGTTGAGTTTACGATATGGCTGTAATACATTTTTCTGTTTGCCCTGAGGTGTCCTATGGATGTACCAAGTTTCATTTTTCTACGTTGGAAAAAGTTACTTTCACTTTCCTTAGGCCCAATGTATTTTGACTTTTGTAGGGTCGCCACTGAGTCATTTTCATATTTTTTTGTGACTTCAAATACATAAATTTTTCGCCGAGCTTGAAGTCTGGGACCAATAAAATGACTTTTAGTTGCACGTTTACTGGGTCAAATTGAGGATAATTTTGCAGAAAAATTATAATAAAAAAATACCAAATTATAATAAAATAAAATATAACTCGAGCAAAAAGTCTAGAAAAACGCTTGTCTATTTTACATACATGTGTTTAGCTCATTTTGCCCAAGTTTGGTGTCTGTGGAATGAAGCAGCTATTTTCTGTTGTTTTTAAAAAGAGGTGTATTTTAAGTCGGTTCACATTTTCAATTCAAAATGGCCGCCTTCCCGTGTGTGATAGGGTGTGGTCCCCATTGGCTTTTTGTTCATAAGCCCATGCTGGATGTGTGTACCAAGTTTCATTTGCCTACGACAAACTAAAATTTTCACTTCCCATTGACTTTTTCCAAATATTTGGGACGTTGCTATGGCAACACATTTATAGATAGGGGTGGTTGTCATTGGCTTTTATGCTCGTCATGACATAAGAGATGTGTGTACCAAATTTTATGTCTCTATGACAAACTAAATTCTTGGGTCCCATTATAAGTTTGTAGGGGCGCTGGAGAGCCATTTCTAAAGATAACCCTTTTATTTACATATTTTTGTGTTCAGGTCATGAATGTGCACAAACGCCTTTTTAGGGTCCAACTCGATCCGAGAAGCCGTTTGAGAGTTAAGAGACGTTTTATTTTCACAAAAATGGCCACCTCGTTACAGGCTTGCCACACCCATACCCGATAAGATATCAACAACAAAGTCACAACTTTGGTTGGCACACGTGTCTAGATGATACTCACCAAATTTGGGGCCATTTAGATTAAAACACAATGATTTGCATCTTTCTGCGAATTTAGTATGGCGGACTTCCTGTTAAGTTTAGTGTGTGACTGTCATTGACTTTTCTGTTTGCCCTGAGGTGTCCTATGGATATACCAAGTTTCATTTTTCTACGTTGGAAAAAGTTACTTTCACTTTCCATAGGCCCAATGTATTTTGACTTTTCTAGGGGCCGCCACTGAGTCATTTTTCGTATTTTTTTGGGGACTTCAAATACATAAATTTTTGCCGGGCTTGAAGTCTGAGACCAATAAAAATGACTTTTAGTTGTTCGTTTACTGGGTTAAATTGAGGATCATTTTGCAGAAAAATTATACTAAATATATACCGAATTATAATAAAAATATAACTCGAGCAAAAGTCTAGAAAAACACTTGTCTCTTTTACATACATGTGTTTAGCTCATTTTGCCCAAGTTTGGTGTCTGTGGAATGAAGCAGCTTTTTCTGTGTACTTTTAAAAAGAGGTGTATTTTAAGTCGGTTCACATTTTCAATTCAAAATGGCCGCCTTCCTGTGTGTGATAGGGTGTGGTCCCCATTGGCTTTTTGTTCATAAGCCCATGGTGGATGTGTGTACCAAGTTTTATTTGCCTACAACAAACTAAAAATTTCACTTCCCATTGACTTTTTCACATTTTTGGGACGTTGCTATGGCAACACATTTATAGATAGGGGTGGTTGTCATTGGCTTTTATGCTCGTCATGACATAAGAGATGTGTGTACAAAATTTTATGTCTCTATGACAAACTAAATTCTTGGGTCCATTATAAGTTTGTAGGGGCGCTGGAGAGCCATTTCTAAAGATAACCCTTTTATTTACATATTTTTTTGTTCAGGTCATGAATGTGCACAAACGCCTTTTGGGTCCAACTCAATCCGAGAAGGCGTTTGAGAGTTAAGAGACGTTTTATTTTCACAAAAATGGCCACCTCGTTACAGGCTTGCCACACCCATACCCGATAAGATATCAACAACAAAGTCACAACTTTGGTTGGCACACGTGTCTAGATGATACTCACCAAATTTGGGGCCATTTAGATTAAAACACAATGATTTGCATCTTTCTGTGCAAGGGGTGCGATTTTAGTGGCGCGTGTTTCACCCCACATGGCGGACTTCCTGTTAAGTTTAGGGTGTGACTGTCATTGACTTTTCTGTTTGCCCTGAGGTGTCCTATGGATATACCAAGTTTCATTTTTCTACGTTGGAAAAAGTTACTTTCACTTTCCATAGGCCCAATGTATTTTGATTTTGTAGGGTCGCCACTGAGTCATTTTTAACACTATTTTTTGGCTGACTTCAAATACATAAATTTTTCGCCGAGCTTGAAGTCTGGGACCAATAAAATGACTTTTCGTGCATGTTCACTGGGTCAAATTTAGGATCATTGGGTCGGAAGAAAAAAAAAAAAAAAAAAATATTATTATTATTATTATTATTATTATTATTATTACAATAGGCCCTCCCGGTCATTATATAATAATAAAGAAAAACCTGTTTTGTTTTGTTCTCCTCTTTTAAAGGTGTTTCCCCCCTGAAGTTGACATGAGGTGACTGATGGGCTGCTGTTCAAAGAAACAAGGCTCCAGTGACAAAATGTTTTTCATGGAGTGAAGGGATAATGAACCATGAGTTTATTTGGCTTAAAATATGAGCAAAATATGTGTAAAATTTTGTTTTGATTTTAAACATTTACACTACATACATTCATTTCTCTTTGTGCCCAAGCTAAAACTTCTCTATTAGGACCACTGTCCATGTATCAGTTTACATTTTTTATTTATTTTTATGGATAGAGTCAAACTGTGCACCATTGTTGTTGTTTTGTATTTGTGAAATGATTATGAAACATGTTGTTCAATAGAAATAAAATACAAATTTAATTTATGATGCATGTAGTTCTGCTGTTATGTAAGTAGTTTATTGTCACACACAATCATATTTATTTTATATATTCAAAGCTTAGGTTCTCAGAGAATTGACATTTCTTAGTGTTTGTATATAGAAAAAAGACAAGTGCTACATAAATTAAATTACATTTACATACACAGTAAATTTGACCGAGTAAAATTTACTCAAATTGAAGAAAATTTTACTCTATGCCAGATAACATTTGGTCCCTCTCTAAAAAGAGTAAAAGTTAGAGTTAGTAAACTCGAATTGTATTTAGGGGAAATATTTCTAAGGGTAAAATAGATAGCTCCTAACTTATGTATTCCTCGTTTTGATCCAAGGGGGTTTGAGCATTCAAATTCATCAAAAAAAGCTGGATCTGAACTGCATGTCTTTGTTTTGAGAAGAGTGCATGCCTCTTAAAGAATTCTCCATCGTGTATGTCATAAAGACAATTTGGTCTTTGTTGTGAATCTCTCGCCATCATATCTGTAATGCTAGGGTGTCTATAAATGGACTGTAAAGTCTCAAGAATTGGTATATATACAAATTTATCCTTAACAATGGTTTGGGCAAAAGTTCCAGTTGTTCTGTTACGCCGCGTTGCAAATCTTGTTCCAAGAACATATTCAACAGGATCTATTTTCCCCATTTGTCTGAAAAGTACCGCATTCTCTTGCTCTCAGTGTTTAATGCCGCAAAAGGATTTTGTATTTTTTCAAAACACTGATCAATTTGAGACTCGACAACACTTTTTATGGGCTCCTCTAAGGATAGGCTGTTTTTCACTGATTCTTGAGTTTCACTATGAATATCTCCAATCACTTCTTCTAGAGCACCAACAACATAGTTAATAGTTGTCTCTGCGACACCAGCAACTTTAAGTTCAGCCACCACTGTTGCACAACTGTTTACTATATTTGTTTTTAAGAGTGCAGACTCACAAGGCGGATTTTGGTTTGATAAAACACCTACATCATCTAATGAAATGGAGTTGGCGGTGGATGAGCTTTCACCAGAATCTATGCGTGAACGGTCAATTGCACAACACTTGCTGAGATGCTTTCGTAATCCAGAAAAACTATGGTAAACATGTGAACAACCTCTTTGAGCACATTTTAACTTGAGACTTTTTCCTGGACAAAGGCCATGAACTAACTTGAAGTGCCTTATAAGGGCATTGGCATTAGCATGCCCCTTTTTAACAAATGAAACAAATCATCTGCTCACTGGAGGATTCTAGCTCTCAACTCGGCTACTCTGGGATTTACCTTGGTGGTTTCAACATCTATATCATAGACTGTGGTTTGCAGAAAGCTAAACACATTGGTCAATTCCTGACAGTATGAAGTCCCAAAGACAAAGTGAGCTTTGAAAAGTTCATCAACACAGGCCAATGAATTAGAAGCCTTACAGGGTAGAGCATGTTGGTCAATCACAATAAACCAAGAATGGATCCTACTTTTGTTCGGCCCAACAGCGAGTAGATACGGCTGGAGTCTCTCTCAAATACTGTCCAAGTGCCCTTGGATACTGTTACCGGTCTGTGAAAGAATGAAAACACATTAGTGCCAATGTGACTTAACAGTAAGGGCCCCCCTTTACACTTTACGTTTAGATTGTTAAAATAGGGCCCTTAAAGTAAATATACAGCATTCATAAAGACACAGTGATGCCTTCCACCAAAGTTTCTGTATTACACACTTTCGGGAGATCATTACTAAATATGTGCTAAGTAGAAAAGAATACCACAAGAACAATAATTTGGAGGACAAGTGATCTTTTAGAGAAGTAAGCAAGTCAGAGAAATAAGCAAGTTCAAGTTCACACAGTGACAAAACATTGTAAAACGGTGTAATTTGATCTGTTAAATCAGTAGCTTCACCTTGATGAATTTCACAAGACGATCACATGCTGAGATCTTTCCCGGTCTCTTGCGGCCTTGACTTGAGGGTGGCAAAAGGTGAACCAGCATCAGAATGGAAGACATGTCGCTGTCCCACCCTAGAAACACAGAAAACAAATTAAACATATTTTTTAGTATTTAGGCAGAAGGGGTTGAGCATAACCTCCAAATCACTTTCAATTGACTTAGCTCAACTTGGTAGAGGTGTTGGTATAAATACATTAACCACTCCAGTATTTTAGTTAATACTGCACACAGATTCAGTATTAAGAGCACATTCATGGCCTAGCCTTGATGAATACAGATGTGTGGATGAATTTAGGTTAAACCTCCAAATATATTGAACATAGAGCTAAACTTTACCTACAAAATATCAAAGATGCTTTTGTTATTCAGACTCCCATATTAAAACCATTTCAAACTATAAATATGCATCTGCAAATCCTATGTAATGGATATAGTTGTCGCTGCAATTTAAAGTGTAGATCTGAGTAAAGCTATGCTTGTCATGAATGTGTAACTTCCTCTTAAATAATTTAAAGTGTGCCACAATGTAGATACGGTACCTTCTTCAACTTCAGTGGCTTCAGCATTTTGGATGAGGTCTTGGAGCTCACTAGTCTGTGTGAGGCCACGGCTCTGTGCAATAACCTTTGGTTTTATGTTGGTAGACCACTTCTCCAACAACTTTGCAGAGGTCGCATCACCAAACAAAAGTCCAAAATCTTGATCAATCTGCCAAAGATAATTAAAGTAGGTACCATAGAAGGAACTGACTTTGTTTACCTAACAAGTCTATGTTACTGCAGAACAATAATAGCGCTTGATTTCATATTTGTCTGTTTTCATATTTTAAGAATTTAAGTCTCACATACCAAGCCTGGTATATCCAGGAATCGTGAGAAAACTGATAGAATATCAGCAGACTTTTTAGGGTCATGCAGCAGCTTCTGGCAATAGGCCAGCGTTAACTTCATCTTTTCCTTTACCACTGCCTCATCAGCTGTATGCTTCATCAGGGCTATTGCTTCCTGACAATGACGGTCTTCAGTCAAATAGCAGTCTTCTTTGTAGGATTGTCTGTCAGCAGTTGGCCCACCTGAAAGTGTTTAAAACAATATGAAAACCAAATTTGTTTAGTTCCTTATCTTTCCAAAGCACGGCACATTAATGCCAAAACTAGATAAATGACACAAAATAACATGTGAAACATGCATATATCCCAGAGTGCCATCTGAATTTGCCCAATGTTGATGATTATGCAAAAAATGTTTGCATTAAAAAAAGAACAGAGATGCTATGTAACATGAGACCTCATTCACAATGTGGCTTAATTACAGATGCATAAAAGCATTGACTTAACATAAAATCTCACACCTGTTTGTGGTTGCCGTGACGCTTCATCCGTCCCTCTGATGCTTCTTTCTGCAGAGTTTTAATTCTCCACGCCAAATATCCACTTCCATCTTCTGCATTGCAATAATGCTCCTATTACCAGAACAATAAACAGACCAAGTAGTTATACATTACCAGATTAAGGCAATAAATGCCATATCAATTATAATGCAGATATTCTTTATTCTGCAATATACAGAACACACACACACACACACACACACACACACACACACACACACACACACACACACACACACACACACACACACACACACACACACACACACACACACACACACACACACCAAAGCAATTCTAATTATAACACATAACATCATAAACAACAATTTACAAACTACTGTTTGAACAACTTACCCATGTTCATTTGTTAAATGTGCTACCAAACTTTTCACCATGTCACGTCTTCGGGTATCGGACAGACCTTTGGTGCGGGCATATTCATTTATAATCTTTTCACCTCCAGGGCTGGTCTTTAGAATCTCTTCAATCATCTGGAGGGGGAATGATGCGATATTGTTCAGGAATTATAAATTAACAACTGACAAGTGTACATAGCTCCAAATATTTTTATTTTTTAAGTCATTCTATATAGATGTAATTCAGAGGCAAGATTGGTGATCCTTACCTTGGCAAGACAACATTCCTCAGCTTGATTTCTTTCAGGAGGGCTTGTAATCAACATTGCAGTGTCATCAGACTCTGATGTACCTTCATCTCCTAATGAGCTTGAGCTTCAAGAATCTTCAATATAAACCATATCAATGGTCTGATTATCTGTTCATGCTACTGTGGCAGCATACTACACAGCTATTAAGAATTAATCCAATAGCCATATTAGCTAATGCAAATCAGTGAATTGGTGAATATTACTGAATGTCAAACAATTTACCATCAATGTTTGCTGTGCCTGGGATGACAATTTCTAAGACACCAAGATCTGGTCGTGTCAGCAGATATACGAATGCTTCCTCATCAACTTCTGTCTTCGAGTCATCAAAGACTTTCACATCCATTGTAGGAAGATCAAATTTACTGGCAACTAATGGAAGACACACCAATGAAAAATTGACACAGAAGCCAGCAATGTCAAAGGAACTACAACAGTTATTTTTTAACCCCATAATATACATTCATACACTTAATATATTACCTAAAAAATAATAATAAATTTAGACTGAAAGGTATTTATGATATTAACAATGTTAAAGTTTATCTCTTACCACATTCCAAAAATGATTGAAATGTAAAAGGTTTTGAAGAAAAAATATATCTCTTGCTGTCTTTGAACTTCACTCTGACAACATTGTTGGTCTGCATCCTGAAAGAACCAAAAAGACAAAGTTAAACAAGGCGATAACACTCACAGTCAGAGGAAGAAAACATTCATTAGTGCACTACACAACATGTATTTTTTATATGTAATAACTGTCCAATAGTTCTGTTAAGGAAAGGTGCTCAATATATCTTTATTAAAACAGAGGCGAATCTTATAAAAATGAATACGACTTTGAAACTTTACTTACTTTATTATCCAGCAGAAACACACGTTATCTTCTCAAATCGAAGCAGCAGTGGTCAATGGCAGTGACTGTAATGGCGGAACGAAACAAAACTTTGGGAAGAGAACAGTTAACGTTAGAGCTGAAACAAATTATTATACTGTGTTCGGCAGTGGACAAAAAGGAGTAAACGGCGAATTCTGAATTGTCACACCCCAAAATTCTGGATTCATACGGTCAAAGATGACAAAATATATTTAAAAAATCAAATGCTGAAAATACCTACATCCCCACAGTTACCCTCCGAATCGGGATAATAATGCATATCAAAATAGCCTCCCAGCAATGCAAGTTAATTACGGCTAACGTTAACTCTTACTGTATACCGAGTCAAGTACATGTGGTGGCATGTGGCGCACATTTCGATCGCTTGTCACAATACTTATGTGGACAAACATTTAACGTTAATAGGCTATAGCGTACTGACTGATGTCAATTAATGTTAGTTATTTTTATATTAACTTAGCTGTTTGCATTAAAGATTACGTCTAATTTAGTTCTGACATGGCACAACTTAGTGCTTAAGCTAACATGAGAAAGCAATGTAATATGCAAAAAAATAATAATAATTGGCGAAATGTCCTGAGCTAATAACGGGTGAATATTATGAAAAATATATGAATAACGTTACCAAGACTTTGAAACTATATTTACTTTACCATCCAGCAGAAAGCAAAGCAGCAGCGGTCGACGCCGGCCGTGACTAATAAGATGGCGGATAAACGAAACTTTGGGAAGAGAACAGTCATGGGAGGAGTCACTGCAGTTACTCTGTGATTTTGCTCCCACTCTACTGATAAATTTGACTCTGTACACTCAAAATAGAGCAAAAACAACTATTTTTGAGGAAAAAAAATGTAACTCTGGAAAAACTACTCAGCCATTTTTCCTGTGTACATACATTCTAAGCTGCACTGATTCTATACTTCTTACACTTGGGTGCAGTTACCTTCCCGTCCTGGACTTTTGATTCATAGATTGAATATACAAACGTAAATCAATCTACAATATTAAATTATAGTAAAAATTCATTTTAAAAAGTAGACAAAATACTTTCCCAAATGATGTAAAAGTAATTTAAAGCACTTGAGGGAGAAATCTGGACATAAAGTGTCTCTCAGTTGGAGCTGCAGAAGAAGAATGAACCGAAAGTTGTTGTGTCCTTAATACTTTTCTGTGTAAGCCTACACTTTAAGGTAAGAGTCTGATTAAACTTTCATGCTTTCGTTTACTCTGAACATTTTAATAATTCATGTAGTAGTCATTAAATCATACACAGCCATATTATTATTTTTTTAATTAAACTACAAAATGAAAATATTAGTTTACATATTGGTTAAGGTTTCCATTAATGTAATGAACAAGGTAAAATAAAATAAAGACAGACAAACAAAAAGCTTAATAAACACTTAAAATAAACAAAGAAAATAGCTCCAAAATGCTTTTTACAAAACAGGGTAAAAGGAAAATCTAAACACTACATTTCCAAATATAAATATCGTCGTTATACTTCTAAACTGAAAATTTGTGTTAGAAAGCACTGCTTCTTTGCCCTGTTATTTTTTTAAATAAGTGGTGCGTTGTATTCAAGCCTCTCTCATGTAACCTCTTAAAAGGTCCTTGAGTAAGGGCGCCACTATACAGCAATATACCGCCGTCCACCAGAGGACAGTCTCCAAAAGCGGAAATATAAGGAGAAACCCAATGGCGACTTTACAAATGTAAAACTCATGTTTACAGACTGGTACAAAAGATGGCTCCACTCTCTAGAGCTAAGTTATTACTACGTGACAACTCTGGGGGGGGGGGATGATTTTTTTTATTAATACGTCCGTTTATGTTATCTGAAAACTATTGTTTTACTATAGAGTAAAAAAGCCCGGATGTAACCGCCATTTTATTGCCCTGTGGTAACGACAATATCGGGAAAACATTTGTAGTTTATACAGTCATTGGTTTCATTATAGCAATAGTCGGACAGGGAAGGCAACGAAGGAACCACAGATGTATCCTTGGTATTTTGGCCAACGGAGAGGACACATGCCTGGGGAGGCGGTGAACATTGGAACACGCTTATGGCAGCAGGTGAAAATGTGAATGCCTTCCACAGTGTCTTCAAAGGCACGATGCTTTGACAATGAGAAACACCTCTGTCTTGCATGTGCTCTTGCTTGCGGCATCAGGAGACTTTATCAATATGCGGGAGACTCCTGGAACTTCTGGGAGACTTGGGATGTCTGTAATATAGTGAGCTGGAAGCTGGCGTACAGGTAGATTATAAAAGGCCTCGTTAGTGCGCAGTGGAACTGAGCAACAATGTTTTCACAAAGAACAATATTAAGCCGCAACATTAAACGTAGAATGACACATTTCCACAAATATAAAATAGTACGTATCCACACACGTACATCCATCCATCCTTCCATCTTCTACCGCTTATCCAAGGCCGGGTAGCGGGGGCAGCAGTCTAAGCAGAGACGCCCAGACCGGTACATCGACGGCATTACTGCAGAAGCTGCACGAATTTGTCTCTCAATCTCACGGTTGTTCCTTCTCTCACTTGTGAACAAGACCCCAAGATACTTAAACTCCTCCACTTGAGGCAGGAGCTCTCCACCAACCTGAAGGGGCAAGCCACCCTTTTCCGACTGAGAACCATGGTCTCAGATTTGCAGGTGCTGATCCTCATCCCAGCCGCTTCACACTCAGCTGCTAACCGCCCCAGTGCACACTGAAGGTCCTGGCTTGATGGAGCAAACAGGACAACATCATCTGCAAAAAGCAGAGACGAGATCCTGTGGTCACCAAACCAGACTCCCTCTGGCCCCAAGCTGCGTCAAGAAATCCTGTCCATAAAGATAATGAACAGGACCGGTGACAAAGGGCAGCCCTGCCGGAGTCCAACATGCACCGGGAACAGATCTGGTCCAGTGTTTCACGACCAGATCTATACCCTGGGTGGGTGATGGACAAGTCCACCTCTGTCCTTGGCCGCTGCTTCCTCAGTGGAAGACATGTTGGTGGGGTTGAAGAGATTCTCCAAGTATTCCTTCCACCGTCCAATAATGTCCCCAGTTGAAGTCAACAGATTCCCACCTTCACTGTAAACAGTGTTGGCAGGGCACTGGTTCCTCCTTCTGAGGCACCGGACAGTTTGCCAGAATTTCTTCAAGGCCGACCAAAAGTCCTTCTCCAGACCCGAATTTTTGCCTCCATAACCACCCTGGCTGCAGCCAGCCTGGCCTGCCTGTACCCATCAGCTGCCTCAGGAGTCCCACGAGCCAAAAAGGCCTGATAGGTCTCCTTCTTCAGCTTGACAGCATCCCTTACCTCCAGTGCCTACCACCAGGTTTGGGATTGCCGCCGACAGGCACCGGAAACTTTGCGGCCACCGCTCCGAGTGTGGCGTCAACAATGGAGGTGGAGAACATGGTCCACTCGGACTCAATGTTTTCAGTCTCCCTCGGAATCTAGTCGAAGCTCTGCCGGAAGTGGGAGTTGAAGATGTCTCTGACAGGGGGCTCGGCCAAAATTTTCCAACATACCTTCACAGTACGTTTGGGTCTGCCAAGTCTATCCAGCTTTCTACCCCGCTATCGGATCCAACTCACCACCAGGTGGTGATCAGTTGACAGCTCCGCCCCTCTCTTCACCCGAGTGTCCAAGACATACGGCCGGAGGTCAGATGAAACAACTACACGTGGACAAAATTGTTGGTACCCTTCGGTCAATGAAAGAAAAACTCACAATGGTCACAGAAAAAACTTTATTCTGACAAAAGTAATAATAAATTAAAGCCGCAAGCGGTGATAAAGGCCCTCGCCTCCCTTGAGACCGCGGGGACACATGCACTCGGAGAATCGCATTTCGTGCTTTAAAGCGTAAACTTCACGGTAATGTCAAATAACCGGGCCTGTGCTACTGCTGGGGCCTGCTACACCACCTTGTAATTTAGAGTTAAAGGTCTCCACAATCCCTGGTTTTCCTGGGAGCTGTCTGAACCTTTGAAAATAATAGATTATGCTTGGGCTAAGGCGAGAAAAACAAAGTACTGGCCGGAGATTTGAGATGACTCAGGAATCGCTGCACCCCTGTTTAAAAGGCAAAATGTAAATATAACTTGTCTAAAAGTACAAGGTTACAAGTTCCAAATGATTCTGAGGAGTTTTCTAAGACTCTAGCCTTGGCTCTGAGGGGCCTCCTCTAAAGGAAGGATCCTGGCAATTGGGAAATGGCATTTATTTCCCAAAGAAATGGCTGCCTCTTCACAGACTCATTACGACCACAGCCACAAATCTATCAAAAACAAATTGATAATTTTTTTGGCACACGTGTCTAGATGATACTCACCAAATTTGGAGCTGTTTAGATGAAAAGCCTTTAGACACAAGGGGTGCAATTTAGGTGGTCACGCATACACCCAACATAGTAGATTTCCTGTTGAGTTTACGATATGGCTGTAATACATTTTTCTGTTCGCCCTGAGGTGTCCTATGGATGTACCAAGTTTCATTTTTCTACGTTGGAAAAAGTTACTTTCACTTTCCATAGGCCCAATGTATTTTGACTTTTGTAGGGTCGCCACTGAGTCATTTTTCATATTTTTTTTCGCGACTTCAAATACATAAATTTTTCGCGAGCTTGAAGTCTGGGACCAATAAAATGACTTTAGTTGCATCGTTTACTGGGTCAAATTGAGGATCATTTTGCAGAAAAATTATAATAAAAAAATATACCAAATTATAATAAAATAAAATATAACTCGAGC
Organism: Perccottus glenii; assembly: GCA_024416835.2. Classification (NCBI taxonomy): domain Eukaryota; kingdom Metazoa; phylum Chordata; class Actinopteri; order Gobiiformes; family Odontobutidae; genus Perccottus; species Perccottus glenii. The sequence continues at coordinate 27,521,298 of CM044563.2, forward strand.
AAAAAGTCTAGAAAACGCTGTCTATTT
>CM044563.2:27521424-27571424 GCA_024416835.2 Perccottus glenii
CTCATCAGCTGTATGCTTCATCAGGGCTATTGCTTCCTGACAATGACGGTCTTCAGTCAAATAGCAGTCTTCTTTGTAGGATTGTCTGTCAGCAGTTGGCCCACCTGAAAGTGTTTAAAACAATATGAAAACCAAATTTGTTTAGTTCCTTATCTTTCCAAAGCACGGCACATTAATGCCAAAACTAGATAAATGACACAAAATAACATGTGAAACATGCATATATCCCAGAGTGCCATCTGAATTTGCCCAATGTTGATGATTATGCAAAAAATGTTTGCATTAAAAAAAGAACAGAGATGCTATGTAACATGAGACCTCATTCACAATGTGGCTTAATTACAGATGCATAAAAGCATTGACTTAACATAAAATCTCACACCTGTTTGTGGTTGCCGTGGACGCTTCATCCGTCCCTCTGATGCTTCTTTCTGCAGAGTTTTAATTCTCTACGCCAAATATCCACTTCCATCTTCTGCATTGCAATAATGCTCCTATTACCAGAACAATAAACAGACCAAGTAGTTATACATTACCAGATTAAGGCAATAAATGCCATATCAATTATAATGCAGATATTCTTTATTCTGCAATATACAGAATGTCTCCTCCTCCGGTACAACAGAAATATTGAGAGGCTACTGCTACTTACATATCCAAGCTTGCTCCTGGGGTCAGCCAAGCATGGGAAGAGGGAAATGATTCCTTTCGCATATTCTTCCTTCAAATGTCGGGAAGGGCTTGTTCTACACACACACACACACACACACACACACACACACACACACACACACACACACACACACACACACACACACACACACACACACACACACACACACAAACCAAAGCAATTATAATTATAACACATAACATCATAAACAACAATTTACAAACTACTGTATGAACAACTTACCCATGTTCATTTGTTAAATGTGCTACCAAAATTTTCACCATGTCACGTCTTCGGGTATCGGACAGACCTTTGGTGCGGGCATATTCATTTATAATCTTTTCACCTCCAGGGCTGGTCTTTAGAATCTCTTCAATCATCTGGAGGGGGAATGATGCGATATTGTTCAGGAATTATAAATTAACAACTGACAAGTGTACATAGCTCCAAATATTTTTATTTTTTAAGTCATTCTATATAGATGTAATTCAGAGGCAAGATTGGTGATTCTTACCTTGGCAAGACAACATTCCTCAGCTTGATTTCTTTCAGGAGGGCTTGTAATCAACATTGCAGTGTCATCAGACTCTGATGTACCTTCATCTCCTAATGAGCTTGAGCTTCAAGAATCTTCAATATAAACCATATCAATGGTCTGATTATCTGTTCATGCTACTGTGGCAGCATACTACACAGCTATTAAGAATTAATCCAATAGCCATATTAGCTAATGCAAATCAGTGAATTGGTGAATATTACTGAATGTCAAACAATTTACCATCAATGTTTGCTGTGCCTGGGATGACAATTTCTAAGACACCAAGATCTGGTCGTGTCAGCAGATATACGAATGCTTCCTCATCAACTTCTGTCTTCGAGTCATCAAAGACTTTCACATCCATTGTAGGAAGATCAAATTTACTGGCAACTAATGGAAGACACACCAATGAAAAATTGACACAGAAGCCAGCAATGCCAAAGGAACTACAACAGTTATTTTTTAACCCCATAATATACATTCATACACTTAATATATTACCTAAAAAATAATAATAAATTTAGACTGAAAGGTATTTATGATATTAACAATGTTAAAGTTTATCTCTTACCACATTCCAAAAATGATTGAAATGTAAAAGGTTTTGAAGAAAAAATATATCTCTTGCTGTCTTTGAACTTCACCCTGACAACATTGTTGGTCTGCATCCTGAAAGAACCAAAAAGACAAAGTTAAACAAGGCGATAACACTCACAGTCAGAGGAAGAAAACATTCATTAGTGCACTACACAACATGTATTTTTTATATGTAATAACTGTCCAATAGTTCTGTTAAGGAAAGGTGCTCAATATATCTTTATTAAAACAGAGGCGAATCTTATAAAAATGAATACGACTTTGAAACTTTACTTACTTTATTATCCAGCAGAAACACACGTTATCTTCTCAAATCGAAGCAGCAGTGGTCAATGGCAGTGACTGTAATGGCGGAACGAAACAAAACTTTGGGAAGAGAACAGTTAACGTTAGAGCTGAAACAAATTATTATACTGTGTTCGCAGTGGACAAAAAGGAGTAAACGGCGAATTCTGAATTGTCACACCCCAAAATTCTGGATTCATACGGTCAAAGATGACAAAATATATTTAAAAAATCAAATGCTGAAAATACCTACATCCCCACAGTTACCCTCCGAATCGGGATAATAATGCATATCAAAATAGCCTCCCAGCAATGCAAGTTAATTACGGCTAACGTTAACTCTTACTGTATACCGAGTCAAGTACATGTGGTGGCATGTGGCGCACATTTCGATCGCTTGTCACAATACTTATGTGGACAAACATTTAACGTTAATAGGCTATAGCGTACTGACTGATGTCAATTAATGTTAGTTATTTTTATATTAACTTAGCTGTTTGCATTAAAGATTACGTCTAATTTAGTTCTGACATGGCACAACTTAGTGCTTAAGCTAACATGAGAAAGCAATGTAATATGCAAAAAAATAATAATAATTGGCGAAATGTCCTGAGCTAATAACGGGTGAATATTATGAAAAATATATGAATAACGTTACCAAGACTTTGAAACTATATTTACTTTACCATCCAGCAGAAAGCAAAGCAGCAGCGGTCGACGCCGTGACTAATAAGATGGCGGATAAACGAAACTTTGGGAAGAGAACAGTCATGGGAGGAGTCACTGCAGTTACTCTGTGATTTTGCTCCCACTCTACTGATAAATTTGACTCTGTACACTCAAAATAGAGCAAAAACAACTATTTTTGAGGAAAAAATGTAACTCTGGAAAAACTACTCAGCCATTTTTCCTGTGTACATACATTCTAAGCTGCACTGATTCTATACTTCTTACACTTGGGTGCAGTTACCTTCCCGTCCTGGACTTTTGATTCATAGATTGAATATACAAACGTAAATCAATCTACAATATTAAATTATAGTAAAAATTCATTTTAAAAAGTAGACAAAATACTTTCCCAAATGATGTAAAAGTAATTTAAAGCACTTGAGGGAGAAATCTGGACATAAAGTGTCTCTCAGTTGGAGCTGCAGAAGAAGAATGAACCGAAAGTTGTTGTGTCCTTAATACTTTTCCGTGTAAGCCTACACTTTAAGGTAAGAGTCTGATTAAACTTTCATGCTTTACTCTGAACATTTTAATAATTCATGTAGTAGTCATTAAATCATACACAGCCATATTATTATTTTTTTAATTAAACTACAAAATGAAAATATTAGTTTACATATTGGTTAAGGTTTCCATTAATGTAATGAACAAGGTAAAATAAAATAAAGACAGACAAACAAAAAGCTTAATAAACACTTAAAATAAACAAAGAAAATAGCTCCAAAATGCTTTTTACAAAACAGGGTAAAAGCAAAATCTAAACACTACATTTCCAAATATAAATATCGTCGTTATACTTCTAAACTGAAAATTTGTGTTAGAAAGCACTGCTTCTTTGCCCTGTTATTTTTTTAAATAAGTGGTGCGTTGTATTCAAGCCTCTCTCATGTAACCTCTTAAAAGGTCCTTGAGTAAGGGCGGCACTATACAGCAATATACCGCCGTCCACCAGAGGACAGTCTCCAAAAGCGGAAATATAAGGAGAAACCCAATGGCGACTTTACAAATGTAAAACTCATGTTTACAGACTGGTACAAAAGATGGCTCCAGTCTCTAGAGCTAAGTTATTACTACGTGACAACTCTGGGGGGGGGGGATGATTTTTTTATTAATACGTCCGTTTATGTTATCTGAAAACTATTGTTTTACTATAGAGTAAAAGCCGAAAAGCCCGGATGTAACCGCCATTTTATTGCCCTGTGGTAACGACAATATCGGGGAAAACATTTGTAGTTTATACAGTCATTGGTTTCATTATAGCAATAGTCGGACAGGGAAGGCAACGAAGGAACCACAGATGTATCCTTGGTATTTTGGCCAACGGAGAGGACACATGCCTGGGGAGGCGGTGAACATTGGAACACGCTTATGGCAGCAGGTGAAAATGTGAATGCCTTCCACAGTGTCTTCAAAGGCACGATGCTTTGACAATGAGAAACACCCTCTGTCTTGCATGTGCTCTTGCTTGCGGGCATCAGGGAGACTTTATCAATATGCGGGAGACTCCTGGAACTTCTGGGAGACTTGGGATGTCTGTAATATAGTGAGCTGGAAGCTGGCGTACAGGTAGATTATAAAAGGCCTCGTTAGTGCGCAGTGGAACTGAGCAACAATGTTTTCACAAAGAACAATATTAAGCCGCAACATTAAACGTAGAATGACAAATATAAAATAGTACGTATCCACACACGTACATCCATCCATCCTTCCATCTTCTACCGCTTATCCAAGGCCGGGTAGCGGGGGCAGCAGTCTAAGCAGAGACGCCCAGACCGGTACATCGACGGCATTACTGCAGAAGCTGCACGAATTTGTCTCTCAATCTCACGGTTGTTCCTTCTCTCACTTGTGAACAAGACCCCAAGATACTTAAACTCCTCCACTTGAGGCAGGAGCTCTCCACCAACCTGAAGGGGCAAGCCACCCTTTTCCGACTGAGAACCATGGTCTCAGATTTGCAGGTGCTGATCCTCATCCCAGCCGCTTCACACTCAGTTGCTAACCGCCCCAGTGCACACTGAAGGTCCTGGCTTGATGGAGCAAACAGGACAACATCATCTGCAAAAAGCAGAGACGAGATCCTGTGGTCACCAAACCAGACTCCCTCTGGCCCCAAGCTGCGTCAAGAAATCCTGTCCATAAAGATAATGAACAGGACCGGTGACAAAGGGCAGCCCTGCCGGAGTCCAACATGCACCGGGAACAGATCTGGTCCAGTGTTTCACGACCAGATCTATACCCTGGGTGGGTGATGGACAAGTCCACCTCTGTCCTTGGCCGCTGCTTCCTCAGTGGAAGACATGTTGGTGGGGTTGAAGAGATTCTCCAAGTATTCCTTCCACCGTCCAATAATGTCCCCAGTTGAAGTCAACAGATTCCCACCTTCACTGTAAACAGTGTTGGCAGGGCACTGGTTCCTCCTTCTGAGGCACCGGACAGTTTGCCAGAATTTCTTCAAGGCCGACCAAAAGTCCTTCTCCAGACCCGAATTTTTGCCTCCATAACCACCCTGGCTGCAGCCAGCCTGGCCTGCCTGTACCTATCAGCTGCCTCAGGAGTCCCACGAGCCAAAAAGGCCTGATAGGTCTCCTTCTTCAGCTTGACAGCATCCCTTACCTCCAGTGCCTACCACCAGGTTTGGGGATTGCCGCTTCGACAGGCACCGGAAACTTTGCGGCCACCGCTCCGAGTGGCCGCGTCAACAATGGAGGTGGAGAACATGGTCCACTCGGACTCAATGTTTTCAGTCTCCCTCGGAATCTAGTCGAAGCTCTGCCGGAAGTGGGAGTTGAAGATGTCTCTGACAGGGGGCTCGGCCAAAATTTTCCAACATACCTTCACAGTACGTTTGGGTCTGCCAAGTCTATCCAGCTTTCTACCCCGCTATCGGATCCAACTCACCACCAGGTGGTGATCAGTTGACAGCTCCGCCCCTCTCTTCACCCGAGTGTCCAAGACATACGGCCGGAGGTCAGATGAAACAACTACACGTGGACAAAATTGTTGGTACCCTTCGGTCAATGAAAGAAAAACTCACAATGGTCACAGAAAAAACTTTATTCTGACAAAAGTAATAATAAATAAAAATTCTATAAATGTTAACCAATGAAAGTCAGACATTGCTTTTCAACCATGCTTCAACGGAATTAAAAAAAAAAATAAACTCATGGAACAGGCCTAGACAAAATTGATGGTACCCCTAACTTAATATTTTGTTGCACAACCTTTTGAGGCTATCACTGCAATCAGACGATTCCTGTAACTGTCAATGAGACTTCTGCACCTCTCAGCAGGTATTTTGGCCCACTCCTCATGAGCAAACTGTTGTTTCCGGTTTGAAGGGTGTCTTTTCCAGACGGCATCTTTCAGCTCCTTCCAAAGATGCTCAATAGGATTGAGGTCAGGGCTCATAGAAGGCCACTTTAGAATAGTCCAATGTTTTCCTTTTAACCATTCTTGGGTGTTTGCTGTGTGTTTTGGGTCATTGTCCTGTTGCAAGACCCATGACCTGCGACTGAGACCAAGCTGTCTGACACTAGCCAGCACATTTCTCTCTAGAATCCCTTGATAGTCTTCAGATTTCATTGTACCCTGCACAGATTCAAGACACCCTGTGCCAGATGCAGCAAAGCAGTCCCAGAACATAACAGAGCCTCCTCCATGTTTGACAGTAGGGACAGTGTTCTTTTCTTGATATGCTTCATTTTTCCGTCTGTGAACATAGAGCTGATGTGCCTTGGCAAAAAGTTCCATTTTTGTCTCATCTGTCCATAGGACATTCTCCCAGAAGCTTTGTGGCTTGTCAACATGTAGTTTGGCATATTCCAGTCTAGCTTTTTTATGATTTGTTTTCAACAATGGTGTCCTCCTTGGTTGTTTCCCATGTAGTCCACTTTGGCTCAAACAACGACGGATGGTGCGATCTGTCACTGATGTTCCTTGAGCATGGAGTTCACCTTGGATCTCTTTAGAAGTCTTTCTGGGCTCTTTTGTTTCCATTCGGATTATCCGTCTCTTTGATTTGTCATCAATTTTCCTCCTGCGGCCATGTCCAGGGAGGTTGGCTACAGTCCCATGGATCTTAAATTTCTGAATAATATGTGCAACTGTAGTCACAGGAACATCTAGCTGCTTGGAGGTGGTCTTATAGCCTTTACCTTTATCATGCTTGTCTATAATTTTCTTTCTATTCTCCTGCGACAACTCTTTCCTTCTCTTCCTCTGGTCCATGTTGAGTGTGGTACACACCATGTCACCAGACAACACAGTGACTACCTGAAGCCCTATAAATAGGCCCACTGACTGATTACAAGATTGTACACACCTGTGATGCTAATTAGTGCGCACACCTTGAATTAACATGTCCATTTGGTCACATTAATTACAGTCTTTTCTAGGGGTACCATCAATTTTGTCCAGGCCTGTTTAATGAGTTTATTTTTTTAAATAATTCCGTTGAAGCATGTCTGACTTTCATTAGTTAACATTCATAGAATTTTTATTTATTATTACTTTTGTCAGAATAAAGTTTTTTCTGTGACCATTGTGAGTTTTTCTTTCATTGACTGAACGGTACCAACAATTTTGTCCACGTGTCTACAAAGTATTTTTTCCCATTTGGTCCACAGTTTAAAATGCAGCTGTTAACGCTCAGCTTTTAGCTGAGAAACCAAACTAAATGGATTGTTTTCTGTTTTGGTGCAAACTAATGAAGCAGATTACTAAGATCAGCTGTTGTACCCGTCTGCGCAATGCTACGCCTTGCTTTTTAAACCACCACCCCTGGAAGGACTGGCGGAGTTGCAGATGGGCAGGTGGTAGCAAACATACAACCTTCTTGATCACCGCCAGACAGGCCTGCGCTATTGCAAGTTATGGACTAATGAGGCAGAAATCAGATCCCAAAGCTCCCTCATAAGTATTCTACAGAGAGAGAACCGGTGTGCTGCATCTGCCTAAAGGTAACAGCTAAAAGGAAACGAAGAAGCTGTAATTTATATCAATAATAATAATCTTTCTACTGGCCATACTCCTGTTTATTCTTTTTCTCCATTTAATCTGTTAAATGAGGCTCCAAAGAGACTAATTCAACAAAGTAAAAGCTGTCTACTGCTGTCTCTCTATTAAAAAACTTTAGTGTAAAACCAAAAGTGATCAAACCAAATAAATACTGTGTAACAATTTGTGAACGTTTAGTGCAGTCTTACAGATGCAAAAACATTTACACACAAAATTTTCTTTTTACTAAAACATTTAAAAAAAAAACAAGACATTGAGTTGTATATATATATATATATATATATTTTTTTTTAACTCAATGAAAAAACACTTGCAAATTACATGGATTTGGCTGGCTTCTAACTTGCTTTGCCCCTGGTTCTGTCTATGTAGGAAGGTGAAGGGTCAGTACTTGAAGTGAACCCCTTGGCCCTACTCCCAGTCCTGGCTGACTTCATAAGACTCAAAGACCCTGGAATGGTAGGACTGGAAGTGTCTGGGCTTGCAGCAAAATATCCTGATATCAGGTAGTCTAAGTATATCCTAAATTGTTTAATACACTACATTCATATGTTTTGTATATTATTGTTTGTAAAATAAAATAAAAAATATTGCTGTAAGCCATCTGTCAAAATAATACAAACTTAAGATAATTAATTATAGTGATAGTTATTCAATAATTAATATTACGGTTTTATAATCATTTTTGAGTTCAAAATAGTTTTTTCTTTGCAGTAAGGAGCATGTCTGTGTGTTGCTGGACATCCGTGGAGACATCTCGCGGGTCATTAGGGGAACAGTCCTAGACCTGCTGGAGCAGAGTGTTCCTGCTCTGCCAGGCGGGTACAGACCCATCTTCACATATATCCTGGTGCCTCCCACCCCCATGGCGTTCTGCCTTCCCACTACCAAGTGTGCATGACTGCATGGACTGTGTGTCTGCGTTCAACAACTCATTAGCTTTGTAAAGAATGCTTGGTTTAAGAAATCAGTCAACATTGAAGAACTAAATCTGCCATAATGAAGTTTATATTGGTTTATTATATCATGATCAGGTTGAATACTTGAAAACTGTGCCTCAAGCCACATATTGCAATGTAACCATGCTGTAATGAGCATATTGCTATTGAACAGTGTCGCCAAAGAATTTTTGAAGAATACACTGATAATACAAACAAACGTCGGAGCTACAAAATAATTATTTATTTAATGTTAAGTTTTAAAACTGTGTATACAATAATCACAAACTCAAAGCAAAATTCATCAAAATATCTATGGGATATTAGGTCCAAAGTTTGAAAACTCTGAGAGGGGGAACACTGGAACAAACCAAATAAATACTGTGTAACAATTTGTCAATGACAAATTGGCTTAGATTCCTCTGAGAGGGGAAACTCTGGTGTCATGTAGGCAAAGAAGCAAAGAGATCTGCTGAGGACTTGCTGGTTCAAGTGTACTTTTAGACTGTGTAATATTCAGTGTGTCTACATGTACTTGACGCCATTTTTCTTACATTGTGGCTGCAACAGGCTGGCAACAATCTCTTTCAATGCATGTCCTGATAAAGTGATTTACTATTTGGAATATTTGTTGACCACCAACTGTTAAACCCTTGAATCACAAAATTATATAAAATTAATGGACTATTGATAGGCTATTCATGATATGTGGAACATTTGATGTGTTTGGGTTCTACAGTTAGGATTAGGTAATCACAATGATCAGGCATCTGCCTTCTTTTTAATTTTTTAGTATTTGTTTTTCCATCAAATTGTGTTACTTTGTTGTTTTCACTATAAACTCAATGGGGACAACTGTTTTTTCAAAGTTTCAAAAGTGCTTATTTGTGATAATTTCTATTTATTAGGCCCGAGCAGACGAGGTCCCATTGTAACTCTTAATGTACGTTATTATTCTGCTATTTTCGGCTCTTTAAGGTTCTTTTTATTTGACCTCTTGAATGTGCATGAAAAGTAAAGAAATTTGACAAAAAATTAATAAATTATGATGTCTGCAAGAAAAAATATTTAAAAAAAATTACTCCGACCCCTGGTTAATTAAAATGATTAAATTAATCAAAACGTTTTTTTTCCAAAAATACATAGGATATGTCAGGGTAAACAGAAAACTATTTTAACCATCTGTAGTGTAATATTTTGTATGATATGCGTTTTATTTCTGTGTACTTATTTAGCTATTCACTTACGCATGTGTTCACATTATGTTCCTTATGGTTTATACTTTTTAATGGTTTATAATCAATATTAGGATGTTATATTAATACATCTAGAAGCATATTAATAGAAAAGAGAAAACAAAGAATTTGTAAACTGTCATGTTAAAAATGTTCCATCCACCAGGTTCGGTGCTCTTCAGTAGAGCTGGGGAAAGTCAATTTGGGCCATTTGTTGTCGTTACAATAAAGACTCTATGGCATTGAACTTGTTGCCGGCACATGAGTTTCTTGCTTATTTTTTTCTGATGGCTGAGGGTTCAGTATCAGACATTTTTTAATTTTTTTATTTATTTTTATTTAACCTTTATTTAACAAGGATAGTCCCACTAAGATTACAAATCTCTTTTGCAGGGGAGTCTTGGCCCCATATGTGTTTGAGGGGGACTGTTGTACATGTTTTTGGTGGTAGGGGAAACCGGAGTACCCGGAAGAAACCTACGCAAACACAGGGAGAACATACAAACTCCACACAGAAAGGCCCTGGCCTGGATGGGAATCGAACCCAGGACTTTCTTGCTGTGAGGCAGGAGTGCTAAGCACTTTGCCACTGAGAGAAGGTGGCTCTCTTGCCGCTTGAATAGTGATATGCCAGATGGGGGACCAAAAACATAAAGGGTGAGCAGACCATTTTGTTTGGTAAAATTAGGATTAGCGTCTGTAAGTGCAGCTTTGGGGAGTAACGAGTAAGAAATGACTGCTTTAAAACTCACCTCAAAAGAGCCTAGATTAGCGTGTAAGACGTTATAGGTTTAAAGCCATAAAACTGCCACATTCAGTGGACTTAAACAGGGTTAATAAAAAAGTCAGCACGCCAGTTAAGCAGCAGATTTGGGGTTTTGAAAGTGATGGAAATTTGAGTTTAATAATTAAAACAATAGTGTTAAAGGAGCTCTAAGGAGAAGGGAAGACAAATCATAGAGAATAATAATATAAAGTCAACAAATAGTTAAATAAAAGCACTTTGAGAAATAATACCAATTAAGGTTGATAAATAAAAAAAGGGTTAGTATTATTAAAAATAGGATAAAAAGGGCAACAGTAGCTCAGTGGGTAGAGTAGCCGTCCTTCGACCGGCGGGTGGGTGGTTCGATCCCCGCTCGAAACATCCCAAAACATAACATCCCGCTCTCCCCCACATACTGTCGTTGTGTTATTGGGCAAGACATTGCCTCCAGTGGTGTTCCAGCTGTAACACTGGTGAATAGCCTAATAATAAAATTTAAAAGGAAGAAGAGCCGACAGCAGGTCTAATGATAAAAACTTTGCATCAGAAATAAATAATAAAATAGAAACTTAAGGAATACTAAATTATCTTTGGTTAGAACAAACTTGTAGAAATAATAAGGAATAAAAAATATGGCAAGTTAAGTTAGAGGTTTGCACAAAATAGCGGCAAGTTAATCTGGTCGTAACATAAGGAGAACTTTACTACAGTTCATTGTAGATTAGGGGTGGGCAATTATTTTTTCCCAAGGGCCACATTACAACATGGAACTCTTGTGGATGGCCAACACAGGGATCTCACTTATCCTCAATAAAAACATGTTTATTTAGCCTACAGTAAGGGTATTTACTGTTTGCAGTATGTTGTGTAGTGTAATCCACTAATTGCTGCAAAACTCCAACACCATAGTAGGAGAAACAAGCCCATATCATGATGCTTGCTTCACTGTCTTCACTGTGTCCTGTGGCTTGAATTCAGAGTTTGGGGGTCATCTCACAAACTGTCTGTGGCCCTTGGACCCAAAATGAACAATTTTACTCTCATCAGTCCACAAAATGTTCCTCCATTTCTCTTTAGGCCAGTTGATGTGTTCCTTGGCAGATTGTAACCTCTTCTGCACATGCCTTTTTTTTTTTAAGAGAGGGACTTTGCGGGGGATTCTTGAAAATAGATGAGCTTCACTCAGACGTCTTCTAACTGTCACAGTACTTACAGGTAACTCCAGACTGTCTTTGATCATCCTGGAGCTGATCATTGGCTGAGCCTTTGCCATTCTGGTTATTCTTCGATCCACTACTACTACAATCAACTTTTTAATCAAAGTAGATTAATAGTAGTTAAAAGTAGATTGGAGAAGGGCACAGGGTCAACTAGTTGCCAAATTAGGAGAGGCCATAAAACATGTTCGTGGATCAGATACTGCTTTAGATAACGTCTAATAGAAATCCACAAAGTTATATTTCAACAGGTTAAAGGTGCTGAGGAGAAATTCTACTGAAATAACACCTTCCATGCTGCAGATCAAACATGGTAATTGGGTTTTCTTCAAAGGTGTTCAAATGCATCATCATTCACTGGAAGCGCAGTGAAAGTCTCATAAGAAGGTCTGTTCTCATCTTTCACACTGTTGACCTGTACACACCAAATCAGGTAAAAACAATCAAAATTTTTAAGGAAGCAAATACAATACCAGGTAAATTCAGGGGTGTTAGAGACAAGAAGACACTCTTCGAGACTGAAGAAAAATGAGGAAAAACTGTGAGTGGAACAGAGGTCCAGTTATGATAGGATGATCAAACAGACTGTTAATACTGGTAATTTCTCTGATTCTTGAAAAAGAATCAAAGGGGGGAATAAATAAATAGGCTATACAGTATAATATTAGGCTAGATAATGGGATACTTTTGTCGTCAGATTCTAATAAGCTTAACTGAGCAGTGGACCGAAAATATTAACAGAGGAGAGGGATACATACATTTTTGCTATTATTTCATGATTTATTTGTGAGGTTACCTTCACAGTTCTACCTTCATTTATTGGGATAGGCTTTTATATGTGTTTCATTTTACTAAATACAAATCTACAGTAGTAATACAACAGCAGCTTATTATCAAAGCTCACCTGATATAGATCATAGTGGTGAGTAAAGGCACTTGTCTGGATCTCCATGGTAACGCTCAGAGGGAGGAGTTTTTGAATTGAAATTTGTTTTTTATCGCTGTTAACAGGCTGCTTTGTGAACAACGTTAAACAGTTTAATATATTCTCTAGTCAGCCCGTGCGTGAGTGCGCAGCACAGCACCCTTAACATTTGACTGTATTGCCTAATAGGTGAGCCGCCTCTGACTTTAGTAATAATTTTGACAATAATAGGACTAATAATTAATGTAGACAATAATGTGAAAGACAAGACTGGTTTTGAACAAAGGAGATGTGCGCTTGTGTTTTCTCAAAAAACTCTTTTGTTGGAACTATAACTACAAAAATGAAAACCTTAAAACTAATGTAAAGTTTGTCTGTTTAATTACACTCAAAAAAAGGTATAATTACCGCGCTGGTACACAACACGATGTTAACATAAGGTCAGCCAACGAGTTGTGTCTCTGGTCAACTCAATACCCTAAAAGTCATAACCTTTTGCCACACCTCACACAGGAGAGGGCACTTCCGCCACAGTTTCAGTATTTTTCCACTAAGTGTCCAGCCAACGGTGACCAGCTGGTTCTAACTGGTTTCAACAGATGATGCATTTAGTGTCCTAATCTAGGGTGCAGTGTAGCGTGCAAAGTGTGCAAATAACATACAGAAAGTTATAAGAGTGCTTCTTATTATAAAACACTGATACTGGTTTTAAGTTTACATGCAGCTGGAGCAGATTTACCATTAGGAAAACGTTTAAATTTAACTTATGAAAAATGAAATACTTTAAGTCAGAGTTGGATTGTGGGATCAAATGAGAAAACATTCCATGGAAAATCAATACAGGGTAAATGCATAAAAGAAGGAGCCATTACTTTAGAAATTGAATGTGTACAGGTTAAATTTTGGGATGTAATGACGGGAATTACAATTACAAAGGAAGAAGCAATAAAATTTGTGAAGATTAAATGGAGGGAACAGAGGGAAAAGAGAGGTTAATTCAATATGTCAGGATAAATACTGGAAAAGAGTTGGTACGTATAATTCTTTATTTTATCAGTGGATACAATTTTCAACTAGACAAGTCACACATTAGGATTGTATTCAGGATTAGAGGATTTTATGACACGGCTATGCCAGCTGACATGGCCAAAATTATTTCAAATTATAGGTCTGGTAATTGCAGGGTTTATATAAATGGCAAATTGTTGTTTTATGTTTATTAGTAGTCATGCGATGGACATATTTGCTGGACAGTTTAAGGATGAATTGCAGGAGAAGTTTTTATTTATTTTACAAGCCTATCTTAATTAGGACTTCCGGGATGACGAGGAAGCGAGCAAAAGCGTAATATCTTAACTCCCTGACGGTCTTATGCTCCCTGACGGAAAAATACATGAAAACCTGAAAATTAAAGTCTAATATAGTAGGCTATGTCAGGGGGTAAACAAAGAAGAACAAGGGCGAATCAGCAAACAACTTCTCAAGCGGCAGACCTTTTATCCTCAGAAACCAACGCAGCTAACGAGGTAGCTAAAGATAACAAAAGCATGGAAGCTATCCAAGCTACTATCATTGCAGAGCTAAAAAAGTTCAAGATGACGCTAAAAACGAGCTGATTGATAAGATTGGGGCATTAAATACTGAAGTGAGTGGTTTCAGAGAAGAAATGGGGAAACGTATGGACGACATTGCTGAAGAATTAAAAGGAGTGACTCAAAGAGTGGAGGAGACAGAGCAGAGAGTGACCGACATTGAGAAGATCAATGCCGACGTTTATGATGCCCTGGAACACGCTCTATACATACAAAAGGAGCTCCAAACACGAGTAACAGAGCTGGAAGCATGTTCACGCAGGAACAATATTCGCATGGTATAACCGAAGAATCTGAAGGCACCAATATTCAACTTTTCATGGAGAACTTTTTAAAATCAGAACTTTCTCTCACTAATACGACACTTAACATACAACGCTGCCACCGCTCACTAGGCTCCAAACCACCACCGAGCGCTAATCCAAGATCCATTGTCATGTGCTTTCTGGAGTACACAACGAAGGAGAGAGTGTTGCGCGCAGCATGGGAGAAAAAGACTATTCAACTCCATGGAAAACGTGTGTATTTTGACCACGACTACCCTAGTGACATTCTCTCCAAGCGCAAATCTTACAACCCAATCAGAAAAATGCTGAAAGAGAAAGGCTGTCGTTTCCAAACTATGTACCCGGCCAGACTTCACGTGTTCTTTGATGAAGGCCCAATCATCTACAAAAGTCTAGAGGAAGCTACGGACGACTTGAAGAAGAGAGGGCTAATACAAGATGATGTGGCGTAGGACACCGCACCCGCCGCACCCGCCGCACCCACTCACAGTCACAGGTCGAGGAAAACCTCTTGGGAATCGGCGCGTGGAACCAGTCGGAACAGAGAGGAGCACACAAAACATATTCAGGAAAAGCTGAAAAGATTCAATCGCCCCGATAATCAGTGTTGTGCCTGAACGCGTTCATTGAACGATAGTTCATGAACTCGTTCATATTTTGGGCGAACATGAACTGAACGCGGTTGTATTACTGCCTGATGAACGTTACTGTGAACGCACGCCTCTCAGGTTAACTTGCTCAATAGGTGCCAGATTTCTATAGAGCCTTCCAGGCGAAAATCCGGCTAAAACACACCGCAAACCAGCCGCAAACGGGTCTTAATATGTAGCGGAAAAACACCAAACCTGGCAACACCAGCCACCAGTGTCGCACCGCCGTCCGCCGCATGCGTGACGCGTCATCAAAAAAAAATAAAATAAATAAAGCATTGAGGCGACAGCAGCATGTAGTAAGGCGTATGATCATTTAAATTCATTCATGTAACTTGTTTGTTGAACCTGCCTGGTCTATTTTTCCAGGATTCCAATATTCTGTTTTAGCATGTGGACAATGGAAAATTATTAAAATTGAAAAACGTTTTCACCTTAATGACTACTGTCCTCTTTTTCTTTGAATAATTCCTCATTAAAAAAGACCATTCAAGCAGCACGTTTTTCCTCATGTTTCTGAGAATGTACTGTAGGGTTGAAAGCTGCAGCTGCTACTAGTGTGGAGTGAATGGACAGCAACAAAGCATTAAAGCAACAATGTCCCCTCAATGCTAATGTAAACCCTGGTTGGGTAAGGATTGAATATTGGATATGAAAATGAAATCTGACGCATAGCTTCATTGTTAAAACTGATAAAATAATTGCTGTCTGTGATTCTACTGTATATGGGCTGTGGCAATAATTTTGAAAAATAATAGCTCGCAGCAACATATGAAAAAAAAAGAACTATGAACTAGTTCATTTTTGGAACCGTGAACTTAGTTCAAAATTTTGAAGTTTGAACTGAACTGAACTAGTTCATTTTAAAATTTGTGACCTGAACTTTGAACTAGTTCTTGTAGAAAGTGAACTTTCCCAACACTGCCGATAATAAGGTCTAACTAAAACGTCCCAGCTAGTCATCTCTACGTGCTGGAATAGAAAAGTAAACAGAGGATTATGACTCCGCCCGTAAAAAAAAGAGTGACATTGTTATTGACCGTCACATGAGGAACGCTTTCTCATTGCGCTGCTACGATAGAGGAGAGGAAGAGTGGCAGCACCGAGAGGGATCCCCTGGTTCTCCAGACCCCCCTCTCCCCCCCAAACATGAAGGTGGACTTACACTTCACTTTTGGAAGTCACCCCTTTTTTTTTTCTTTGTTCAGGTGTGTTTTACGTTCTTCCTTGCAGACCTTTGTTTATTCAGCAGAGCATCTAGAGATATATATGTACATTGTTCTATACCCCCATAAAGATGACAGTCAAACAGCATTATAAGGTAATTACCCTTAATGTAAATGGTTTACATAACCCAATTAAAAGAAGCAAGGCTATTGCTAAAATGAAACGTGGGAAATATGACATAATATTCTGGCAAGAAACACATTTTTCAGACGTAGAGCACGAAAAGATACGCAAAATGGGATTTAAAAACTTGTATTACTCTTCATACTCAAAAGGTAATTCTAGAGGAGTTGCTATACTTCTACCAAACAAGCTAAATTTCCAATTTTCATCTCAGGTTAGCGACAAGGAGGGACGTTATATATTGGTTAAAGGATACATAGATCATAAAGAAGTGACTCTCTTAAACGTGTACAGACCACCAGGTAAAGACAATAGTCTAATTAAGAAAATTTTTGATCTTATTGCAACAGAAATATCGGGAGTGTTTATTTGTGGAGGTGACTGGAATATTTGTCTTAACACCTCCATAGATTCTTCGAGCAAAATTAAAAAACCTCAAGCAGAGGCAATCCTTGTTGAGAAAATGCTTAGGGAAGTTGGGATGATGGATGTATGGAGAAGTCTGTATCCAACAAACGAGTTATACTTTTTTTTCTCATTCTCACCGTGTGCACTGATGCTTAGATTATTTTTTTATGCTAAACGCTGACAGACATAGAATTGTAGAATGTGAAATAGGAGTGAAGGACCTATCTGATCATGCAGATGTATGTTTAACATTACATTTAGATAATGACCGTAAAGAAACATTATGGAGACTAAACACCAGTTTTTTAAAAGATGGTGAATTTCATAATGTTGTTGAAAAAGAAATTAGAGACTATACAGACTATAACAATGACACTTGCACTTCTCCAAGTATATTATGGGACGCCTTAAAGGCCGTTCTTAGGGGAAAATTGATTATGTGGTCTTCTATGAAAAAAAAAGAACGAGAAAGGCGTATCAATGATTTGACCGCAGAACTAAAGTCCCTTGAACAAGAACATATGCAAAATAACAACAATGACCTATTAGAAAATATAGCAGAAATAAAGCAAACTTTAAACAGGACCTATGAGGATCAAATAGAAAAGAAAACCAAATTTATGGAGCAAAATTACTATGAAAATGGCCCCAAAGCTAAGAAACTCCTTGCTTGGAGATTGCATAAACAGCAGGCTGATAGATTTATACACAAGGTGAAAAACCCTCAGGATGACAAAATATACTATAATTTGAAAGACATACAAAATTCTTTTACTGCTTTCTATACACAACTATATACCCAACCACACCCAATGGATCAAGAAGCTACAAACCATTTTCTGTCCTCGCTTGACCTACCATCAATAGGAACAGAACAGAACGAAAGGTTAAATCAACTAATAACAGAGGAAATCAGTAGAACAATTTCTAAATTGAAAGTAAACAAAATGGCAGGTGAGGATGGTTACCCCGCAGAGTGGTACAGACATTTCCGACTTTTAATTATTCCCCAATGTAAAAATTGTTTTAACCACATCTTAACAGGAGGAGAAATACCACCATCCTGGAAACGGGCGGTGATTTCAGTTATACACAAACCAGGCAAAGACAAAACTGAATGCGGTTCGTATAGGCCAATATCGATTTTAAACATTGATTACCGTATATTTGCAACAATATTAGCCAAGAGGCTTGAATCAATTGTCCCTGAACTAACAGACACAGATCAATCTGGATTTGTACGAAACCGACAAACTCATGATAATGTAAGGCGGGCCCTCCATCTTTTTGATAAAATGAAAAATAAGGAATCAATAGCCGTTAGTCTCGATGCTGAAAAAGCATTTGATTCTGTTGGATGGGAATATTTATACCTAGTTTTAAACAGATTTGGATTTAATAATAAGATTATTGGATGTATAAGATCCTTGTATGACTCGCCATCTGCCAGAATTAAAATAAATGGGGACCTTTCCGACACTGTGAATTTAGAAAGAGGCTGTCGACAGGGCTGTCCCCTTAGTGCGACGTTTTTTGCCCTCTTTATTGAACCTCTTGCTCAAGCAATCAGAGAACGTAAAAACATCTCAGGTATTATCATAGGAGACTCGGAACATAAAGCATGCTTGTATGCTGATGATATCCTCTTAACACTATCTAACCCTAAAGTGAGTTTACCCAACCTCTTGTCCTTACTTAAAGAATTTGGTACCTACTCAGGATACAAATTAAATTTGCAAAAAAACCAGATTATCTCATTTAACTATCACCCATCCATAGATATTAAAAAATTGTCAAAATTCAACTGGAAAAATAATAAAATAAAATATTTAGGAATTCAAATTCCAAAAGATCTTTCTAGATTGTTTGAGGAAAATTATGCTATATTGACATCAAATATTAAAGCTGATATACAGCGGTGGTCTCTGTTGCCAATGAATATGTATAATAGGATTGATAGTATCAAAATGAACGTGTTACCAAGGATTCTCTATTTGTTCCTGGCACTACCAATTCGGATACCACCCAAACAATTTTATGAGTGGAATAGAATGATGTCACATTTTATCTGGGCAAAACAAAAACCAAGAATAAAGTTCCAAACATTACAGTTGCAAAAGGAGAAAGGCGGATTGGCTGTGCCATGTTTGGAAGATTACTACAAAGCAGCACAGCTGCTTTGTAGTAATCAAAGTTTGAGTGACCCAACATGCGAGGCTGAATGGAAGGAAATAGATCAGTCATATTTTGACACCCCCCTACAGTCCATCCTCGGTGATAAACCTCTTCTCAATAAACATTTAAATTCACAATTGCTACCTTCCTGGATAACGGTACCAATAGAAATTTGGTTCAAAATACTAAAAAACAGCAACACTGAGAGGAGTGCCAGATGTTTAAGATGGCCAGCCTATGATTCTGAGTTTTTACCTTCAAAGACAGATTGTGGTTTTGTGCATTGGTCTCAAAAAGGCATCACGGGATATTGGGCTCTTTTAGATAAAAAGGTTCTTAAAAGTTACTCACAACTTACAGAGACATATAACTTACAAAAACATGATTTGTTCCGATATTTTCAGCTGAGGCACTATTATGACAAAAATATACATTTTATGGAAGAAGAAGTAGGACTGGTTAAACTTCTGGTAGAATCCTGCAAAGGTAATGCCCCTAAGAAACAAATATCAAAGGTATATACATGTTACAAGAAAAACCTCTCAACCACATATATTAGACAAACTTGGGAAAAAGAAGCAGATATATTAATTTCTGAAGACGATTGGTTGAACATATGTAAGACTGCCATGAATACCCCATCTTCTGGTATTTGGAGGGAGTTCATATGGAAAAACATTGTACGTTTCTTTATTTCACCATATGTTAAGAGTAAACAATGTAAAGATCCAGACAAAGCAGTGTGTTGGAGAAACTGCGGTGACATCAAAGCAAACCATTTTCATGTTTTTTGGAATTGTACCAAAATTACACCCTTCTGGTCAATGGTGGTAAAAGAAATAAAAAGCATAACTGGACTGGACTTGCTATGCGATTTCACAATAGTCTATTTAGGTAATCTACCTCAAGAGTTAACAAAATCAGAGAAGTGTCTTCTGTCAATACTATTAGCTGGTGCAAAGAAAGCCATAACACGCAAATGGCTGTGTGAAGATGTTCCCTCCAAATCAGACTGGTTCCAGATCATCACAGACATTCGCGAAATGGAAAGACTCACATTCTCAATAAGGTTGGCCTCGGACAAATGTAAACATTATTGGAAAAAATGGGACAATTATATGAAACGAAACTCTGCCTTTTGATATTGACAAGTATTACTCTATTTTTTTTATGCTGTAATATCAAGTGTAATAGTCTAATGGTATTGTGTGTGTGCAAAATAGAAGCTCTGTGTGTTTTTGTTTTTGGTTTCAAGGTCTGCTGTTCTACTATTTTTGTAAAATAACATTTGTGAAAATTAAAGTTAAAAAAAAAAAAAAAATTCTCTTAATTAGCCGGTTGAAAACATATGTACAATGTTATGTAGTTTCAGTGCAATATCAAGGTTATCCTCTGCCGGCACCTCCAGTAGAGTAACGTATAGTCAATAGATCGTAAAAGTGTTTTTTACAGTTCAATTACCTTTTCCCGCAGATCCTTTGACAATTCTTTTGCTGATACCATGACAGAGTACAGAAACGTCAGTGCAGCACTGGATGAAAGATGCAAGGGTCTGTCAGGAGCCCAGAAACTCACTGACCTTTTACACACACACACACACACACACGCACACGCACACGCACACGCACACGCACACGCACACGCACACGCACACGCACGCACACACGCACACACACACGCACACACAGGCTGCATTTATAAGTTATAGAGCGTTTTATATATTTCAATAGAAATCCCAACGGGACCTGGTGTCTTTGACTCCTTCATACTTCCAGTGGCTGCCATCAGTTCGTTTAAAGTTATTTCAAGATCTAAGTCAGCCAAGAGAGTAATATTCAATGAATGCAAAAGTCTTTCTGCTTTTGTAAAGCAGAAAGAGAAATATCTGTGTCATATAAGTTTTAATAGAAATCTCTAAAAACATTATTAATTTCTTGAAAGTCACTGGTTTCAGACCCCTCTCTGATTTCAATAGTGTCTATAGTTCTTTCCGACTCTGATTGTTTAATACGCCAAGCTAACAGTTGACTGGCTTTTCCCCCCTGCTCATAATATGATTGCTTTAATTTAAGTACACTTTTAGTAGCTTTGTTAACAGAGAGGATGTTATATTTGGCTCTAAGTTTGTTTAGTTCTTTATATGTTTGTTCAGAAGGATCATTAAAGTGGTTTGATTGAATAAAATTTATTCTATCTTCTAATTGTTCCATTTCACGTCTCCATAATTTATGTTTTGAGCTTGTATAACTTATTATATGGCCTCTTAAAAAAGCTTTAAATGCTTCCCAACAAATGGTTGCCAAAGTTATTTACAAAGAAATCTGCAAATTGTGCTCCAATATATTCCATAAATTCTGGATCCTTTAACCAAAAGGGCTGAAGGCGCCATATTGTGCACGTGTTAATTGATGGATCTTAAAACTAAAAGATACTGACGCATGATCTAAGATAAGAATACTATCATACCAGATTTTACGGATAGAAGACATTAGAGAAGAGGAGAAAATAGTCAATCCTAGAAAATGTTTGACACATAGCCGAAAAGCAAGAAAAGGTAGATCGTTTAGGATTATATTTTTGCCATATTTTTTTCAAATTGAATTCTCTAATATAATAAAGTAGTTCTTTCCTGGATTGAACATGGGAAGTATCTTTACCCGTCGATCTATAAATTTCAGGTTGGAGAGTGCAGTTTAAATCCCCACCTATAACTAGGCATCTGGCAAATCAGCCAAATATAAAAACAAACAAAAGAAGGGTTATTATTTGATGTTGGCTGCGGCCCCATCCACTATTGAACACTCAGAGTGGACACTGGACACTGCCAATATAAATGTTTTTATTTGTGAATATGTTTGTGTATTTCTATGTATTTTTCAACTGTCCTGGACACATTCCTGCACGGCCTGTCCGTCCTGGGAGTGGATCCCTCCTTCTGTGGTTCTCCCTGAGGTTTCTCTTTTTTCCCGGCTGGGTTTTTTTTGGAGTTTTTCCTTACCCTGATGGAGGGTCTAAGGACAGGGGATGTTGTCTAGTGCAGTCTGTTAAGCCCTTTGAGGCGACTGTTGATGTGATATTGGGCTATATAAAAATAAATGTCTTGTTTTGTCTTGTCTATTATCATCAGGGCTGTATAAATTAACTATATTTATTCTGATTGAATTAATTTCACATTGTGTAATTAGAAATCTCCCAAACCTGTCCACTTCTACCTTTATTAGACGAAAGGGCACTGAATTGTGTATTAATATCAGGGCTGGACTGGTAATCTGGCATACCGGGCCCGGTGGGCCGACGCACTTGGGGGCCGGTCCATATAATATGATTTTTTTTTTTTTTTTTAATTGGCCAATGACAGGCCCATAAAGCAGGGACAGTGGCCCATTGGTTCATTTTTCATACTGACACTGGGCTGGCCCAATCATCTCTTAACAGGCTCCACCCCTCCTCCTCTGTTTCTTGTGTCAGAGGCAGTTAGTGGCTCAGAGCCAGAAATCTGTGGATTTAGGATGGAGAAACTAAAGTGCAAGGGGGGTGCGGAGAAGTTGCGGGCCAAAAAAATAAAAATGCTAGAAGTTGATGCCTCAACATGTGCAAAAATAACAGACATGATTAGTGCTGTAGCTTCAGTATCCAAGCCTACAGTACCTGACGACATTTTGCAGAAACATGGAGAGTGTAATTGAAACGATAAGCATGTTAGCTACATGATTAACAGGGAGGGAGTGTTAATCAGGGTGGGTGCAGGAGGAAAGTGTGTGTGTGTGTGGGCCTGGTTGGGCCACGACGAAGATGATCATTTACCTAAATTAATGAATATTATAATAAGACAACTTAATCGTTGTTGCCATTATATAGTCTGTCAGATTGTCACCCACTGCACTAGCCACTCAGTCAGCTAAAGTCAAAGAACACAGCATAAGCTATTTTGCATTGTTTTTGTAGATAGGTTAGCATAGTTAACTTATTCAATTGCAACTTTGGCTGACTATTCTAATGTTAACCCTTTAATACCCATAATGGCCGACGGCCCTTCTCTAGAAAAACTTAAATGATGCCATTTGATTATTTTAATTATTACTCAGAATGGCTGCGTCAAAGCCCCACGACGAGTAACGCATGCTATTTGGGGATTAAAACCCGCTTGCATTTTGAAAGCTGTATATTTTTGTTTAGCTGTATATTCAACAAAGTAGATATTTGCTCATGTTTCTAATGAATTTCCAACATCATTAATATGCAATATTTACTGAGTGAATAATATGAATATCATATTTTTAGGACGTTTTGTGTGAGTAATTTGGTAGTATAGGTCGGTTTTCTTTTTTAAGGGAGTATCTCAACAATGAGAGGTAAATCTTGTTTGGTGTCATATTAAAGAGGGTTTGTGCTCTTTAAAACAAAGTAGCCTATACTTGCAATTGTAGACTAGTTTTTCTGCTGTCTGGTTCATTGGAAAAAAACAAACATTTCTTTTAGAATTAGCAGTATTCTACATCCACATTATATTGGGTTCTAAAGGGTTAACTAGCTTTTATAACATGGAGCACTTTGTCCATCTAGAAATCCTGCTCTTCAAGAATACAGGACTATATAACCAAAATGGATCCTTACTAAGTGTACTTTTAATAACTCTTCCAAATAATTGTAATCCTCTGTCTCTCTGTCCTTATGTATAGTCAAGCCAGGTTGAGTTAGCAGTGGAGGAGAGAGACAGGGAGGAACCTTTGATCACCAGGGAGTCTGTCAAGAGAGAGTGAGTACACTGGTCCATGGCACTTAGTTCTCAGCTTTGTAGGGTTTTTGGAATGGAACAGTAGATATGCATATCTACAGGGACCGCAAGGATGGTGTACTAGTTGGTTGTGTCTGACCATAGATAGTATAATTATGGATGATATCCGCCCATTGGTCCCCTATTCACCAATATTGTCATTACGAATGGGCAATAAAATGGCCGTTACATCCGGGCTTTTCGGGTTTTACTCCATAGTAAAACAATAGTTTTTAGATAGCATAAACCAACGTAATTTTCAAAAATTCACCTCCCCCCCAGAGTTGTCACGTAGTAAAAACTTAGCTCTTGAGACCGGAGCCATCTTTTGTACCAGGCTGTAAACATGATTTTTACTCTTGTAAAGTCGCCATTGGGTTTCTCCTTATATTTCCTCTTTTGGAGCCTGCCCTCTGGTGGACGGAGGTATATCGCTGTATTTTGCTGTAAAATCACCGTATGGCGGCGCCCTTACACGACGACCATTTAAGAGGTTCCATGGGAGAGGCTTGTGTCTGACCGATTGTGGTGGGCCAGTCTGAGCAAAAATGCCAGGGCCTTTTTTTGGTCCCAGTCCAGCCCTGATTAATATGATTACCCCACGTGATTGAGAGCTAAAAGAAGCCGAAAAAACCTGACCAGGCTGTCTTCTTCTCACCCTCACAATATCCTCTGGTGTCAAATGTGTCTCTTGTAATAACACTATCCTAGCCTTTAAATCTTTAATTCTACTCATTACCTGTTTAAGCTTGACAAGTTTGTTTAGACCGCTCACATTCCAAGATGTAAACTTCAAATCAGCTAACACGATGACAAGTTGTAATATTGAAAATACCTGTTACAATATGGTATACAAAATAATGTTTAACAAGTAGACCACCACAAAAAACTGTGCCTAAACCCAGAACAAAACAAAGTTTACTTTACCAAACGAAATACACATAACCCTCCCTCATTTACAATAGTAAATTGTATTGCAATCAGAACAAACCTCCAGTACAAAATACTTTTAACAGCCTATATAGAACCAAAAATGCCTAACTCAAGGCAGTATTTAGCAAATAGTCTTTGGTCCCAATAAAAAGAAACACTAAAGAGTCGCCTGCAGGCAGTTGGACAATTTTGGAGAATTCTGATGCATTGACGAAGGCGTGGCGCCATCCTCCAACAGTCACAAGCAGTGTGGCTGGATAAATTATGCCATAACGCAAATCCTGAATACTAAGAGCAGCAAGCTCCTTATTCAAAAGCTTTTTGTCACTTGAGTAAGTCTAGAGTTAAATCAGGAAAAAACATCACCTTCTTTCCTCCTACAAGTATGTCGTCCGCGCTCCTGCCTGCTTTCATCACTACTGTTCTGGGGCATACATTAGACCCCCCCCCAGAGCTGTCACGTAGTAAAACTTGTACCAGGCTGTAAACATGAGTTTTACTCTTGTAAAGTTGCCATTGGGTTTCTCCCTATATTTCCGCTTTTGGAGCCTGCCCTCTGGTGGACGGAGGTATATCGCTGTATTTCGCTGTAAAATCACCGTATGGCGGCGCCCTTACACGATGACCATTTTAGAGGTTCCATTGGAGAGGCTTGTGTCAAATGCAGACAAATGTAAGGTTATGGTCTTTTCAAATAGAAAACGGCTACCCTCTCTGCTCCCTAAAATAAAAACAGCTGATGGAAAAGAAATCCGAATGGTCTCATCTTACAAGTATTTAGGCTTTGTTATTGATAAAAATCTGTCCTTTAAACAACATATTGAGCATCTTGTACATAAACTGAAGCTCAGTTTTCTTTTCAGAAACAAATCCTGTTTCTTTGTTTTTACAAGGAAACGTTTAACTTCTGCAACTTTTTACCTTTATTGGATTATGGCAATCTTCTTTTTATGAATGCATCTGATCATCTTTTAAAATAACTGGACACTGTTTATCATTGTGCTTTACGTTTTATGACTGCTTGTGGAAATCGTGTTCATCATTGTACACTGTATGCTGCAGCTGAGTTTCCGTCCCTGTATGTTCGCAGGTGGTCTCATTTGCTGACTTTCATTTATAAATGTATTCTTGGGATCCTCCCATCTTACCTCTGCACATACATGCGTAAAAACCAACAACAGTACGCTCTGTGCTCCCAGAAGAACATACTGGTTCCCAGATTCAGAACGAAGTTGGGTAAGGTAACATTTCAGTACACTGCCCCTTGTGCATAGAATTAACTGCAAAAAGACTTAAAGCTATCTGAACTTGTTACTTTAGGAGAATTTAAATCTATTCTGAAGAGGTGTGAAATCAATGAGCTTGGTAAATGTAACTGTTTTTAAACTTGCACAAATTGACTTTGATTCTGTAACTTTTTATTGTAAATATTGTTATCTGTGTGTTTGATAATGTCTTGTATTTGTCTGAAACCTTGTGTAATGCTGTCATCTTGGCCAGGTCACTCTTGGAAAAGGGGTTTTCACCTGGCTAAATAAAGGATATAATAAAAAAAAAATCTCATCCCAGCTGCTTTACACTCGGTTGCAAAACGTCCCAGTGCACACTGAAGGTCATCAACAAATGCACAGACGAGATCCTGTGGTCCCATTCCCTCCGGCTCCTGGCGGCGCCTAGAAATCTTGCCCATAAAGATAAAGAACAGGACCGGTGACAAAAGGCAGTCCTTGCCTTACTTCTGGCAATGCAAACCAAGCTCCTGCTCTGGACGTACAGTAACCGGACAGCCCTTAGCAAAGGGCTTCAGACCCTATACTCCCAGAGAACCCCCCACAGGGCACCACGAGGGACACAGTCGAATGCCTTCTCCACAAAGCACATGTGGACTGGTTGGTCCAGTGTTCCACAACCGGGACAAAAACCACATTGTTTCTCCTGAATCCGATTTTATCCGTGGATTATTATTGTGTTTCTGTTACAATTCTGAAGCAGGGGGGTCAAAAAAGTAATGACATCTCCATAAGTGAAATGCTTTAAAAAGCTTTTGAAAGCATTTAATTGCATGTGTTCTATAGGTTACTTGGTAGTGCTGGTGCCCTGTCTAAGGCCCAAAGTTTCTGGGATAGGCTCCAGTCACCCGCGCCCCCAAAAGGGACCAAGTGGTAGAATATGAATGAATATTAACAATGCATAAAGCAAGACACAGCCTGTAATCATATGGGCTTGCAAAGCCTTTTTGTCGTCAATAGTAAAAGCAGCAGGAGAAATTATTATTTGAAGGCAAAATGATGAACTGGATTAAAAAACTTTTAAGTTCACGCAGTATACAGGTTAGAGTGGAAAGGTGTTTCTCTGGACATTTAAAGGTAGACAACGGAAATTACACTGCCCTGGGGGTAGTGTAATTAGCCCTGTGTTGTTTAACAACACGATCAATGACATGTTTGATGATGTAGGAGAAAGTTTTGGTAAATCTCTGTTTGCCAATGTTGGGGCACTTTGGAAGATGGGCAAACATGTGAAGTATCTTTTTAGTCAGATGCAGTCTGCACTAGACTTTGTCTAGACTTTGTCTTGTGCTGGGCAGAGAATTGGAGCTTTAGATTGTCTGTGGCCAAGTCCAACTTTGTTATTTCTGGAAGGAAAAAGAACATTGGTAAACAGATCTTGAAACTGAATGGTGAACCTGTAGAGAGTATGTGTATAAGTTTCTAAGATTATGGATGGATAAAAATCATACATATGGAGAGCATGTACAGAGAACGGTGGACAAGTGCAATAAGGTTATTATTATTATGAGATGTCGAACTGGTTCAGCTTGGGGTCCAGACAATATCCAAAACTATGATCAGGTTAGTGTCTGATTATAGGTGATTTATGGCTCTGCAGCTAAGGCTAAAGGCTACACTGGCCAAACTTTATGTTGTTTAGGCAAGAGCACTGGAACTGTGTATTGGAGCACTTCTGGTGGAGACAGGAAAAACGTAATAAATTTTGCGCAGCAAGAAGTTGGCATTTAACTATATTGTCAGTGCTTGAGGACAGCGGGAAATTTGGTAAATGCTCAAATAGACTTAATAGGGAATGTTTTGCACAGTTTGTCAAGGGTCATTTAGATACATTAATTATTAGAACATTTTATAGCATTGTTATATCAATAAATTGTGCTTTCAAAACTTATCAAGACATCAAGCTGGCTCATCTTAGGTTGGCCCACTGTGGACTAGCAAGTGGGCTCTTGCTTCTCGGAAAACACACTGATGGCTTCTTTTAGTACTGTGGCGTTCTGGAGACATGTGCTTTTTTGTGCTCTTACAGATTTGGAATATAATACCTTTTCTTTAAAAGTAATGTTAAGGAACGGAGCTTCCCCAAAGGAGAGGGCCAAAGCAGTTATAGTTTTTCTTTTAAGATACAGGGTTGTATTCTAAAATGTCTTATATATGTTATATATATATTATAATGTCTTATAGTTATAGGCAAATGTCTTGCCTATAACTAGTTTTCTTGGGTGATTAACCGCCTGAACAGTGGGGGGCAGCAATGCACTGAACGTGCCAAGTCTGCCGGAAATCTAGAAGAAATCAAATCAAATTAAATCAAAATAGAAAATTTTTCTCAACCGTGAAAACACCAGTGATAGTATATATTAAAAACATTAAAAAATAAATAAATAAATAAAAAACCGCGTACCTGGCAACCCAGCTAAGTAGAGGAAGAACATACGTCTGATTCCCACGTCAACGCGCAGCGCCTGTGACGTAATTTGAAAAGATGGTGGCTTTCTTAGATGCAATGCTGTCTCCATAAGCCACAGACTGTAATCCTCGTTATTTCGCTGAGCGCACGGAGTAAAGAAGTTTGGAAACAGCAGAGAGTGAGACCGGGATGAAGACGTTTTGTGGACGAACCAACCCCACCACAGGAGCTCTGGACTGGGTGGAGGAGAGCGAAGAGTACGATTACCACCAGGAGATAGCCAGGTAGCACCACGTTTACCCCGTAGGCAAAAAGCGCTAGCACAATGGGATAATACTGCTGGTGTTAACTGCTATGACCAGTATCAAAACGATATGGAACTCCTTTGTTTCAGGTCCTGTTACGCTGACATGCTGCATGACCATGACAGGGTGAGAGCCTCATAACATATATTTATTAGTTCTACTAAATGGAAAAGAGGATGTAAAGAACAATAAACTATTATACTTATTTTTGATTGCATATTATAATATTGCAGTATTGAAATATTTGGGCGTATACTGCTACAATGGCGCAAAAACGGGGTATGCGCTATATGCGGTGCTATCTGCGGCGCATAGGGACGCAGCACCTTGGGGGCGCCAAAGCGATGGTATATTTACTAAATGTGGCTTAGCTGCTGTTGTGCGTTTCTAAATAATTTCAGTATTTCCTCAATACTATATAACATTTTAGAGGACTAACAGGCTACAGTAGGCGCCCTCATTAGATTCTATGAATAGAATTAATACAATATCGCGAGTGGGCGTGGCTGGCGGGGGCAGGTGAAGCAGTCAATTCAGTAACCTTCGGAATGTCTGTTCTCCTTTTACGCTATTATACTAAAAGCAGGGCTCCGAGTTTGGAGTGAGATTTCAAGCTGCTCACAGATACCCTGAGCGCTTTTGTAAGTTTTTTTCAATTAAACATCAGACTAATTTGATTCATTTTATTCGTTAAAAAAATTGTCTCAACTTAGACACCTTGACAACAGAAAGTGTTTAGTGTATAAGTACATCAAAAAGCTATGATGCCAAAAGATCACCATGAGCCCAGAGTTGACAGAGACCACAGTAGGACCAGAGGAGACAGAGGCCACAGTGAGCCCAGAGGAGACAGAGACCACAGTAGGACCAGAGGAGACAGAGGCCACAGTGAGAGCAGAGGAGACAGAGGCCACAGTGAGAGCAGAGGAGACAGAGGCCACAGTGAGCCCAGAGGAGACAGAGGCCACAGTAAGAGCAGAGGAGACAGAGGCCACAGTGAGCCCAGAGGAGACAGAGGCCACAGTGAGAGCAGAGGAGACAGAGGCCACAGTAGGACCAGAGGAGACAGAGGCCACAGTGAGACCAGAGGAGACAGAGACCACAGTAGGACCAGAGGAGACAGAGGCCACAGTGAGAGCAGAGGAGACAGAGGCCACAGTGAGAGCAGAGGAGACAGAGGCCACAGTGAGCCCAGAGGAGACAGAGGCCACAGTGAGAGCAGAGGAGACAGAGGCCACAGTAGGACCAGAGGAGACAGAGGCCACAGTGAGCCCAGAGGAGACAGAGGCCACAGTGAGAGCAGAGGATACAGAGGCCACAGTGAGCCCAGAGGAGACAGAGGCCACAGTGAGAGCAGAGGAGACAGAGACCACAGTAGGACCAGAGGAGACAGAGGCCACAGTGAGAGCAGAGGAGACAGAGGCCACAGTAGGACCAGAGGAGACAGAGGCCACAGTAGGACCAGAGGAGACAGAGGCCACAGTGAGCCCAGAGGAGACAGAGGCCACAGTGAGCCCAGAGGAGACAGAGGCCACAGTAGGACCAGAGGAGACAGAGGCCACAGTGAGCCCAGAGGAGACAGAGGCCACAGTGAGAGCAGAGGATACAGAGGCCACAGTGAGCCCAGAGGATACAGAGGCCACAGTGAGAGCAGAGGAGACAGAGACCACAGTAGGACCAGAGGAGACAGAGGCCACAGTGAGAGCAGAGGAGACAGAGGCCACAGTAGGACCAGAGGAGACAGAGGCCACAGTGAGAGCAGAGGAGACAGAAGACACAGTGAGCCCAGAGGAGACAGAGACCACAGTGAGAGCAGAGGAGACAGAGGCCACAGTGAGCCCAGAGGAGACAGAGGCCACAGTGAGAGCAGAGGAGACAGAGGCCACAGTGAGCCCAGAGGAGACAGAGGCCACAGTGAGCCCAGAGGAGACAGAGGCCACAGTGAGCCCAGAGGAGACAGAGGCCACAGTGAGCCCAGAGGAGACAGAGACCACAGTGAGAGCAGAGGAGACAGAGGCCACAGTGAGAGCAGAGGAGACAGAGGCCACAGTGAGAGCAGAGGAGACAGAGGCCACAGTGAGAGCAGAGGAGACAGAGGCCACAGTAGGACCAGAGGAGACAGAGGCCAAGAAATGCTATGTTTGTACCTGTGCTTGATTTTCCAGATAATAATATTCAATATGTTACTCTGTATTTATAAGTTAATATGTATATCCTCTTTTATATGAAGTTTTTACTTCATGAGTCTTTGTAACATTTACTCAAAAAAATTAATGAACTCTGTAGAAGAACATCTTACAAATATCAAGCAAATCTGTCAGAGGGTTTTGCAAACGTTACTTCTCAGTTTGAAGTGTATCACAAAGCATTTTCTCTGATGTGAGTGTGTTTTGTGCTTTACGTTTTTTTTTTTTTCTCTGTTTAACTTTTTACATAAAATGTTTGTGTGGTCACATGTGGTTGAGTAGTTGATTCAGGTTGTTAGCTTACAGACGGTTAGCATCAGGTGGCAGCCTTCTCTGCTTGTATTTAATCATTTTTAGATTGTTGCTCATTTTGTTTTGTACCATTTTGACATACACACATGGACAAAATTGTTGGTACCCAATATTTATGGACCTGACTGTATATTGGTAGCAAATTAGGGATCTCCTTTTGTTCTGAAAACATGCAGGCAGATTTTATGTATCTGAGAGTGCACATTTTATTAAATCGGAAACCAAGGATTCTTCTGTGCATGCAGTGTAAATATACTTTGCTGATGCTTATAGCTTATTTTTTACCAAGCCATGTTCTTGTGTTTCTCTGTGAAGATGAGAAAAATTTGACATGGCAGGACTGCAGCAAAGATACTGTGTGCAAGACTTTTGTGCATTTAAAAATGACTCAGTGGCGACCCCTAGAAAAGTCAAAATAGATTGGGCCTATGGAAAGTGAAAGTAACTTTTTTCCAACGTAGAAAAATGAAACTTGGTATATCCATAGAACACCTCAGGGCAAACAGAAAAGTCAATGACAGTCACACCCTAAACTCAACAGGAAGTCCGCCATGTGGGGTGAAACGTGCGACCACTGTAAGCCTGTAACGAGGTGGCCATTTTTGTGAAAATAAAATGTCTCTTAACTCTCAAACGCCTTCTCGGATCGAGTTGAACCCAAAAAGGCGTTTGTGCACATTTATGACCTGAACACAAAGATGTAAATAAAAGGGTTATCTTTAGAAATGGCTCTCCAGCGCCCCCTACAAAGTTATAATGGGACCCAAGAATTTAGTTTGTCATAGAGACATGAAATTTGGTACACACATCTCGTATGTCATGAAGAGCATAAAAGCCAATGACAACCACCCCCTATCTATAAATGTGTTGCCATAGCAACATCCCAAATATGTTGAAAAAGTCAATGGGAAGTGAAAGTTTTAGTTTGTTGTAGGCAAATGAAACTTGGTAAGCACATCCACCATGGGCTTATGAACAAAAAAGCCAATGGGACCACACCCTATCACACACGGAAGGTGGCCATTTTGAATTGAAAATGTGAACAGACTTAGAATTCACCTCTCTTTTAAAAAACAACAGAAAATAGCTGCTTCATTCCACAGACACCAAACTTGGGGAAAATGAGCTAAACACATGTATGTAAAATAGACAAGCGTTTTTCTAGACTTTTTTGCTCGAGTTATATATTTTTTTATTATTATTCGGTATATATTTAGGCCCGAGCCGGTGATGACCGGGAGGGCCTATTGTTTTTGCTCGGATTTTTATTTTTTTTATTTTTTGTTCTCTTTCTTTTTCTGCAAAATGATCCTAAATTTGACCCAGTGTACATGCACGAAAAGTCATTTTTATTGGTCCCAGACTTCAAGCTCGGCGAAAAATTTATGTATTTGAAGTCCCCGAAAAAAATTCCCCTAGAAAAGTCAAAATACATTGGGCCTATGGAAAGTGAAAGTAACTTTTTTGCTACGTAGAAAAATGAAACTTGGTACATCCATAGAACACCTCAGGGCAAACAGAAAAGTCAATGACAGTCACACCCTAAACTCAACAGGAAGTCCGCCATGTGGGGTGAAACGCGCGGCCACTAAAATCGCACACCTTGCGCAGAAAGATGCAAATCATTGTGTTTTAATCTAAATGGCCCCAAATTTGGTGAGTATCATCTAGTCACATGTGCCAACCAAAGTTGTGACTTTGTTTATGATATCTTATCGGGTATGGGTGTGGCAAGCCTGTAACGAGGTGGCCATTTTTGTGAAAATAAAATGTCTCTTAATTCTCAAACGCCTTCTCGGATCGAGTTGGACCCAAAAAGGCGTTTGTGCACATTCATGACCTGAACACAAAGATATGTAAATAAAAGGGTTATCTTTAGAAATGGCTCTCCAGCGCCCCCTACAAACTTATAATGGGACCCAAGAATTTAGTTTGTCATAGAGACATAAAATTTGGTACACACCAGTGTTGGGAAAGTTCACTTTCTACAAGAACTAGTTCAAAGTTCAGTTCACAAATTTTAAAATGAACTAGTTCAGTTCATAGTTCAAACTTCAAAATTTTGAACTAAGTTCACAGTTCCAAAATGAACTAGTTCATAGTTCTTTTTCCATATGTTGCTGCGAGCTATTATTTTTCAAAATTATTGCCACAGCCCATATACAGTAGAATCACAGACAGCAATTATTTGATCAGTTTTAACAATGAAGCTATGCGTTAGATTTCATTTTCATATCCAATTCTCAATCCTTATCCAACCAGGGTTTACATTGGCATTGAGGGGACATTGTTGCTTTAATGCTTTGTTGCTGTCCATTCACTCCACACTAGTAGCAGCTGCAGCTTTCAACCCTACAGTACATTCTCAAAAACATGAGGAAAAATGTGCTGCTTGAATGGTCTTTTTTAATGAGGAATTATTCAAAGAAAAACAGGACAGTAATCATTAAGGTGAAAACGTTTTTAAATTTTAATAATTTTCCATTGTCCACATGCTAAAACAGAATATTGAAATCCTGGAGAAATAGACCAGGCAGGTTCAACAAACAAGTTACATGAATGAATTTAAATGA
This sequence comes from Perccottus glenii, assembly GCA_024416835.2. NCBI lineage: Eukaryota > Metazoa > Chordata > Actinopteri > Gobiiformes > Odontobutidae > Perccottus > Perccottus glenii. The sequence goes on from CM044563.2 coordinate 27,555,591, forward strand.
TCATACGCCTTATTACATGCTGCTGTCGCCTCCGTGCTTTATTTATTTATTTATTTATTTATTTTTGATGACGCATCACACATGCGCGGACGGCAAAGTGACACTGGTGGCTGGTGTTGCCAGGTTTGGTGTTTTTCCGCTACATATTAAGACCCGCGTTTTGCGGCTGGTTTGCGTGTGTTTTAGCCGGTTTTCGCCTGGAAGGCTCTATAGGAATCTGGCACCTATTGAACAAGTTAACCTGAGAGCGTGCGTCACAGACACCAGAATGAACGAGTTCACAGTAACGCTCATCAGGCAGTAATACAGCACGCTCAGTTCACGTCAAAATATGAACGAAGTTCATGAACTATCGCTTAATGAACGCTGCTCAGGCACAACACTGGTACACACATCTTTTATGTCATGACGAGCATAAAAGCCAATGACAACCACCCCCTATCTATAAATGTGTTGCCATAGCAACATCCCAAATATGTGGAAAAAGTCAATGGGAAGTGAAAATTTTAGTTTGTCGTAGGCAAATGAAACTTGGTACACACATCCAGTATGGGCTTATGAACAAAAAAGCCAATGGGGACCACACCCTATCACACACGGGGAGGCGGCCATTTTGAATGGAAAATGTGAACCAACTTAAAATACACCTCTTTTTAAAAGAACACAGAGAATAGCTGCTTCATTCCACAGACACCAAACTTGGGCAAAATGAGGTAAACACGTGTGTAAAATGGACAGGTGTTTTTCTTGAGTTTTTGCTCGAGTTATATATTTTTTTTATTGTAATTTGGTATATTTTTTTTTAGTATAATTTTTCTGTAAAATGATCCTCAATTTGACCCAGTAAACGAACAACTAAAAGTCATTTTTATTGGTCCCAGAATTCAAGCCCGGCGAAAAATTTATATATTTGAAGTCCCCGAAAAAAAAAATACGAAAAATGACTCAGTGGCGACCCCTAGAAAAGTCAAAATACATTGGGCCTTTGGAAAGTGAAAGTAACTTTTTTCCAACGTAGAAAAATGAAACTTGGTACATCCATAGGACACCTCAGGGCAAACAGAAAAGTTTATTACAGCCATATCGTAAACTCAACAGGAAATCTACTATGTTGGGTGGAATGCGTGACCACCTAAATCGCACCCCTTGTGCTAAAGGCTTTTCATCTAAACAGCTCCAAATTTCGTGAGTATCATCTAGACACGTGTGCCAAAAAAGTTATCAATTTGTTTTTTGATACATTTGTGGCTGTGGTCGTAATGAGTCTGTGAAGAGGCAGCCATTTCTTTGGGAAATAACTGCCATTTCCCAATTGCCAGGATCCTTCCTTTAGAGGAGGCCCCTCCAGAGCCAAGTCTTAGAAAACTCCTCAGAATCCTTTGGAACTTGTAACCTTGTACTTGTACTAGACAAGTAATATTTACATTTTGCCTTTTTAAACAGGGGGGTGCGGCGATTCCTGAGTCATCTCAAATCTCCAGCCAGTACTTTGTTTTTCTCGCCTTAGCCCAAGCATAATCTATTATTTTCAAAGGTTCAGACAGCTCCCAGGAAAACCAGGGATTGTGGAGACCTTTAACTCTAAATTACAAGGTGGTGTAGCAGGCCCCAGCAGTAGCACAGGCCCGGTTATTTGACATTACCGTGAAGTTTACACTTTAAAGCACGAAATGCAATCCTCCGAGTACATGTGTCCCCGCGGTCTCAAGGGAGGCGAGGGCCTTTATTGCCGCTATGCTTTAATTAGGCCCGAGCCGGTGATGGCCGGGAGGGCCTATTGTTTTGCTCGGATTTTTTTTTTTTTTTTTTTTTTTATTTTTCTTCCGACCCAATGATCCTAAATTTGACCCAGTGAACATGCACAAAAAGTCACTTTATTGGTCCCAGACTTCAAGCTCGGCGAAAAATTTATGTATTTGAAGTCGCCGAAAAAAAAATACGAAAAATGACTCAGTGGCGACCCCTACAAAATCAAAATACATTGGGCCTATGGAAAGTGAAAGTAACTTTTTCCAACGTAGAAAAATGAAACTTGGTATATCCATAGGACACCTCAGCAAACAGAAAAGTCAATGACAGTCACACCTAAACTTAACAGGAAGTCCGCCATGTGGGGTGAAATGCGCGCCACTAAAATCGCACCCCTTGCGCAGAAAGATGCAAATCATTGTGTTTTAATCTAAATGGCCCCAAATTTGGTGAGTATCATCTAGACACGTGTGCCAACCAAAGTTGTGACTTTGTTTTTGATATCTTATCGGGTATGGGTGTGGCAAGCCTGTAACGAGGTGGCCATTTTTGTGAAAATAAACGTCTCTTAACTCTCAAACGCCTTCTCGGATCGAGTTGGACCCAAAAGGCGTTTGTGCACATTCATGACCTGAACAAAAATATGTAAATAAAAGGGTTATCTTTAGAAATGGCTCTCCAGCGCCCCTACAAACTTATAATGGACCCAAGAATTTAGTTTGTCATAGAGACATAAAATTTTGTACACACATCTCTTATGTCATGACGAGCATAAAAGCCAATGACAACCACCCCCTATCTATAAATGTGTTGCCTTAGCAACGTCCCAAAAAATGTGAAAAAAGTCAATGGGAAGTGAAATTTTTAGTTTGTTGTAGGCAAATAAAACTTGGTACACACATCCACCATGGGCTTATGAACAAAAAAGCCAATGGGGACCACACCCTATCACACACAGGAAGGCGGCCATTTTGAATTGAAAATGTGAACCGACTTAAAATACACCTCTTTTAAAAGTACACAGAAAAAGCTGCTTCATTCCACAGACACCAAACTTGGGCAAAATGAGCTAAACACATGTATGTAAAAGAGACAAGTGTTTTTCTAGACTTTTTGCTCGAGTTATATTTTTTTATTATAAATCGGTATATATTTTTTATTATAATTTTTCTGCAAAATGATCCTCAATTTAACCCAGTAAACGAACAACTAAAAGTCATTTTATTGGTCCCAGACTTCAAGCCCGGCAAAAATGTATGTATTTGAAGTCACTAAAAAAATACGAAAAATGACTCAGTGGCGAATTCTACAAAATCAAAATACATTGGGCCTATGGAAAGTGAAAGTAACTTTTTCCAACGTAGAAAAATGAAACTTGGTACATCCATAGGACATCTCAGGGCAAACAGAAAAGTCAATGACAGCCACACCTAAACTCAACAGGAAGTCCGCCATGTGGGGTGAAACACGCGCCACTAAAATCGCACCTTCGCAAAAAGATGCAAATCATTGTGTTTTAATCTAAATGGCCCCAAATTTGGTAAGTATCATCTAGACACGTGTGCCAACCAAAGTTGTGACTTTTTTTTTTATATCTTATCGGGTATGGGTGTGGCAAGCCTGTAACGAGGTGGCCATTTTTGTGAAAATAAAACGTCTCTTAACTCTCAAACGCCTTCTCGGATCGAGTTGGACCCAAAAAGGCGTTTGTGCACATTCATGACCTGAACAAAAATATGTAAATAAAAGGGTTATCTTTAGAAATGGCTCTCCAGCGCCCCTACAAACTTATAATGGACCCAAGAATTTAGTTTGTCATAGAGACATAAAATTTTGTACACACATCTCTTATGTCATGACGAGCATAAAAGCCAATGACAACCACCCCTATCTATAAATGTGTTGCCTTAGCAACGCGTCCCAAAAATGTGAAAAAGTCAATGGGAAGTGAAATTTTTAGTTTGTTGTAGGCAAATAAAACTTGGTACACACATCCACCATGGGCTTATGAACAAAAAAGCCAATGGGGACCACACCCTATCACACACAGGAAGGCGGCCATTTTGAATTGAAAATGTGAACCGACTTAAAATACACCTCTTTTTAAAAGTACACAGAAAAAGCTGCTTCATTCCACAGACACCAAACTTGGGCAAAATGAGCTAAACACATGTATGTAAAAGAGACAAGTGTTTTTCTAGACTTTTTTGCTCGAGTTATATTTTTTTATTATAAATCGTATATATTTTTTATTATAATTTTTCTGCAAAATGATCCTCAATTTAACCCAGTAAACGAACAACTAAAAGTCATTTTTATTGGTCCCAGACTTCAAGCCCGGCAAAAAATGTATGTATTTGAAGTCGCCGAAAAAAAAATACGAAAAATGACTCAGTGGCGACCCCTACAAAATCAAAATACATTGGGCCTATGGAAAGTGAAAGTAACTTTTTCCAACGTAGAAAATGAAACTTGGTACATCCATAGGACATCTCAGGGCAAACAGAAAAGTCAATGACAGCCACACCCTAAACTCAACAGGAAGTCCGCCATGTGGGGTGAAACACGCGGCCACTAAAATCGCACCCCTCGCGCAAAAAGATGCAAATCATTGTGTTTTAATCTAAATGGCCCCAAATTTGGTAAGTATCATCTAGACACGTGTGCCAACCAAAGTTGTGACTTTTTTTTTTATATCTTATCCAGTGTGGGTGTGGCAAGCCTGTAACGAGGTGGCCATTTTTGTGAAAATAAAATGTCTCTTAACTCTCAAACGCCTTCTCGGATCGAGTTGGACCCAAAATGGCGTGTGTGCACATTCATGACCTGAACACAAAAATATGTAAATAAAAGGGTTATCTTTAGAAATGGCTCTCCAGCGCCCCTACAAACTTATAATGGGACCCAAGAATTTAGTTTGTCATAGAGACATGAAATTTGGTACACACATCTCTTATGTCATGACGAGCATAAAAGCCAATGACAACCACCCCCTATCTATAAATGTGTTGCCATAGCAACATCCCAAATATGTGGAAAAATTCAATGGGAAGTGAAAATTATAGTTTGTCGTAGGCAAATGAAACTTGGTACACACATCCAGTATGGGCTTATGAACAAAAAGCCAATGGGGACCACAACCTATCACACACGGAAGGCGGCCATTTTGAATTGAAAAAGGAGAACCTTAAAATACACCTCTTTTAAAAGAACACAGAGAATAGCTGCTTCATTCCACAGACACCAAACTTGGGCAAAATGAGCTAAACACATGTATGTAAAATAGACAGGTGTTGTTCTTGACTTTTTTAGTTATATTTTTTTATTATAATTTGGTATATTTTTTTTTAGTATAATTTTTCTGTAAAATGATCCTCAATTTGACCAGGTAAACGTGCAACTAAAAGTCATTTGTATTAGTCCCAAACTTCAAGCCCGTGAAAATTTATGTATTTGAAGTCGCCGAAAAAAAAATATGAAAAATGACTCAGTGGCGACCCCTACAAAAGTCAAAATACATTGGGCCTATGGAAAATGAAAGTAAATTTTTCCAATGTAGAAATACAAAACTTGGTACACCCATAGAACACCTCAGGGCAAACAGAAAAGTTTATTACAGCCATACCGTAAACTCAACAGGAAATCTTCTATGTTGGGTAGAATGCGTGACCACCTAAATTGCACCCCTTGTGTCTAAAGGCTTTTCATCTAAACAGCTCCAAATTTGGTGAGTATCATCTTGACACGTGTGCCAAAAAGTTATCAATTTGTTTTTGATACATTTGTGGCTGTGGTCGAATGAGTCTGTGAAGAGGCAGCCATTTCTTTGGGAAATAAATGCCATTTCCCAATTGCCAGGATCCTTCCTTTAGAGGAGGCCCCTACAGAGCCAAGGCTAGAGTCTTAGAAAACTCCTCAGAATCCTTTGGAACTTGTAACCATGTACTTTTAGACAAGTTATATTTACATTTTGCCTTTTTAAACAGGGGGGTGCAGCGATTCCTGAGTCATCTCAAATCTCCAGCCAGTACTTTGTTTTTCTCGCCTTAGCCCAAGCATAATCTATTATTTTCAAAGGTTCAGACAGCTCCCAAGAAAACCAGGGATTGTGGAGGCCTTTAACTCTAAATTACAAGGTGGTGTAGCAGGCCCCAGCAGTAGCACAGGCCCGGTTTTTTGACATTACCGTGAAGTTTACGCTTTAAGGCACGAAATGCAATCCTCCGAGTGCATGTGTCCTCATGTCTCAAGTGAGGCGAGGGCCTTTATCGCCGCTATGCTTTAATTATTATTACTTTTGTCAGAATAAAGTTTTTTCTGTGACCATTGTGAGTTTTTCTTTCATTGACCGAAGGGTACCAACATTTTTGTCCACGTCTGTAGTTCTTAACAACAATGGTTTGGCTTTTTGACTTTGTCAGCATATTTTCGTAGTGAATGTAACATAATTTCTTTTAATAGTTTCAGAGCTGATATCCTTAATGTGTCTGACTATAAGAAGATTTGTATTAACATGTCAACTTAACATTTTTTTTTGCTAGATTATAATTAGGCCCGAGCCGGTGATGACCGGGAGGGCCTATTGTTTTTGCTCGGATTTTTTTTTTTTTTTTTTTTATTTTTCTTCCGACCCAATGATCCTAAATTTGACCCAGTGAACATGCACGAAAAGTCATTTTTATTGGTACCAGACTTCAAGCTCGTGAAAAATTTATGTATTTGAAGTCGCGAAAAAAATACGAAAAATGACTCAGTGGCGACCCTACAAAATCAAAATACATTGGGCCTATGGAAAGTGAAAGTAACTTTTTCCAACGTAGAAAAATGAAACTTGGTATATCCATAGGACACCTCAGGCAAACAGAAAAGTCAATGACAGTCACACCCTAAACTTAACAGGAAGTCCGCCATGTGGGGTGAAAGCGCGGCCACTAAAATCGCACTTGCGCAGAAAGATGCAAATCATTGTGTTTTAATCTAAATGGCCCCAAATTTGGTGAGTATCATCTAGACACGTGTGCCAACCAAAGTTGTGACTTTGTTTTTGATATCTTATCGGGTATGGGTGTGGCAAGCCTGTAACGAGGTGGCCATTTTTGTGAAAATAAACGTCTCTTAACTCTCAAACGCCTTCTCGGATCGAGTTGGACTCAAAAAGGCGTTTGTGCACATTCATGACCTGAACAAAAAAATATGTAAATAAAAGGGTTATCTTTAGAAATGGCTCTCCAGCGCCCCTACAAACTTATAATGGGACCCAAGAATTTAGTTTGTTATAGAGACATAAAATTTGGTACACACATCTCTTATGTCATGACGAGCATAAAAGCCAATGGCAACCACCCCCTATCTATAAATGTGTTGCCATAGCAACGTCCCAAAAAATGTGAAAAAAGTCAATGGGAAGTGAAATTTTTAGTTTGTTGTAGGCAAATAAAACTTGGTACACACATCCACCATGGGCTTATGAACAAAAAAGCCAATGGGGACCACACCCTATCACACACAGGAAGGCGGCCATTTTGAATTGAAAATGTGAACCGACTTAAAATACACCTCTTTTAAAAGTACACAGAAAAAAGCTGCTTCATTCCACAGACACCAAACTTGGGCAAAATGAGCTAAACACATGTATGTAAAAGAGACAAGTGTTTTTCTAGACTTTTTTGCTCGAGTTATATTTTTATTATAATTGGTATATATTTTTTATTATAATTTTTCTGCAAAATGATCCTCAATTTAACCCAGTAAACGAACAACTAAAAGTCATTTTTATTGGTCCCAGACTTCAAGCCCGAAAAATTTATGTATTTGAAGTCCCCGAAAAAAAAATACGAAAAATGACTCAGTGGCGACCCCTAGAAAAGTCAAAATACATTGGGCCTATGGAAAGTGAAAGTAACTTTTTCCAACGTAGAAAAATTAAACTTGGTATATCCATAGGACACCTCAGGGCAAACAGAAAAGTCAATGACAGTCACACCTAAACTTAACAGGAAGTCCGCCATGTGGGGTGAAAGCGCGCCACTAAATTCGCACTTTGCGCAGAAAGATGCAAATCATTGTGTTTTAATCTAAATGGCCCCAAATTTGGTGAGTATCATCTAGACATGTGCCAACCAAAGTTGTGACTTTGTTGTTGATATCTTATCGGGTATGGGTGTGGCAAGCCTGTAACGAGGTGGCCATTTTTGTGAAAATAAAACGTCTCTTAACTCTCAAACGGCTTCTAGGATCGAGTTGGACCCAAAAGGCGTTTGTGCACATTCATGACCTGAACACAAAAATATGTAAATAAAAGGGTTATCTTTAGAAATGGCTCTCCAGCGCCCCTACAAACTTATAATGGGACCCAAGAATTTAGTTTGTCATAGAGACATAAAATTTGGTACACACATCTCTTATGTCATGACGAGCATAAAAGCCAATGACAACCACCCCTATCTATAAATGTGTTGCCATAGCAACGTCCCAAATATTTGGAAAAAGTCAATGGGAAGTGAAAATTTTAGTTTGTCGTAGGCAAATGAAACTTGGTACACATATCCAGCATGGGCTTATGAACAAAAAGCCAATGGGGACCACACAATATCACACACGGAAGGCGGCCATTTTGAATTGAAAATGTGAACCGACTTAAAATACACCTCTTTTAAAAGAACTCAGAAAATAGCTGCTTCATTCCACAGACACCAAACTTGGGCAAAATGAGCTAAACACATGTATGTAAAATAGACAAGCGTTTTTCTAGACTTTTTGCTCGAGTTATATTTTATTTTATTATAATTTGGTATATTTTTTTATTATAATTTTTCTGCAAAATGATCCTCAATTTGACCCAGTAAACGTGCAACTAAAAGTCATTTTTATTGGTCCCAGACTTCAAGCTCGCGTGAAAAATTTATGTATTTGAAGTCCCGAAAAAAAATATGAAAAATGACTCAGTGGCGACCCTACAAAGTCAAAATACATTTGGCCTATGGAAAGTGAAAGTAACTTTTTCCAACGTAGAAAAATGAAACTTGGTACATCCATAGGACACCTCAGGGCAAACAGAAAATGTATTACAGCCATATCGTAAACTCAACAGGAAATCTACTATGTTGGGTGTATGCGTGACCACCTAAATTGCACCCCTTGTGTCTAAAGGCTTTTCATCTAAACAGCTCCAAATTTGGTGAGTATCATCTAGACACGTGTGCAAAAAAAAGTTATCAATTTGTTTTTTGATAGATTTGTGGCTGTGGTCGTAATGAGTCTGTGAAGAGGCAGCCATTTCTTTGGGAAATAAATGCCATTTCCCAATTGCCAGGATCCTTCCTTTAGAGGAGGCTCTTCCAGAGCCAAGGCTGGAGTCTTAGAAAACTCCTCAGAATCCTTTGGAACTTGTAAACTTGTACTTTTAGACAAGTAATATTTACATTTAGCTTTTTTAAACAGGGGGGTGCAGCGATTTCTGAGTCATCTCAAATCTCCAGCCAGTACTTTGTTTTTCTTGCCTTAGCCTAAGTATAATCTATTATTTTCAAAGGTTCAGACAGCTCCCAGGAAAACCAGGGATTGTGGAGACCTTTAACTCTAAATTACAAGGTGGTGTAGCAGGCCCCAGCAGTAGCACAGGCCCGGTTATTTGACATTACCGTCAAGTTTATGCTTTAAGGCACGAAATGCAATCCTCCGAGTGCATGTATCCCCGCGGTATGAAGGGAGGCGAGGGCCTTTATCGCCGCTTGCGGCTTTAATTATGTTTTGTTCTTCTTTTAGGTTCCAAAACTTTTTATGGCAGTGTTTATTTACGTAGCAAAAATTGCAATATTTTCTTGAAAGATGTTTGTAAATGTTACTTACGCAAACACAAGTAATATTTATTTACTTTTTCTATGTGAAAAGTTACCATGGATTGTAAAAGTAACTTCTCCTTTTTTTCCAAGTCTTTGGTGTATCATTATCATTCCTGTCTGTGGAGTTCTCTAGAGTTATCATTTAGAATAGATCACTTACTGTCAACTTGGAAGTTGAGGAACGTCTGTGAATGACATTTATGCTCTCTTAAAAAATATTTTTTTACATTTTTTTATTTTTATTTTTTGTGACAAATGGCTATGTGACTTAAGTTTTGTAGTTCATAATTTCTTAATATATTCTTGAATCCAATGTTGGAATGTGCCAGAAAAAAATAGAAATTCAATTGACAATGTTGAGTTGATTTTTAATTAGTGCCCTCTGAAATTGTACTATAAGTCATACCATAATTACCCATGCATTTTGTGAACAATACTAAAGGAAATGGCAATTAATGGTTTTATTCATATGTATTTTTTGTGTATGTCAAAGGTCACCTGATTATGTGTTTCACTTTTGACAATACAAGAATGTCTTTTTCTTGTGTATTTTGGCAAAATTTAACAGTATTAATGCATTTTGTATACTGTATGCAAAGATGTATATCATAAACCAGTAAAGTAAATTCAGACATGAACAAGTGCAAGATTAATTACATTTTATTACATTTTATTATGCTGCAGTGTAGCAAGACATTTAAATGTAGCGCCAATACTGTTGGCCTTTTTATTTTTTTTGTTTTGTTTTCTGTACACCCATGCTGCAGGTGCAATGAATGTGCTGTCAGCATGCTTCATTGAGGGGGAACAGACATTCCGAAGGGAACCGAATCCATTGCTTCACCGGCAGTGTACTTGTACTCACACTAAACACAATGCTGATGGAAAATGACTGAGCAAACGGTTTATTGTGCTGCAGAATGAGAAGTACTATCAGGGCATCCGAGCAGCTGTGGCCCGGGTGAAAGCTCGTGGGGAGAGGGTCATTGTCCTGGACATTGGTACTGGCACTGGGCTTCTGTCAATGATGGCTGTCACTGCAGGAGCTGATTACTGCTATGCTGTGGAGGTAGGTCAGATTAAAACAAGGGTGCAAAAGTGTGGAACAGTTTGGATTTTTAGCCCTTTGCACCAATTAATGCAATGTGACAGCAGTGTCACAAATGACTGGTAGATAAAGGTGTACAAACTGTTAGTGTTAATGATTCATAATCAGAGATGTTCTTAGATCTACATACACCAAATTAACTAATGGTGAAACCTTTTTCTCATGCAGGTTTTCAAGCCAATGGCTGATGCAGCGCAGTGCATTGTGGAGAAGAACAGCTTCTCAAAAAAAATTAAGATTATAAACAAACACTCCACTGAAGTGACTGTGGGGCCAGGTCTGACTGTTACACACCTTCTTATTCTCTAGCTTTATTCTAATATAATTATATTGTTATTTGTACGCTGAAGACACAACTATAATTTGACTCAACACTGACGATAATGAACAACACTACCATGAGCAGGTTGCCCGAGCGCTCAGTTGGGCTTTACGAGGCTAGGGCTACAAACCTACCTCTGATATGTCTCTTCAACCCAGTCAGACAAAATCTAACAATCCCAGTCTGGGTAAGTGGTATCAAGAAGCGGGTTAACTACTCATCGCGGGGCACTAAATCAATCACAGCGACATAAGGGAGAGAGTTAACATGAGAAAAAACATAAAAGTAGGCTACACTAAACTGCAAAAGAACATTACCATAATGAACAGCATTTTTGCACAAAAAGCTAAAGACTAACAACCAACATAAGTGTGGAGTAGATGTTTTAAATGCTGCATTAAAATAAATATCATGTAAATCTCAACATAACTGACTATAAAACCCAATGTCATTAAGATGTTTACCTCTAAGTTACAATATAACATCACTTTACAGTGTCGCTAGATTGCTGTATATTTGAGCTCCAGTCAGTTTTCACTTGTGCAGACACTTCTTTTTTCTGGTTCTGCGCTGCGTCTTTTCCCTCCTTTTGACACAGGCAGCTTGTTTGTTCTTGATTGGTTAGTGAGCCATGTTTCTGTTGTCTACCAGCAGCTTAACCAGCTCCAGAGCAGGTTAGCCTAATTTTTTTTTAATCTTAGAAAAATTAAACTTGGCACACACATAAATCATGACAAGGCAAATATTCTATGAGAGCACCTCCCTAAACCAAACAGGAAGTCAACCATTTTGGGTGGAACACATAACCCCCAAAATTACTCCCTTTTGTTTAAAAAAAATAGCAGAAAATATTGACACCAAACAACAAAATTAACTATACACATGCGCCAACAAAGGTTATCATCTAGTTTTTTGATAAATTTGTGGGTTTGGCCGTCGCAAGCCTGTAACGAGGCGGCCATTTTAGGGAGAATCAAATCTCCTAACTCTTTCAAACATTGTCATATCAGCTCAGACCCAATGAAGCGTTTGTGGTCATTTATGAACCTGGTACGCTCATTTGGACATCTGTTTTAATAGAGGTTTTAATCCTTTGCCTGCTCTGCCGCTTTCCAGAGCGCCCTTCACAATGCACGCTTCCTAATTCGTCCCACCGAGAGCAGAGACTACATTACCCATACACCCTTGAGTTTGACAAGTGAAAGGGAGAGGGTGTGTGAAATGCGCGGGAACTGCATTCACATGCTCTGACTGTAATGAAAACACGAGAGACATTTATATTGTTTATATTGTTATAATGTTACGATTGAAGCTCTGGACATAACTTGTTTTTCTATAACAAACTTAACAAAATATTAATGCCCTGTCAGTGGCAACTATTTTTGGTTTTAATATTTAATTTGATTACATTAATGTTTAAGTTCAGATTTAAAAGAAATGTTTTAACTGCTACTAACCTTTAACTGCTGTAAAAAGCACATTATTTGTTTAAAGTGTTGTTTAAAGTGCAAACCAAATGTTATTGCACTTTTGTTCATATAGCAGTTCTTTCAAAATGTATGCAGTACACTAATTTTGAATTCATTATTCAATTTTGTGTATAATGCGATTAATCGCGATTAATCACAGAACATTGTGCGATTAATCGCGATTAAACGCTTTAATCGTTGCCCAGCCCTAGTATATATATATATATATATATATATATATATATATATAGAGGTGTGAACCTACACTGGTCTCACGGTTCGGTTCGATTACGATTATCAAGTCATCGATTCAGTTCGATTATCTCGATGCATCACGATGCATTGATGATGCACTGCATCCTTATTTTTCAATTTTGCTTCACATGTATACAATTTTGTCAATAAATACAAGCAGTCAGATATATGAACTGAACCTTTAATTTTACCTGAATGAATAAAACTCAAGTCTGGGCACAGAAGACAACAGCAGCATTAGATTAGAACACACAAATGTAAGTACTAAAAGTGCATAATGCAGGGAGTGTACTTAAATACTTGTATAGTGCAGTGTACTTTCTTGTAAAACATTTAAATATTGACAAATGTATAAACATGAAATTTAATTACAAACCAAAATAAACAAGAGGCCAAACCTACTTGAATATAATCAATATACAAAAAACTAAATCTGCACTTCAGCAGTGTTTTTTAATACACAATTTAAAAGAAAACAAAATAACAGCACTGGGCACTGGAACTTCCTGAAACATCACAAACTGCTCAGCATGTGTGAATTTGTAAATTTTTCTTTAAGAACACTAACTGGTCCACATGCTCTGGTTTAAGAGTGCTTCTTTTAGTAGTGACCACATCTCCTGCTGTGGAGAAAACTCGCTCTGCAGACACACTTGTGCCTGGGATACACAAGTATCGCTTTGACAGCCGAGAGAGAAGAGGAAACATGACCTCATGGACACACCACCAGTTCAAAGGGTCCTCAGTGAGAGGCAGAGATGGAGCTTTACAGTATGCCTCCATTTCCTCCTTAGCAAGGACATAGGGGGTCTTGGGTTCTACTGTACCTTCAGTGTCAGTGAAAGACTGTCCCAGCAAACTCACAAGCAGCGATGAGGCCTTTCGTTTGGGAGCAGCAGAGGGCCTGTCCTCAATGGAGGTTTCTTCTCCTGTTCCCTCAGGTGCTTCATCCACTTCTGTCATTCTAGGTGTACCCTGTGTTTGAACAACGTATTTGAAAATACAATTAAACTAGGACAGTGGCAGTGCAGTCAGCCAATACAACAGCTCACATATATGAGAATTATAATTTTTTCCGTTTTAATAAAAATAAATAAAAATAATAAATAAATTTAAATTACTTAACATTTGAACAAATTTTACCTACAATTAATATTATGAGCTTTTAATTTTATATAGCCTTTTGTACAAGAAACATGATAGAATTACCTCCAAGGCTGCAGCCTCCTCTGTCAGTGCTCTGTATACCTCCGATCTCTCCTGTTCTGTGAGAAAAGGCATTCCCTTAAATCGGGGATCCAGGGCAGAGGCTGTATGAAGGATCCTCTTCTGTGACTCACTGTTGCACCTCTTCAGGAGATCTGTTCTGATTGCATTCTTGATCTCATGGATCATGTGCGAGTCTCCGTTGGTGTCTGACATATTCTGGAGGAGTTGCGCATGTAGAGGACCAACGAGGGAAACTGTCGGATTGCGCTCTTCTGACATCAATGTTGTTGCATCCTTCATTGGCTTTAATGCCCTCACAGCATCCTCTGCATTTGTTACATCTGTTTCAGTAAGAGTGCACAGATCTGTCTCTCCTTTTCTGACTTCTGGTGACAGCAAGGTGGCACAAATTGCAGGTTGTTGTTCCAGGAACCTCTCGACCATGTCGTATGCGCTGTTCTACCTTGTTGCAACATCAGTTATCAGTTTATGATTTTTCAGGCCAAGACCTTGCTGTTTCACTTTCAGACAGTGGCTCGCTGTGGTGCTGCGATGAAAGAATGTTGATATTCGTCGGATTCTGCCCAAAAGCTTGGAGAGCGCGCCCACTTTAAGCGTGCGCTGGGATGCCAGATTCAGCGTATGCGCGAAGCATGTTACGTGAGGGAATTTTCCTAATTGAGCTGCAGCGATCATGTTCGACGCATTATCTGTTACAAGCACTACATCCTTATGTGATAGCTGCCATTCATCCACGACATGAGACAGTAGCTCTGCCAGATGAGCACCCGTGTGAAACTCATAAACGGCTCTCGTTTGCAGCACATGAGACAAAATCTTCCAGTCACCGCTAATGTAATGTGCCGTTATTGTCACATACGACTCTGTAGCGACCGAAGTCCAGGAATCACATGTTATTGCAACTCGATGAGCTTGGCTCATTGATAGGGATGCACCGAAATGAAATTCTTGGCCGAAGCCGAATAATAATGAAATGCTTGGCCGAAGGCCGAATACCGAATACCGAACGCGGTGTTTCACATTTTTTCCATTTATTTTGCCAATTTTTTCACCATTACAATAATTAAATAGTAAAAATTTGCTTTTTACTATTTTGTGTTGCTTTTCAGATAAAAAAAATCAAATAACAAAAATACAATTTCAAAATATTTATTTAACAATGATCAAAATACATTTGTTATGGTATTTATTAATCTTCCTTAATGTAAGATAATAAAAAAATATTTAGTTCATGTTAGTATGAGTGCATTCACAATTTTAACCAATAGGCCTACCACTTTTGATACTTTTTAATTCAAAAATTACAAATGTGATACTTAATTTTAATACTGTATTAGTAAATGTTAACATTAAGATTAATAAATGATGTTAATAAGGGGTTTTCATTGTTAGTTAATGTTAAAAATAGAAACTACTTATAAAGTGTTACCATAATCCAAAATATAAATAAAATCTTAAATTAATTTCCCATACAAGTAGCCTACCTGCGTGCCATCTGCGCCAGGTCGGGAAAGCGGCCTTGGTTGGTCCTCCAAAATTCGAGAGGGTTATTGCTCCTGGGGATGGGGACTTCTGAGAAATACACATCTAACTGTTGAGCGGTCGAGCTTGTTCTCAGATAACCAGATGGGTTATTCTCAGTGTTGGGAAAGTTCACTTTCTACAAGAACTAGTTCAAAGTTCAGTTCACAAATTTTAAAATGAACTAGTTCAGTTCATAGTTCAAACTTCAAAATTTTGAACTAAGTTCACAGTTCCATAAATGAACTAGTTCATAGTTCTTTTTTTCCATATGTTGCTGCAAGCTATTATTTTTCAAAATTATTGCCACAGCCCATATACAGTAGAATCACAGACAGC
>CM044563.2:27576424-27671424 GCA_024416835.2 Perccottus glenii
GGGTTTGCAGCCCGGTTAGGGAAACAAAAGCGTCCCGTTACTGTCCTAATAGCGAGGCCTTTATCTTCTCCGTTGTACCGTGTAAAAGTTTGTGTTTGTGTAAGTTATTGCAATGTCCATGAAAGAGTTCTCGGCTGTTGCTTTGCTGGTTAAAAACTTGCTTCTTCGAGTCCGGTCTTTAAAAATAAAAGCCAAAATAACTTCCGTCTGGTTACAGACTTGCAGAAAGTACTTTGAGCAGCTGTTTGAAAGAAGGAAAACATAGCTTAGCAAGCTAAGCTTGTAGGCTTTAAACAAAGAAGATTTACTCGTTTCCACGAGGTCCGAAGCTTGTAATGGTTGCCTTAACATGACTGTCTTTGAACAGGCATGGAAGAGAAGGCAAAGAGCAGGAAGAGAAGATTTTTGGCTAGCAGCCAGCTTTATCACCTTCGGCTGGCGGCGGGTCATATGCTCTCTCCCGGCGGAAGGGTGTAACTCTGGGAAGTTACTAAAGTTTACAATGTGGAGACTAAGTTTTACAAACATTCCTTTTGTTTCACCAAATTTTCCCTGGTTTTTATAAAACACACCAAAAACATTTGTACTTGTAGGATTATACAAAGACAATGTATTTGTCAGACTTATTATGAAAACGTATTCATTACATTTTATTAAAAATTATTTAAAAATAAAATGTAAACTTGTAGAAATGGGATAAGCAATTATTTGCCTTGTAAAACTCTACGTCCTGGAAAAGAACAGTATAAACAACACTTATCTTAATACATTTCCTTTTCATGCAGTAACTACGAAATTTTCCTTCTTGGGTGAGCAGAGTCATTCGTCCATTTGACCACTAGGGGGTAGTGTTTGACCATTATAGAAGTGTATTTTCAAAGACATTCCTGGCCTTTGACATGGTGACTGGTAGACTCAAGTTCCACTGCTCATGAAAGCAAAAAAACAAAGTCATTAATAACATCTCCTGTCCTTTTCGAAACACTTTGGCCGTGTTTTTATCTGAAAGAAAACAGTGTTAACCCAGTCTTCTTCCAAAATTCTGAAGGCCTCTGTAGAATGATGGAGGTGATGGAGAAGTTAATCCGTGGGGAATTCCGAAGACTTACAACAGATGTTACTGTGTGGGTGCAATTCTAGAGACTGTTACATGAAAATAACTTTCCTTGTCCCCGTGTAGACTTGTAAAAAAATAAATAAAAATAATGCATCCATTAGCCTTCTAAAAAAACAAAAACTAAAGCTTAAGGTACTATATGCGGGGGATAAAGTTAAATTGGGACAACATTGGCTATTGTAGCTGCAGCCCCTTTTATTTTCAAATAAACCTTTTACTATTTAAAAAAAAAACAATGCATTAACTGCAATTAAAATGCGTGTTGTCCATTAAGGTTCTTATCGTGATTTTTCTGAGGCAATACAACATCCTTCAAGATGCATACAGGGGCTTGCATAGAAGTTTGCTCAACCTGTCTAACAAAAAGGAGCTTGTGAAAGAAGGTCCACTGAATCAACAACGGGCTTAGATGCTCTTTTTCACAACAGCACCTGGAGGCTTTTATGCTCATGGTTACTCGACCAGATGTGCTAAATATGGAGAGTAAAAATATTATAGATGGTGTAGCAGAAGTCAGTTGCTGCGGAAGTTACTCATGAACATTCAATTCATTCATTATTTTTATACTGCTTAGTCCCGTTAGGGCTCGGGTGACTGGAGCCTGTCCCAGCAGCTTTGGGCCTGAGGCGGGGTACACCCTGGACAGTGGCCAGTTAGTCGCAGGGCTGACATTTAGAGACAAACAGTGACGGACAACCATTCACTCTCACGTTCATTCACTAGGGAGTTGCCAATTAACCTATACATGTCTTTGGACGGTGGGAGGAAGCCGGAGTACCCGGCGAGAACCCACAGTAACACGTGGAGGACATGCAGACTCCTCACAGAAAGACCGGAGTCGGCCGAGAATGTTTGAGTCGGCCAGGTTTTGAACTCATGACCTTCTTGCTGTGAGGCAGGAGTGCTAACCACTCATGAACAATGTAGGGTTGTATTAGCCTTTTAGTTTTTCTTCCCCTCTCTTGTTTTTATTTTATTATTTTATTACTAATAATTAATGAATTATTATTATTATTATAATTCAGAACTGAATTTATTAAATTCACTTCTGTGGACAAGCCTGGCTGGCCAAATGTTGAAATAATAGAATAAAAACCCAGCAGTTTACCAAGTTGGCCAGTCTTTCAGGAACTCCTGGGTCACTTTTTCTCCCCGGTCCATCCAAGACAGCTACTAAAAGGAAGGAATCAGATGAAACTTTAATCCATTTAAAATAACTACCTGATGGAAGAGTTGATAAAAGCGTGGTTTTGTGCAAAAAAAGAGTTTGCATACCACGAAGCGCTTCAACCCTACGGCACCATCTAAAAGCAAAGCATTTTGCAGTGAGCACAGAAACCGCCTCACTAAAATTAATTTAAATTGTAAAAATATTGTTATGCAATTAAAATATAATTAATCAAGATTAAATAATTTCAAAGCCTCTTTTTATTTTGATTATTTTTTTAATCAAGTCCTACTCATGTATTGATCCATATGTCCACTTATCTTAGCTGCTATGATGCCTGACATGAGCTTCCATGTTGTGGAGAGACATGTTATTGGCCTATGGTTTGATGGAAATGTTCCCTTCAGGGGATCCTTCTGGATCATGATTGTCTGGCCTTCAGTTAGCCATTCAGGGTGGGTCCCATCCTTTAGCAGCTGGTTTATTTGTGCTGCCAGGCGCTCATGGAGTGCAGTGAGCTTCTTTAGCCAGTAGGCATGAATGATGTCAGGGCCTGGTGCTGTCCAATTTTCATACCTTCTTTCTTGGATGTATTTCATTGTGATGGTAAGTGGATCCTGTTCAGCGAGATAGCTCTTAGATCCACTAGCCACTGTGCATCGCTGTTGTGTGATGCCTCTTTCTTCTGTACCTTTCCAGTATTGTTCGGTCTCCAGGCTTGGTGGGTCTGCTCTGGTGTTGTCATTGTCATTGCTTAGCTGACTTCATGTTGCAGTGGAAGCTCACCATTTTCAGGATGTACCTGTGCCAAACTGTGTTGTACTGATTTGAGCGGAAACATGGCTTATCTGTGTGTTGCAGACGCGCTGTGAGGCTGTCCCCCACCGGGCTACAGTCTATGCTCAGTTGGTGGAGTCTGAGCTGCTGTGGAGCTGGGCTCATCTGCAGCCTGTCAGTGTGGAGCAGTCATGGCTGCTGCCCCCTGCTGCGGTGGGCCTCTGCACTGGCACTCATTCGGTGTGCGACATCCAGTTGAGCCAGGTGCCTCCACAGAGCTTTAACCCTCTGGGCCCCCTCTGCACTATGTTCAGGTTAGAACAGTTTTACACATTTCTTGACTTCAATGTGTGTGTGTATAATATTTTGTATATATACAAATCCCAAAATTGTATTTGTTTTATCGGGATTTTAAAGGTTTTGTTTTTGCTCATAAACGCCATTAACGTCAGAAAGGGGTGGTTATGCTAATTGCCAACAGGAGGACAACACCCCCATCCAGACTTAAACAGACTATCCAACTGCTAACGATCCACACTATAGCCTTTCATTACCCCTTGACCAATCACCCTGAAAGGGATATAAACTCAGTGACTTTAATTGGTCTCTGTTGATCAGTGTGGACTTCAGTAAGCCAGTGAGCAGTGCTCCACAGACCCACTTCTCCAGGTTTGTGGCTCAGTCCAGTGGCCGTGCACAGGTGGTTCTATCCTGGTGGGATCTGGATATGGACCCCAGTGAAAGCATTGTTTGCAGCATGGCCCCCAGCTGGACATACACAGACCCCACAGCAGCTCCTGTGAGTATTGCAGATTGTGATGATGGCAGCACGAATGAGTTGATAGTCAGCAGGGCTCTGGGTTTCAGTGGAGGGACCACTGGATGCAGAGTGTGTACTTCCTGCCGGAAGAGTGCGTCGTGAACAAGGGGGAGGAGCTGAGTCTGTCTGTCAGCCATGATGACTACAGCCTGTGGTACAGCCTTGAAAGGTAGCTTTTTTAATTTACCTTTATTTCCAAAAATTGGGACATTGTGTAAAATAAAAAAAATAAAAAACATAATCCAATGATTTGCACTTTTTGAATTTGATGATAGCAACACATTTTTAAAACGTTGGGACTGTGTCAACAAAAATCTGGAAAAGGGATACTAAAAAATAGTTGGGGGAGCATTTGGAAACTAATTAGGCCTGAGCCGGTGATGACCGGGAGGGCCTATTGTTTTTGCTCGGATTATTTTTAGACCCGAGCCGGTGATGACCGGGAGGGCCTATTGTTTTTGCTCGGAATTTTTATTTTATTTTATTTTTTTCTGCAAAGTGATCCTAAATTTGACCCAGTGAACATGCACAAAAAGTCATTTTTATTGGTCCCAGACTTCAAGCTCGGCGAAAAATTTATGTATTTGAAGTCCCCGAAAAAAAAATACAAAAAATGACTCAGTGGCGGCCCCTAGAAAAGTCAAAATACATTGGGCCTATGGAAAGTGAAAGTAACTTTTTTCCATTCATCCATCCATCCATCTTCTACCGCTTATCCGGGGCCGGGTCACGGGGGCAGCAGTCTAAGCAGAGACGCCCAGACTTCCCTCTCCCCAGACACTTCCTCTAGCTCTTCCGGGGGGATACCGAGGCGTTCCCAGGCCAGCCGAGAGACATAGTCCCTCCAGCGTGTCCTAGGTCTTCCCCGGGGTCTCCTCCCGGTGGGACATGCCCGAAACACCTCCCTAGGGAGGCGTCCAGGAGGCATCCGAAACAGATGCCCGAGCCACCTCAGCTGGCTCCTCTCGATGTGGAGGAGCAGCGGCTCTACTTTGAGCTCCTCCCGAGTGACTGAGCTCCTCACCTTATCTCTAAGGGAGCGCCCCGCCACCCTGCGGAGAAAGCCCATTTCGGCGGGATCTTGTTCTTTCGGTCATGACCCAAAGCTCATGACCATAGGTGAGAGTAGGAACGTAGATTGACTGGTAAATCGAGAGCTTTGCCTTACAGCTCAGCTCCTTCTTCACCACGACAGACCGGTATATCGACCGCATCACTGCAGAAGCTGCACCGATCCGTCTGTCAATCTCACGTTCCCTCCTTCCCTCACTCGTGAACAAGACCCCAAGATACTTAAACTCCTCCACTTGAGGCAGGATCTCTCCACAAACCTGAAGGGGACAAGCCACCCTTTTCCGACTGAGAACCATGGTCTCAGACTTGGAGGTGCTGATCCTCATCCCAGCCGCTTCACACTCGGCTGCAAACCGCCCCAGTGCACACTGAAGGTCCTGGCTTGATGGAGCCAACAGGACAACATCATCTGCAAAAAGCAGAGACGAGATCCTGTGGTCCCCAAACCAGACTCCCTTCGGCCCCTGGCTGCGCCTAGAAATCCTGTCCATAAAGATAATGAACAGGACCGGTGACAAAGGGCAGCCCTGCCGGAGTCCAACATGCACTGGGAACAGGTCTGACTTACTGCCGGCAATGCAGACCAAGCTCCTGCTCTGGTCGTACAGGGACCGGACAGCCCTTAGCAAAGGGCCCCGGACCCCATACTCCCAGAGCACCCCCCACAGGGCGCCACGAGGGACACAGTCGAATGCCTTCTCCAGATCCACAAAACAATTGTGGACTGGTTGGGCAAACTCCCATAAACCCTCCAGCACCCTGGAGAGGGTATAGAGCTGGTCCAGTGTTCCACGACCAGGACGAAAACCGCATTGTTCCTCCTGAATCTGAGGTTCAACTATCGGTCGCATTCTCCTCTCCAGTACCCTGGCATAGACTTTCCCGGGGAGGCTGAGGAGTGTGATCCCTCTGTAGTTGAAACACACCCTCCGGTCCCCCTTCTTGAAAAAAGGGACCACCACCCCGGTCTGCCAGTCCAGAGGTACTGTCCCGACCGCCACGCGATGTTGCAGAGGCATGTCAACCAAGACAGCCCTACAACATCCAGAGACTTGAGGTACTCAGGGCGTATCTCATCCACCCCCGGTGCCTTGCCACCGAGGAGCTTTCCAACTACCTCAGTGACTTGGCCTGGGTGATGGGCAGTCCACCTCCGAGCCCTCGGCCTCTGCTTCCTCAGTGGAAGACGTGTCGGTGGGGTTGAGGAGATCCTCGAAGTATTCCTTCCACCGTCCGACAATATCCCCAGTTGAAGTCAGCAGGTTCCCACCTCCACTGTAAACAGTGTTGGCAGGGCACTGCTTCCCCCTCCTGAGGCGCCGGATGGTTTGCCAGAATTTCTTCGAGGCCGACCGATAGTCTTTCTCCAATAACTTTTTTCCAACGTAGAAAAATGAAACTTGGTATATCCATAGAACACCTCAGGGCAAACAGAAAAGTCAATGACAGCCACACCCTAAACTCAACAGGAAGTCCGTAATGTGGGGTGAAATGCGCGGCCACTAAAATCGCACCCCTTGCGCAAAAAGATGCAAATCATTGTGTTTTAATCTAAATGGCCCCAAATTTGGTGAGTATCATCTAGACACATGTGCCAACCAAAGTTGTGACTTTGTTTTTGATATCTTATCGGGTATGGGTGTGGCAAGCCTGTATCGAGGTGGCCATTTTTGTGAAAATAAAATGTCTCTTAACTCTCAAACGCCTTCTCGGATCGAGTTGGACCCAAAAAGGCGTTTGTGCACATTCATGACCTGAACACAAAAATATGTAAATAAAAGGGTTATCTTTAGAAATGGCTCTCCAGCGCCCCCTACAAACTTATAATGGGACCCAAGAATTTAGTTTGTCATAGAGACATGAAATTTGGTACACACATCTCTTATGTCATGACGAGCATAAAAGCCAATGACAACCACCCCCTATCTATAAATGTGTTGCCATAGCAACGTCCCAAATATTTGGAAAAAGTCAATGGGAAGTGAAAGTTTTAGTTTGCCGTAGGCAAATGAAACTTGGTACACACATCCAGCATGGGCTTATGAACAAAAAAGTCAATGGGGACCACACCCTATCACACACGGGAAGGCGGCCATTTTGAATTGAAAAAGGAGAACCGACTTAAAATACACCTCTTTTTTTAAAAGAACACAGAGAATAGCTGCTTCATTCCACAGACACCAAACTTGGGCAAAATGAGCTAAACACATGTATGTAAAATAGACAGGTGTTTTTCTTGACGTTTTTGCTCGAGTTATATTTTTTTATTATAATTTGGTATATTTTTTTAGTATAATTTTTCTGTAAAATGATCCTCAATTTGACCCAGTAAACGTGCAACTAAAAGTCATTTGTATTGGTCCCAGACTTCAAGCCCGGCCAAAAATTTATGTATTTAAAGTTGCCGAAAAAAAAATACGAAAAATGACTCAGTGGCGACCCCTACAAAAGTCAAAATACATTGGGCCTATGGAAAATGAAAGTAAATTTTTCCAATGTAGAAATACAAAACTTGGTACACCCATAGGACACCTCAGGGCAAACTGAAAAGTTTATTACAGCCATATCGTAAACTCAACAGGAAATCTACTATGTTGGGTTGAATGCGTGACCACCTTAATCTCACCCCTTGTGCTAAAGGCTTTTCATCTAAACAGCTCCAAATTTGGTATTTGAGTATCATCTAGACACGTGTGCCAAAAAAGTTATCAATTTGTTTTTTGATATATTTGTGGCTGTGGTTGTAATGAGTCTGTGAAGAGGCAGCCATTTCTTTGGGAAATAAATGCCATTTCCCAATTGCCAGGATCCTTCCTTTAGAGGAGGCCCCTCCAGAGCCAAGACTAGAGTCTTAGAAAACTCCTCAGAATCCTTTGGAACTTGTAACCTTGTACTTTTAGACAGATTATATTTACATTTTGCCTTTTTAAACAGGGGGGTGCAGCGATTCCTGAGTCATCTCAAATCTCCAGCCAGTACTTTGTTTTTCTCGCCTTAGCCCAAGCATAATCTATTATTTTCAAAGGTTCAGACAGCTCCCAGGAAAACCAGGGATTGTGGAGACCTTTAACTCTAAATTACAAGGTGGTGTAGCAGGCCCCAGCCGTAGCACAGGCCTGGTTATTTGACATTACCGTGAAGTTTACGCTTTAAAGCACGAAATGCGATCCTCCGAGTGCATGTGTCCCTGCGGTCTCAAGGGAGGCGAGGGCCTTTATCGCCGCTTGCGGCTTCAATTACATTTTGCCTTTTTAAACAGGGGGGTGCAGCGATTCCTGAGTCATCTCAAATCTCCAGCTAGTACTTTGTTTTTCTCGCCTTAGCCCAAGCATAATCTATTATTTTCAAAGGTTCAGACAGCTCCCAGGAAAACCAGGGATTGTGGAGACCTTTAACTCTAAATTACAAGGTGGTGTAGCAGGCCCCAGCAGTAGCACAGGCCCGAGGTGATGAAGCAGTATCCAGCCAGAAGAAGATTCAAGCAGTAGAACAGGCCCGGTTATTTGACATTACCGTGAAGTTTACGCTTTAAAGCACGAAATGCAATCCTCCGAGTACATGTGTCCTCGCGGTCTCAAGGGAGGCGAGGGCCTTTATCGCCGCTTGCGGCTTTAATTTGCTTTATGACTGAGAATAAAAAAGCGTTTTAGAACAGTTTTCTTAATCTAATTAAGTATATTAAAAAATTATGCCTGTTACAATTAATACATGGTTTAACAAACTACATAAAATTATTTCATTTTTCATATGGCATGGGAAAATAAATATAATTAATTAAAGCATAGCGGCGATAAAGGCCCTCGCCTCCCTTGAGACCGCGGGACACATGCACTCGGAGGATTGCATTTCGTACTTTAAAGCGTAAACTTCACGGTAATGTCAAAGAACCGGGCCTGTGCTACTGCTGGGGCCTGCTACACCACCTTGTAATTTAGAGTTAAAGGTCTCCACAATCCCTGGTTTTCCTGGGAGCTGTCTGAACCTTTGAAAATAATAGATTATGCTTGGGCTAAGGCGAGAAAAACAAAGTACTGGCTGGAGATTTGAGATGACTCAGGAATCGCTGCACCCCTGTTTAAAAGGCAAAATGTAAATATTACTTGTCTAAAAGTACAAGGTTACAAGTTCCAAAGGATTCTGAGGAGTTTTCTAAGACTCTAGCCGTGGCTCTGGAGGGGCCTCCTCTAAAGGAAGGATCCTGGCAATTGGGAAATGGCATTTATTTCCCAAAGAAATGGCTGCCTCTTCACAGACTCATTACGACCACAGCCACAAATGTAACAAAAAACAAATTGATAACTTTTTTGGCACACGTGTCTAGATGAAACTCACCAAATTTGGAGCTGTTTAGATGAAAAGCCTTTAGCACAAGGGGTGCGATTTAGGTGGTCACGCATTCCACCCAACATAGTAGATTTCCTGTTAAAATTACGATATGGCTGTTGTAGGGACGCATATGGAATCTTGTAGTCGGTTTCTGACGCGTGCTTTACCTTCAATAAATCAAGTCATTGTCCATAATAATGTCGGATATGCCAATCCATTTATTGTCCATTTGGCATTGCAGTTAACAAAGATTGAATAAAGACAAAATATAACTTTAAACGTAACTTAGTTTCTTAATTATGAAAATAACAAATATTCCATTCGAACAATATTACGAGGCCTGACAACCAATTTTCGGCGCCTCTAATACAGCCAACAATGCTCGCATAGCACGTATTGCACGGTCAAAAGTTTGTTTGACCTTCCATTTGCCCACCTGTGACTCATTAGCCTGTGACTTAAATATACTCCCCAGACTCCTATGCCCTCTGGTGTCACAAATACAAATTACAATAAAATGGCTCCAACACACCGGCCCCTAATTGTTAATGACGTGGGGCATAAACAATTCAATCCATACATTTACCCAAGGAGCCATCCATCAACAGTTCATTACAAATCAGTATCTTAATTAACTTAATTATTTGAAGAAGTGCACACTTTTCATGTAAACCTTGTTTCACATTTCCAATAAAAGGCAAAGCTTTGTTACTGGTCTTACTATTGTGTTGGTTTTGGTTTTAATTCGTACTGATCTAACTAAACCCTTTTTGTCTGGGAAAGTCTCTAGTACTCTTCCAAGAGTCCAAGAATTGCGTGGGGCTGTAGATTCCGCAACGAGCACAATATCACCAGGCATAAGATTACGTTTCTCTTTTGTCCATTTTTGCCTTTCCTGTAACAAAGATACATACTCCTTTATCCATCTTTTCCAAAAAAGATCTGCCAGGTATTGAGCTTGTTTCCACCTTCTTTTTACATACTGATCTGATTTCTCAAAAAGACCAGGAGGATAGATTGGGTTTCTCTTCATTGTAAGAAGATGATTGGGGGTAAGTGCTTCAAGATCCTTGGGATCCTCAGACATTTTGGTGATGGGTCGGTCATTGAGAATTGCCTCAGTTTCGCACAAAACTGTGTGTAATCCTTCATCATCACCCCTCTTCACTTGAGTCTCCTCCTCATCTCTTTCTATTGCACCATCCTCACTATAAATCTTGTCCTGGTCATGTCCACTCTGGTTCTTATGGATCTCCCCCGTTTCCAAATCCTCAAAGTCTCCATAGAACTCCTCGTCTTCCTTCAACAGAGTAGCAGCATCTTGGCCGTTCTCCCACTGTCCTGTCACAAAGCAGTCCCTGATGGAGTCCAGCACCTCATCTGAATCCCACTGAAGGCTGATGTCTGGGTGAAACGGGAACAGTCGAGCGTTTGCCTGGACCCTTTTACTTTTCTGAGGGCGACTGACTCGAAACAGATCACCCAACTCCTCATCTTCATTATCATTTTCAGACTCATTCGCTTCGACAACTGATCCATAAACCAATTTGCGCAAATTGGGAGCAGCTTCTTGTTGTAGAAATGTTTCTGATGCTTTCTGCTGCAGGCCTTCCTTCCATCGCAGCGCCCCCTGTTCCTCCTCGGCGGCTGACTCATTTCTGTCACATCTATCCAATTGATGTTTTGGCACTTTCTCAGCATAGCCTTGGTTAATCATGTCGTTGAGAAAATCTGCATATTCTTGTTGAAACTTTACATTCCTTTCAAACCTTTTCTTTATCCCAACAAGACGCTGTTTGGCAATGTGAAGATTGTTGGGCATAACATTAACTTTCCTTTTGAAAGGTAGCTTTACACTGTAATGTCCATCCTTAAAGCTCACAGATTTCTCCATGATTTCCATGAACTTTGTATCCTCTCTGGACATTTCCTCTTTGTCTTCTGACGCCTTCTCATTGAAATCATGCTGGTATTGCTTTTCCAATAGCAACTCCAACGTTTCAACAGAGATCCTATTGACTCTAGCAGTATTTTTTTCTCTTTGATAACTGCCTAGAGAGCCATTAACAACCCACCCCAATAGGGTTCTTATGGCATAGGGACCTTCTCCCTGACTATTTACTATTTCCCACGGCTCGAGTAATTTTGAGGCATTGGTACCTATTAACAACTCCACTTCAGCTTTAATCTGTGGAATGTGAATACCATCAAGATATGGCCATTTAGCTAGGTCTTCCTGATTGACCATGTTAGCTTGGCTTACAGGCATTTGCTTCTGGGTGTAAACTTCTGGTATGCCATAAAAATCTTTACCATAAAGACTTGAAATCTCCATGTTGTTTACAACATAGCTTGAGACCGTTGTTTTGGGACTCATTGTAAGCAAACAAATTTTTGTCTTTCGTCCATTCAGGTGAAGCTTCTCCATTAAATTTTCAGAACAGAAAGTAGAGGTACTGCCCGGGTCCAAAAATGCATAGGTCTGAATAATTTTGTTGCCCATTGCAGCCTTTACTTGGACTGGAAGGATAGGTAATATACCACTGCTACCCCCGGCCCCTATATGACCACATGTTTGAGTAGATACAAGCGTGTTGTTGCTAGTTGATCTTACACACTGCTCGTTGGTTGTGTTGACGGCTTTATCATTTTTGAACTCTTTGCGATAAATGTGAAGAAGACTGGGGTGTTTTTGGTTGCACACTTTGCAAGTCAAACGCCTTTTACACTCTTTGCTCCAGTGTCCAACATGTAAGCAACCAAAACACACAGCTTTTTCCTTTATAAAGTTGACCTTTTCCCTGTGTTTATTCTTTTCAAACTCTTTACATTGATCCAAAGAATGATTTTGTGAACAGAACAAACAGGTGGTAAAAATAGTCTTGGACTGGCTGATTGACTGTTCAGTATTTGCCTTTGGGTTTCACCAACAAAGGGTTTGTCAACGCTGGTGACATTAGTAGCAAAACTGTCACCCTTAAACTTAGGTTTTGACTGGGATTGTGCTTTCCATTTGTAGACATCTTTGGGTTTACCCATTGTTCTCATATCTACATTTTGAATGGATCCAAATATTGGATCTGAAATTATTATAACTTGGTATTCAATGAAGTTGACAACATCACTAAATTTTGCTCTTCGTTTCTGTCTTTCCATGATGTCGCAGCAGTTGTTCTCCATTTTCTCTAAGTTTAAATGGAAGTTTTAAAATTACTGCTCTCATGTTTGTTGGCATATCCAGTTCTTGCATGTACTGTAGATCTGCCATTGCATTGCAACAACCACGTAAAAAGAGTGCATATTCTTGGTGAGCTGCGACATCTTCGTGCTTGATCATAGGCCATCCAAGAACCTTTTCCATATATGCAGCGAAACAAAATAATCTTCTCCAAACTGCTGTTTAAGCATAGCTTTAGCTGTATCATACCCTCTTTCAGGTGCCATATTCATACAGCTTGAACAAGTTCTCTTGGGCCCTCTTGTATACCTTTCAAGAAAATACAAGCAATCCCCTTTGTTATTTGTTTTTTCCTCCACACAATGTTTAAAAGCCTTGGTAAACAAACTAAATTGCAATGGATCCCCTTCAAACACTGGAATCTCACGGGGTGGTAAGTTTTGAGACCTTTGTTGCTGTATTAGCAGTTCTGTTATTTCTTGATGCTTTTGAAGCAAATTCTGTGTGAAACCAAACCTTTCCACATCTGAGGCAGTTGATCTAGGTCTGGAAAATGTGTGCTGCTGTACATGATGAGATGAAGCAGGTTGTGAGGTTACATCTGTACTGCTTTGCATAGTAGTCCTTGGCTTTGTCTCAACTTCTGGATGAAGAGATGCATTTGCTGTTCTTGCTTGCCTGCTGACATAGGATTCCATACCATCCACTGCAATGCTGCCTGCTGTCTGCTCAAAAGTCCTAAGCACAGATAGCTTTGCATTGGAGGCTGCAATTTTGCCTCAATATCCATTTGTTCCTTACATTTTGTAATATTTCCAACTGTTGCTCAATATCATGCTTTGCTTTTAAAGACTTTGCTTGAGTGACAAGAGCGGCCTTTTCTGCTTCAATTTGAATGCGTGTGAGTTGCACAGATGCATGGGATTTGCTGAGCGTGAACTGTGGTGGCTACTTTTGCGGCTTGAAGTGCGACTGCTGACCCTTGTGTTTACATTTGAAATGCTATCGTTGGGTTCAATTTCACTGGTAGCACGATCACTTTCCTCTTGTAGCTCATCCATCCATTTATTTACCACAGCATTAAATTCCACAACCCCTAACATTTTTGCTTTGAACCAGATTTCATGCTTGTCTCTCTCTTCATCAGGCAACAAAACAATTAGAGACTCATGTGCTTCTTTTGCTTCTTTACATTGCAATGTATACCTTTCAAACATATTTTTAATCTCACTTTCATTTTCTCTGTTACCCATAAACTCTTGTATAGTCCTTTTAAGTTTGGATGCTTTGTCCAATTTTGACTTTCTTTGGTTTTGTAAATTATCGAGTTTTGCCATTAACCCCTTTTCAGTGAGCTTAACCTCTCGTTTACGTACGGATGATTCCATATTTTGACCAACTTCATTCTGATTTTGAGCCCCATCATGCTCGATTTCAGAACCATAAAACTCCTTTTCATCCGCCATTTTTTTAAAACATTGAAATACTCACAACTTTACATAAACATCACATTGGCCACCATAAACATGGGTAAATAAACATTTCAAAAGATAAACAGTTCAGTTTTTTTTTTTTTTTTTTTGTCTTGGATTTGTTTATTTGTTTGGTGCGCACATTTAATTTAAGTTCACGTGTCTGCGCTTTTCATACCTCAGTTCCATAAACGCTGAAGGCTGAAGCGTATCCTCTTTGTTCACATGTGCGAATTTGTAGTCCTTTCGAAATCCGCAGTCAATCAAAGCAATAACCCACAGTACCATCAAACGAAACAGTCCTGAATGAGCATCCACCGAATTGAGATCAGCTGACTTTTCCTGTAGTCCTCCAATTTGATCCACTTTATTCTTCGTTGCGAAAGCTCACTCAGGCTCCTCGGTCAAACTTTTGACTTAACTTGTAGGGACGCATATGGAATCTTGTAGTCGGTTTCTGACGCGTGCTTTACCTTCAATAAATCAAGTCATTGTCCATAATAATGTCGGATATGCCAATCCATTTATTGTCCATTTGGCATTGCAGTTAACAAAGATTGAATAAAGACAAAATATAACTTTAAACGTAACTTAGTTTCTTAATTATGAAAATAACAAATATTCCATTCGAACAATATTACGAGGCCTGACAACCAATTTTCGGCGCCTCTAATACAGCCAACAATGCTCGCATAGCACGTATTGCACGGTCAAAAAGTTTGTTTGACCTTCCATTTGCCCACCTGTGACTCATTAGCCTGTGACTTAAATATACTCCCCAGACTCCTATGCCCTCTGGTGTCACAAATACAAATTACAATAAAATGGCTCCAACAGCTGTAATAAACTTTTCTGTTTGCCCTGAGGTGTCCTATGGATGTACCAAGTTTTGTATTTCTACATTGGAAAAATTTACTTTCATTTTCCATAGGCCCAATGTATTTTGACTTTTTTAGGGGTCGCCACTGAGTCATTTTTCGTATTTTTTTTTCGGGGACTTCAAATACATAATTTTTTGCCAAGCTTCAAGTCTGGCACCCATAAAAATGACTTTTAGTTGCACGTTTACTGGGTCAAATTGAGGATCATTTTGCAGGAAAATTATACTAAAAAAAAAACCCCAAATTATAATAAAAAAAAAATAAAACTCGAGCAAAAACGTCAAGAAAAACACCTGTCTATTTTACATACATGTGTTTAGCTCATTTTGCCCAAGTTTGGTGTCTGTGGAATGAAGCAGCTATTTTGTTGTTATTTTGTGTTCTTTTAAAAAAGAGGTGTATTTTAAGTCGGTTCACATTTTCAATTCAAAATGGCCGCCTTCCCGTGTGTGATAGGGTGTGGTCCCCATTGGCTTTTTTGTTCATAAGCCCATGGTGGATGTGTGTACCAAGTTTCATTTGCCTACGACAAACTAAAATTTTCACTTCCCATTGACTTTTTCGACATATTTGGGACGTTGCTATGTCAACACATTTATAGATAGGGGGTGGTTGTCATTGGCTTTTATGCTCGTTATGACATAAGAGATGTGTGTACCAAATTTTATGTCTCTATGACAAACTAAATTCTTGGGTCCCATTATAAGTTTGTATAGGGCGCTGGAGAGCCATTTCTAAAGATAACCCTTTTATTTACATATCTTTGTGTTCAGGTCATGAATGTGCACAAACGCCTTTTTGGGTCCAACTCGATCCGAGAAGGCATTTGAGAGTTAAGAGGTCACCGGCTCGGGCCTAAATATAGAAAGAAGTATCTTAATGGATGTAGATATTGATACAAGTAGCTTTTATTAAATGATTAAACTGCCTATTGAACTTAAATTGAAGCCACTTTTATTATTTTAACATTTTTTAAAT
Organism: Perccottus glenii; assembly: GCA_024416835.2. Taxonomy (NCBI): domain Eukaryota; kingdom Metazoa; phylum Chordata; class Actinopteri; order Gobiiformes; family Odontobutidae; genus Perccottus; species Perccottus glenii. Next base: position 27,592,216 of record CM044563.2, read on the forward strand.
TCCTGTGCTAAAATACTTAGCATTTATGCAACTATGTCTGTCAATCAACCACTCTGGTACAACCCAAACATCACACTAAATAAAGTTGTGGTGAAATGGACTAAAGGGAAAGATAAAGGAATTACTAACTTTCACCACATAATTTGCAACATAACACTTTTAAAACCTTCAATGAACTTGTCAATCAATATAATATACCCCAAAGTTAACATTTTTTATTTTATAAGTTTACAGTATTCTATAAAAAGTTGCATATCCCTTGAAGATATGCAAAAAAACAAACACCACAAATTTGAGAATAAACCTTTTAGTTATAATGTGAAGAAAGATGTCCAAAATTATGTAATATTTAAGGTAATGTGTAACTCAGAAAAACTCAGTTACTGACACCAGTGGTCATTAGGGGAACTGCAGTCAATGTCCTGCTCGTTCTTGTTTTCGACTGGTCGGTACTCGTACGTGCATGACTGAGTCACCGGAGAATGTCGCTTCACAGGACTAGACCATTTTACAAGCATCATGTTTACAGAGGTAAAAAAAAAGTTAAACTACTGCAAGTTTATTGTTTAACACGTTTTTAGAGTGAACTGTATTTGGAGCGCTGACACACCAGTAAAGTGAACTCTTGAGACATTGTTCAACACAATCAGTTACATCTTTGTATGAGATATGGACTGCATGTAACATTTGTCAAAAGTAGATAACGTTAGCTAAGCAGCTACATCACTAACTCGCGTAGGTTTCATCGAGTCTCGCAGGATAACAGCTAAAGTTAGTGAACTTATCACAGACAGGATACTGTACATGTGTTACTATTACTCTATTATTATAGAGTCTTTGGACAGATTTTGGAACATAACATGTTTTACATAGTCAACAAACATTGAAATAGCTGAACTGTTCCTAAACCTTGTGTAACAGCAGTGATAAGCTCCATAGTAAAATTAAACTCAGTGACCTCTTATTTATTGTAGAGAAAAACAAAATGAATTACTATTACTGTAATATATTGGTGCTGCATTAGTTTGAGACAACATAAATGTAACTTCAATGTATCATTTCAGCTTATCATTGTTTATTTTACTGTTGGTGTCATTTAGAAAACATCCAACATGAAATTTAGTACAATAAAATACTAATATGCCATTTTTTTAATTTTTAATTTCCCAACTCAAGACTCAAGTGCCAAAGAGTTTCAAGCTCCTGTGGAAGAGAGCACTGATAGTGAGTCAAGAAGGGGAAGAGGTTCAGGCGGAGAGAGAGGCAGTGGAAGAGGCCGGTGTAGGGGCAGAGGAAAAAACGGATGCAGGTTGGTCCTATATATCTACAAATTATCACACACCCAAATCAACCTATATACAGTTGTGCTCATAAGTTAACATTCCCTGACAAATTTGTAATAATTTTTTTTTTGGCCATTTTTCAGAGAATAACACAAAAATCATTTTTTCACTCATAGTTAGTGATTGGGTGAAGCCATTAAATGTCAAACAACTGTGTTGGCTCATTTAAAATCATAATGACAACAAAAACTACCCAAATGACCCTGATCAAAAGTTACCCTGGTGATTTTGGCCTTATAACATGTCCACAAGTTGACACAAACGAGTTTGAATGGCTACGAAAGGTAATCATCCTCACCTGTGATCTGTTTGCTTGTAATTAGTGTATGTGTATCAAAGGTCAGTGAGTTTCTGTGCTCTGACAGACCCTTGCATCTCTCATCCAGTGCTGCACTGACGTTTCTGTCTGAGTCATGGTAAAAGCAAAAGAATTGTCAAAGGATCTGCTTCATTAAGGAGGCACTTAAAGATAAATGGGCTGCATGGTTGAGAAAGCCATTACTATGCAAATTCCACAAAGCATCCCGCTTACAGTACGCCAAACCGCACAGAAACAAGTCTCAAAACCTCTGGAACAGTCATTTGGAGTGATGAGACCAAAATTTAACTTTTTTCCCACAAACATAAACGTTACATTTGGAGAGAAGGCAACAAGGTCTATGATGAAAGGTACAACTTTCCTACTGTGAAACACGGAGGTGGATGTGCTTATGTTTTGGATGTGTGAGCTACAAAGGCACAGGAAACTTGATGGCAAGATGAATACATCATGTTATCAGAAAATACTGGCGGAAGATTTGCACTCATCAGCCCGGAAGCTGCTCATGGGACGTACTTGGACGTTCCAACATGACAACGATCCAAAGCACAAGGCCAAGTTGACCTGTCATTGGTTACAGCAGCATCAAGGGAAGGTTCTGGACTGGCCATCTCAGTCTCCTGACCTCAATAACATTGAGCCAATCTGGGGAGATCTCAAACGTGCAGTACATACAAGACAGCCCAAAAAATTTACAAGTTTTGCCATGAAGAATGGGCAGCTTTTCCATTGGTCATTCGAGTACACTGTGTGCACAATTAATAGGCATGTGACTATTTTGACCATATCATCATTTTATCCATAATTTCCAACTCCAAGCTGTATAAACTTGAATCCTTATTGGATTTAATGCATATCAGGTGATGTGTATTTGTGTAATGAGGGAGGGTGTGACCTAAGGAGATCAACACCCTATATCAAGGTGTGTATAATTAGTAGGCAGATTCTTCTCCTCAGAAAAAATGGGCCAAAAAGAGATTTAACTGACTTTTTAAAAAGTCAAAAAGTTTTTCATAGGGATGCAGCACTCTTGAAAAGAATTTGTGAAGAATCTAACGATAAGCTACCAGGAACCAGTGCTGCCACATTCCACAACTGCAATCTACTTGGAGTGTCAAGAAGTACGAGGTGTGACATGTGGCCAAGGTAGAAAGGCTTAAACCCGACCACCTCTTAACACGACACATAAGTTAAAACGTCAAGAATAAGCCAAGAAATATCTGAAGACAGATTTTTCAAAAGTTTTGTGGACTGATGAGATGAGAGTGACTCTTGACGGACCAGATGGATGGGCCTGTGGTTGGATCAGTAATGGACACAGAGCTCCACTTCGACTCAGACTCCAGCAAGGTGGAGGTGGGGTACTGGTATGGGCAGGTATTATTAAAGATGAGCTAATTGGACCTTTTCAGGTTTAAAATGGACTGAAAATCAACTCTCAGACCTACTGCCAATTTTTAGAAGACACTTTCTTCAAGCAGTGGTACAAGAAAAAGTCTGCATCTTTCAAGAAGACTTTGATTTTTATGCAAGTCTTGTCTTGTCCAAACTGGATTATTGCAATGCTCTACTGGCTGGATCCCCTGCCTTCACAACTAAACCTCTGCAGCTGATCCAGAATGCAGTGGCAAGAGTCTTTAAAGAATCGAAGAGAGCGCATGTAACTCCTCTCTTCATTAGGTTACACTGGCTCCCGGTTGACGCCTGCATTAAGTTCAAAGCTATGCTCTTGGCCTACAAGACCACTACTGGCTCTGCACCCTCATATTTTCACTCACTAATGCAGACCTACGTTCCTACCAGATCCCTGCGCTCTGCAAATGAACAACGTCTGGTGGTACCATCCCAAAAAGGAAAAAAATCACTCATGTACCTTCTCTGGATCTGTTCCAAATTGGTGGAATGATCTACTGCTGCTATAAGATCAGCAGATTCTGTAGCCATCTTTAAAAAACGCCTGAAAACACATCTCTTCTGTCAACACCTGACTGACAAACACTGAGTTCTACTTTCTTTTCAATTCCTTCTGTTTAAAAAGAAAAAGGAAAAAAAAGAATTTCTTATCTATCATTTGCTTTGTATAGTGTGCTGGGTTTAAACTGATGCTTTTTGCTACCTTGTGTTGTTAAAATTGCTTCTATTGTTTTCCTCACTTGTAAGTTGCTTTGGATAAAAGCGTCTGCTAAATGACTAAATGTAAATGCAAGACAACGCTCCATCACATACATCAAAGTTCACCACTGTGTTGCGGCCCAGTAAAGGCCATAAAGATGAAAAACTAATGACATGGCCCCCTTCTACACCTGACCTGAAAACTTTTGGGCCCTTAAGCAGGACATTTACAGTGAAGGTAAACAGTACACCTCTCTGAACAGTGTCTGGGAGGCTGTGGTTGCGGCTGCACAAAAAATTGATTCTGACCAGATCAAGAAACTGACTGACTCCGTGAATGGAAGGCTTGTGACTGTTATCGAAAGGAAGGGTAGCTATATTGGTCACTGAGTTTTTGTTTTTTTTTTTTGGGGAATATTAGAAATGTTTATTTGTAAATTTAGAGTTTGTTTATTAATCTCACTTTAACAGGTGAAAATAAACTAGTGAGATGAGAAAATCTTTGTTTTTCATTTAGCATATTTCTGCACACTAATAGTTCACTAAAAATTGTGTACATGTAAATATTCTCTTAAGAAAGCCAAAACTTCACTTTTACAACTTAAACTACCAAGAGCACTGTAGTTGTACAATAACAACTGATCTAGACCAAGATGGCGGCGCGTACACATCGCGAGGCTCAGCGTCTCTCCAGTTTTTGCAATTTTGCAGTTTTATTCCTGCTCATCTCAGGTCTGTTCGTACTGAACAGTTTTGCTTTAACATCCTACACCCGACAGGAGCTTTTGGATATCGGTGAGGACTTTTCCAACAGTTTTATCACCAATCTTCGACTCACCCCTGAGATTGTCAGAACACCCGATGCTAAACACTCTACCCGGCCGGGCGGAAGTGCTCGCAGGCGGCGTCGAGATCGTAAACAAAGGCGGGGGAAGCGCGGAGGTCTAAGAGCTAAGCTAAAGCTAACACCGCTCCGGCTCTCTTTACCCAGCATTTTCCTTGCTAATGTGCGGTCACTGGTGAACAAAATGGATGAGTTACGACTTCGCATCACCAACAGTAAGAGACTTTTGGACTGCAATGTCATGGTTTTCACAGAAACATGGCTACACAGCGACGTACCCAATAATGCTATTGAGCTAGCCGGGCGCTACACGCTCCGGGCAGATAGAACGGCAGATGACTCCGGTAAGACAAGATGTGGTGGATTGTGCATTTATGTCAACAAAGCTTGGTGTACGAACACTGTCATTGTTGGGAGACACTGCTCAGCTAACCTAGAGTTTCTCATGGTTAAATGTAGACCTTTTTATCTGCCACGGGAGTTCACTTCCACCATAATAACCGCAGTCTATATTCCACCGGATGCTAATGCCAAGCTTGCTTTGAACGAACTTCATGCAGCCATTAGTAAACAACAGACTGCTCACCCAGAAGCTGCTTTTATTGTCGCAGGTAATTTTAATCACTGCAAATTAAAGACAGTGCTCCCCAAATTCCACCAGCATGTTTCCTGCCACACCAGAGGAGACAAAACTTTGGATCATGTATACACAAACATTAATGGAGCTTACATCGCAACCCCCCTCCCCCACCTCGGACAGTCTGATCACCTTTCTTTGTTTCTCACCCCTAAGTATTCACCCCTCATCAATCGTGTGAAGCCATCAGTGAAGACCATCAAAGTGTGGCCAACTGGAGCAGACTCTTTACTTCAGGACAGGTTTCAAAACACTGACTGGAGTATGTTTGCTTCTCAGGCTGCCTGTGGCTCTCACACGGACATTGATATCTACACCTCCTCTGTACTGGATCACATCAACTTCACCATTGACAGTGTTACAACAGAAAAACAGAAAATAACATACCCTAATCAGAAGCCATGGATGAACAAGGAGGTGCGACTTCTGCTGAAAGCCCGCAACACTGCCTTCAGGTCAGATGACGCTGAGGCCTACAGTAAATCCAGGGCTAACCTGAAAAGGGGCATCAAAAAGGCCAAGTACCGCTACAAGCTGAAGGTAGAGGAACATCTTTCTAACTCTGACCCCCGACGCATCCAGGTCATCAGTGACTACAAGTCAGGCAACTCCACTCCAACGGTCACGGACGCCTCCTTCCTGAACGAGCTAAATGACTTTTATGCTCGCTTCAACAGCGACAGCAAGGAGACGGCCACCAAAATCTCACCCTCAGCAGACCACCAACCTCTCAAACTCACCTCCACAGATGTCCACACTGCACTGAGCCGGATCAACGCACGCAAGGCTGCAGGCCCGGATGGCATTCCTGGACGTGTGCTTAGGGCATGTGCTGAGCAGCTTGCATGGGTCTTCACAGACATTTTCAACCTGTCCCTCACCCAAGCAACTGTGCCAACATGTTTTAAGTCCACATCCATTGTGCCAGTACCAAAAAACTCCTCCCCAATGTGCCTGAATGACTATCGCCCCGTAGCACTCACTCCCATCATTATGAAGTGCTTCGAGCGACTGGTCCTAGCACACCTCAAAGACTGCCTCCCACCCACACTGGACCCACACCAATTTGCCTACTGCAGAAATAAGAGCACAGAGGATGCAGTATGCACAGTGCTGCACTCACACACTTGGACAATAACAACACATATGTTAGGATGTTGTTTGTTGACTTCAGTTCAGCATTTAACACCGTCATTCCCTCCAAGTTGACCACAAAACTTGGAGACCTGGACATTAACACCTCCCTCTGCAACTGGATTATGGACTTTCTGACCAACAGACCTCAGCATGTTCGGTCAGGCTACACCCACTCCACCACCATCACACTCAACACTGGCGTACCACAGGGTTGTGTGCTGAGCCCATTCCTTTACTCCCTTTACACCTACGACTGCAAGCCTGTGCATGGATCCAACACCATCATTAAGTTTGCAGACGACACCACAGTGATTGGCCTCATCACAGACAACGATGAGATTGCCTACAGGGAAGAGGTAAAGCACCTGGCCACATGGTGCGCTGACAATAACCTGCTCCTTAACACCACTAAGACAAAGGAGCTCATTGTGGACTTCAGGAAGAAAAAAGGAGGCACGCATGACCCAATCCACGTTAATGGTATGGTTGTTGAACGTGTCTCCAGCTTCAAGTTCCTGGGAATCACCATCTCGGAGGAACTGTCCTGGACCACAAACACCTCCAGCCTGGTCAAGAAGGCTCACCAGCGCCTCTTCTTCCTCAGGACACTGAAGAAGAACCAGCTGTCTTCAGCCATCCTGGTGAACTTCTACCGGTGTGCGATCGAGAGCATCCTGACCAGTTGCATCACAGTCTGGTATGGAAACTGCTCAGTGGCTGACCGCAAAGCACTGCAGAGGGTGGTGAAAACTGCCCAGCGCATCACAGGGACACCACTTCCTGCTATTGAGGACATCCAGAGGAAACGCTGTCACGTCGAGCTCGCAGCATTCTTAAGGACTCCTCTCACCCTGACCATAGACTGTTTAACCTCCTGCCCTCCGGGAGGCGCTTCAGGAGCCTCGGACAAGGACCACAAGATTCAGGAACAGCTTTTTCCCTACAGCTGTCTCCTTACTGAACTCTACCCTCTGACACCACCACACACACAGACTCCTCCCCCACATCACCACTGCGTCTGACTGATTTATTTATTATTTACAACAAGCAAACAGTAAACTTGTTATTACTTCCACTACATCCATTTGCACACTGTAATATTTTCTATGCACTGTACTGTCCATTGCACTAGTGTAAATTATGTTCATATGTTCATAGTTCTGCCTATAGTGTACATACACTTTTACATAATCCATCTGTATAGTATGTTCATAGTACACCTACCTGTATATCATGCTTATAGTATTTAAAATCTGTCAATTATGTCCATAATACTTATCTGTATAGTTATTGTACATATTATAGACCTTGTATATTCTGTACTTACTGCTTATTGCACTTCTGCTTAGATGCTAACTGCATTTCGTTGCCTTGTACCTGTACTTGTGTAATGACAATAAAGTTGAATCTAATCTAATCTAATCTAACAAAATTAATACTCAAAAATACAACTTGCCTAATAATTGAGCACACAGTGTAGTTTGTCTTGTCATTTATATTTTAAAAGACTAAACACAATTGTTTGACAATAAATGACTTCACCCAATCAACAGTGAATTTTTTTTTTTGAGTTATTCATATTCTCTGCAAAATGGCCAAAAGAAATCACAAATTCTGCCAGGTTATGAACTGAGCACGACTATAATCTAAACAGTGCTGCTTGTTCCATTTTTTTTTCCATCAGTTACAACAGTCCCAGGAGGAGAAGGATGAAGTTCTCCAGGTTGTTGTAACTCCTCTGCCCAGGGTTTCTAGATGTGCTGGATTCACGCCATACCCGGGCCAGCCATACCCAGTCAGGGTCAGCTAGCTTGAAGCATCTCCAACACTTGGTCTTCATCCAGTGGTTGCGCTCCATCAATGTGGAACTCTTCTGTTAAAAAAAAAAAATGTCACTGCCAAAATACACCCATTATTGAGCTGGAGTGAATGCCATGATCAGAAAAATTGAAATGTACATTGTCGTACACTGTTGAAACCGCACACTAGTAAATTTACAGTATTTTACAGTCAGAGTTTTTGTGTAATACTAAATGAACCTTTTCAAATTCCCCTGCAGTGATTGAATCAGGATGCTGTGGCAATCCTGTGTCTTTTCTTTGTGTGGATGAATGTGGCCCCTGACCTCTTGCCACTGTATTTTTATCATAGCTATAAACAATTCAGCCATTGCTTTAAAATACACTCTCATCACATCTACAAAGCATTACTTTTGACATAATTTAATTTATCCTTTACCTACTAGCTCACCATTTGATAGTTAGTGACCCAACATGCAAATAAATGCAGACGCATAGGTAATCACACAACATATGTTTATTTTATTCCATTGTATGTTATTATCATAGAGAGACCTGCGAATGTGATTTCCATAACAACACACAAGTAAATAGGCATAAAGTGAATCTAAACAAGGCAATGCAACAACACCAGATGTGTGACAAAGATACAGGTAGCTGGGCTGAGATAACAATTACATCCCTGCTAAATTTATAAAGATGTCATGGCTCGTGTTATCTCTGGTGAAGGTTGACAAGTCAATGCAAGTCAGGAAGAAAATCCCCAGGCAAAGTGTAACCCACAGAGTTAGCATTAGCTCAAGTGATTTGATTTGAGTTGAGGTTTTCTCCATCTATTTTATATGTAGTTCTTTACAAACCACCCCAACAATGTCATGATTTTATTAATGAGTTTACTGAAATGCTTTCGGTTATTTGCACATAATTTGAACAAATAGTCATATCTGGTGATTTTAATGTGCATGTGGATAATGTTTGTGACAGAAATGCCAAAGAACTTTCAACTATTCTTGATACTTTTGGTCTTTGTCAGCATGTTAATGAGCCGACCCATAACAGAGGTCACACTCTGGACCTGGTCATTACTAAAGGTGTTCATATTTCAGATGTCACTGTGATTGATGTTGCTCTATCTGATCATTCTTGTGTCTTTTTTCATCTGTCCATAATTCCAAAAGTTGCTGTTGGACCTACTGTTCTACAGTAGACACATTATTGATAACACCAGGACACAGTTTATGGAGGCAATCAGGTTTGAAAAAGCCTCATCAGGTCAAGTTGATGATTTGTTGAATTGTTATACTTCAGGTGTTTTAAATGTTATGGACACCATTGTTCCTGTTAAGGTTAAAGTGATCAGGACAAGGCAGAAGGCTTCATGGAGCAATGCTCACTCTGTCAGGGCACAGAAAAGGGAATGCCGAAAAGCCGAAAGAAAATGGCGTAAATCAAAACTCTTAATTCATTATGAGGTATACAAAGAAAATTTGCATGTTTTCAATCAAACTTTGCAAAAAGAAAGAGAAATATTCTTCTCAGAGATCATCAACAACAATAGTAACAACTTGCGTGTCCTGTTTGCTACAGTGAACAGATTAACAAACCCTCCAGCTCCATTTCCACCAGAATTAGTTTCCACCACTAAATGCAATGAGTTTGCATTGTTTTTCAACAACAAGGTTCAAGGCATTAAACATGCGATACAGTCCAAAGGGCATAAAACAACACTGCAGCCACCTAGGAGACACTTGGTTGGTTTAACACATTTTACACAAATTAATGACAGAACAATTGAAAAAACTGTCTCCAGCCTGAGTTCATCCACCTGCTGCCTCGATATTTTACCCACTAGATTTCTAAAATCAGTACTAAGCAGTTTGTTACCACAACTCGCTGATATAGTCAATAATTCCTTACAGTCTGGAACATTTCCAAGGGCCTTAAAAACTGCTGTCATTAAGCCTCTCCTAAAGAAGAGCAGTCTTGATGCTACAGTGCTCAACAACTATCGGCCCATATCAAACCTGCCATTTTTAGGGAATGTCATTGGAAAAAGTTGTATATCAGCAACTTAATGACTTTCTATTACTTAACAACTGCTTTGATCCTTTTCAGTCTGGATTCAGGCAGCACTGAGACTGCACTTATCAAAGTCACAAATGACATCCGTATGAACACTGACGCAGGCAAAGTCTCTGTCTTAGTTCTGTTGGACTTGAGTGCTGCGTTTGCAGTGTTGTGCCTGAACGCGTTCATTGAACGATAGTTCAATGCATGTTGCATGAACTCGTTCATATTTTGGGTGAACGTGAACTGAACGTGCTGAATTACTGCCTGATGAACGTTACTGTGAACTCGTTCAGTCTGGTGTCTGTGAACGGCACGCTCTCTCAGGTTAACCGTCTCAGGTTAACTTCGTTCAATAGGGTGCCAGATTTCTATAGAGCCTTCCAGGCGAAAACCCGGCTAAAACACACCGCAAACCAGCCGCAAACGGGTCTTAATATGTAGCGGAAAAACACCAAACCTGGCAACACCAGCCACCAGTGTCGCTGGACATCAGACCAGCGATAGAAAACACCCTTTCCACGCTGGCCGAGCCGCTGGTAATGCTAAATATGCGTCTTGCAATTTGTGAAAGTTGTGGCAGTACATTAGAATTTTCTTTCCAGAAGCGAAGGACGTCGTCTACTTCGGTGTTCAATCTTGGCATTCCAAGGTATTGCCCGACTTCTCCTCTGACGTCTAGTGTTGTAGAAGACGAACAGGTCACAGTTGCGTATGACTGGAACATTGACTTGACTTTTTTGATGGCTCAGGGACAGGGTCAGCGACAAGGGAAGAGATGTAACTTTTTTATTTACACTGCAGAGATGTTCTGTTTGATGAACTAACAACTCCCGGATCTCAATCTGTTTGCCTTGAACCTACAAGAACAATACAATTAGCTATGATTATTTAGAATAATAATAATGAGTTTTCATACATGTAGGCCTAGCATTATTGTAAGTTAGCATTTATTTTATTTTAATAAACCATGGTTAATTTCTGAATGCTATACCTTTGTGTAATTAATTACTTGCCTTTTCATCTCTTGCAATCCACTCGTTCTTGAAGCCTGGATCTAATAATGCAGCCAGAATAACGTGAGTGTCGTCATAAAACCTTTGATAACGAGTCTCAAAGTTCTCAGCTAGAGTTTCTGCGAATGCGGCTATTTCCACTGGAGTGTCACTGGAAACATCAGACATCATTCTGTGTATTTCTGCAACTGCCGGTAGGATCATCCCCAGGTTACCCAGCTCCTTTTCAGTTCAGCAAATGGTGTTAGTACTCTCACTAAGCCTTTAAGAAGGAGGACATCATTGCATGTGATTTTCCCATCATCTGTGATCGACGTCAGCCTGTTTTGCCACAGCGTGTCCTTCTCAAACATTTTCAGCACCAACTCGAGCATCCGCAACTGACTGTTCCATCTGGTAGCGCATGCAGTTGTGGGACGAACGCCTAATTTGTCGATTTCCTCTGTGTTCAGTGTGCTTTTTCTGACTGTTCTGACTATTTTCCCAACCTTGTTGATTATTGAATTGATTGCATTGTGCTTCGCAATTGCGTCTTTAATTGCAAGTTGGAGTAAGTGGATCGGACATCTTAGGTGAAAATTTGATTTTGTGACGTAGTTCTCTACCATCATGTTCAATTGGATGGCCAGCTGGTCTGCATGGAGCTGCAGGAGTGCAACATCTGGAGCATTACCCTCACCATCTGTCTCCCTGTCCCCGAGATCTTGGTCCAGCTGATCCCCGAATTCGCTAAAACCAGGCAGATTGAAGGCTTTTACCATATTGCTGGCGCTATCAGTTACTACTCTGATAACACCACGCTGAATATTCCAGCGTCTCAGGACCTCCTCATATTTTTCAGAAATGTGCTTCGCTGTGTGCTGTCCCTGAATGTGTTCACAACTAAGCAGAACAGTGTGGCCTTGAAAGTTTTCATCTACAAAACTTCCCACGATACCCAGAAAACTGTTACCTCGTCGGCTCGTCCAAATATCAAGGGCCACTGAGAGTCCACTGCAGTTCTGTAGCAGAACGCGCAATTTGTTCTCCAACTCTAATAAAGCATGTGGCATGAGTGTGTCACGGACCGTGCTATAGCAAGGTGGGGTGTAGCCAGGCTGTGCAATGTTCGCAAAATAGCACATCCCTTTTCTTTCTCCTTTGGTGAGTGGCTCATAGTCCATGTAAATCATTTTAAAGAAAGCCTGGTCTAGTTCACTCTTCCTCTCCTGTGAACTATTTATTTTTGTCGTTCTTTGTTGAAAGAAGCCTTTAAATTTACTGCTCTGTCTCTTTACATGTTTCCTGTGATTTCTTTCTCGGCAAAAAAATGTAAATTGAACATAAATATGGCGCTAAAATTAAATATAAATAATAAGTAGCCTAAATGCCAATACAATATTTACAAATGTATTAATTCTGCATTGGTGGTTTAGGTTGTTCAAGCTGAATAACACCGACCTTCAGATTTTTTTTCCACGTGTGAGCGAAAAACTTTATCGTGTTTCCTTGACACGTGCATTTTAAGATTCCACAATGAATCTTTTGACGTTGCAATCACCTCCCCGCACTCGCGTTCTCCTTTGTCATCACTACCTTTTATAATACATTTATATATTTTTTCCCCTTCTTCACGGTAATATTTCAGAAACTCCATTTTTCTGTCTGTCTTTACCTGTGCTTACTGCTTATTACCAACTTATAAAATCGTCCATCATATAATGGAGATGCACGGGTGGAAACCGCGAGGGGGTCGGTAAAAATATAATTAAAATAATGTGATAAATTAATTACATGATATATACTTTATATAAATGTTTGAGAAAGTACTAATAAAACAATACAAATGCAAAATATGATTAGAAACATTTTGAGTCCCCCCCGTCTCCTGACAATGGTTTGGTCCTGGGACTCCTGGCTCGTGATTGGTAATTGAGCGATAGTGGAGCATTTCGGAGCGGGAGAAAATCACAACTCACAACGCTCCAACATTTAAAAAATCCGCTCCTCGCACCTGGCAAAATCCCACAACTCCGCTCCTAGCTCCGCTCCCACTCCGCACCGCTCACATACTCTGGTGGAAACCATCCAAATGTCATTTGAATAGTTTCTGTTATCATGATTTAAAATAAGTAAACACAGTTGTTTGACAATAAATGGCTTTACCCAACCACCAACAATGAGTGGAAAAAAGGTGTTTGTGTTATTCATATTCTCTGAAAATTGGCCAATCACAACTTCTGCCAAGGTATATAAACTTATGAGCACAACTGTAGCATTTGTTCGGAAAACAAAATTTATCTTTTTGAGTCAGCAGAGTGCCTAAAAATCCTGTATTTGTAGGTATTTTTTCAGCTAAAGTTCTTTTGAACAGTAAAGAAATTCAAGAAAAACAGACAAATTAAAAAAAAAAAGTCTTGTATTCACAACACACAGTTCAAATAAAATGCACATTATAAAATGGGCTTGAATACAAAATGTGAAATTTAACATATTCAAACAAAATATATTCTGTTGTCCTTGGTCAGGCTGAGCGACCTGTCCGGTGTACCTCCTCCTTCCCGCCCATGCTGCACCTGTCTGGCTCACCTTGTTTGGAATCGGCCTCGATTTGGGGAACTCAATGACAAACATCGCACAAAGAGCTATGTCAACGCACTGCGCAATGTAAGAGGATGGGAGCAGCATGTGTGTGAGCTGAAGATGTTCCCTTTGGTTTAATGAGCTGTGTGCACTCTGCAGGTTCTCAGAGAGGACAGTGTGTGTCTTAGTGTCAGCGATGGCAGTCTGCTCCCTGTCTTTGCTCACCTGCTGGGAGCCAAGAAGGTACGTGCTAGAACCATTTTGATTACTGTTTGAACTTCTTGTTTATTTAAGTTGGTAAACTGAACGTGAGCTTGGTCTTATCCCCAGACACATGTCTCTGGGTCAAAGGACAATAGTCACCTGTAAGTTGACAGTTGACAACCTTTATCAACAATAGGTCTACAGTATTTCTCACTCACCCAAAGAAAGCTGTGCACTTGTCGAGCCTCTTCTTCATTAGGAAGTGTTAAAATAAACAAAAATAATTGTTTCAGATGCTTGAGTAGTTTCCCCCTTAGTCACTAAGGGAAGATGAAGAAGAACTAAGCTGCTGCTCAGAGGGAACAGAGCAGAGTGAGTCAGAGATGGGGAGACAAATTAGTGCGGCGGCCCTACTGATGGGATATTAATATCAATATTATGGCTCATCCTACACTTGCAAAAAAAATATTTATTTATGTCTTCAATATTGATATATCGCCCAGCCCTACTTTATTGTGGGTAGAACCTTTCAGAATGATGTATTCAAAATTTGACTGACAGCTACAGTGAACAATATAACTACAAATTTATCCTTAAAATACTTAATTTGCAAAAAAAAAAATAGTTTTGTTGTGTTTTCCTTTTTGTGTTGTATGTTTTATTAATACTACTGAGAAGACACAATAGAGGTAGAGCGGTCGTCCTTCAACCGGAAGGTAGGCGGTTCGATTCCCGTTCTCCCCACAGTTCATACTGTCGTTGTGTCCTTGGGCAAGACACTTAACCCACCTTGCATCCAGTGGTGTTCCAGCTGTAACACTGGTAATTAGAAGCTTAATGTAAGTGGCTTTGGATAAAAGCATCAGCTAAATGAATAAATGTAAATGCAGTAAATGTGTCCTATTTTGAAGTGGCTAACTTTTATGTTTACATAAAAAGTGATTGACCTTGATTGACCATTCTGGTTTTTATTGTTCCAGGTGTTTAGTGTGGAAAACTCCACAATGTCCAAGCAGGTTATTGAGCAGGTGAGTCTGGCCTATGCACTTTACAGCCTTCACCACAGATTCTCTCTAGACTAAATTCTAATGTCAATGTCAATTGTCAATGTCAATGTCAATTTTATTTATATAGCACCATTTCCACAACACATGGTTGACCAATGTGCTTTACATAGAACACATATCACATTTGCACAGTAAAGATAAAGGTAAAAGATTGAAAATTAAAAATTTAAAGAATTCAAAAAAGTACCATAACCATTTAAAAATAAGTTTGAAGAAATAAAGACTAAAATAGAAAAACATATGGTAAAACACAGTGCTTCAGCCAGAACTAAAAGCTTTGTCAAACAGGTAGGTTTTTAATCTTGACTTAAAAGTGAACAAAGAGGGAGCTAATCGGATGGAAGAGGGCAACTCATTCCAAAGTCTTGGGGCGATAGATGAAAACGCACGATCGCCCCTGGACTTTAGCCTCGTCTTAGGTGTAAACAATAGTCTTTGGTTTGATGACCGGAGAGATCTTGTTTCACTGTGTTCAATTAAAAGTTCAGATATATAGGAAGGGGCCATACCATGTAGTGACTTAAACACGATTAATACAATTTTAAAATCAACTCTATAGCATACAGGTAGCCAGTGTAAAGACTGTAAAACTGGAGTGATATGATCCCGCTTACGAGACTTGGTCAGAAATCTTGCTGCTGCGTTCTGAACCAGCTGTAAACGAGAAAGAGCTGTTTGACTAATCCCCAGTGTTGTGCCTGAACGCGTTCATTGAACGATAGTTCATGAACTCGTTCATATTTTGGGCGAACGTGAACTGAACGTGCTGTATTACTGCCTGATGAACGTTACTGTGAACTCGTTCATTCTGGTGTCTGTGAACGGCACGCCTCTCAGGTTAACCGTTCAATAGGGTGCCAGATTTCTATAGAGCCTTCCAGGCGAAAACCCGGCTAAAACACACCGCAAACCAGCCGCAAACGGGTCTTAATATGTAGCGGAAAAACACCAAACCTGGCAAAACCAGCCACCAGTGTCGCACCGCCGTCCGCCGCATGCGTGACGCGTCATCAAAAAAAAATAAAAATAAATAAATAAATAAAGCACGGAGGCGACAGCAGCATGTAGTAGTAAGGCGTATGATCATTTAAATTCATTCATGTAACTTGTTTGTTGAACCTGCCTGGTCTATTTTTCCAGGATTCCAATATTCTGTTTTAGCATGTGGACAATGGAAAATTACTAAAATTTAAAACGTTTTCACCTTAATGATTACTGTCCTGTTTTTCTTTGAATAATTCCTCATTAAAAGACCATTCAAGCAACGTTTGTCCTCATGTTTTTGAGAATGTACTGTAGGGTTGAAAGCTGCAGCTGCTACTAGTGTGGAGTGAATGGACAGCAACAAAGCATTAAAGCAACAATGTCCCCTCAATGCCAATGTAAACCCTGGTTGGATAAGGATTGAAAATTGGATATGAAAATGAAATCTAACGCATAGCTTCATTGTTAAAACTGATAAAATAATTGCTGTCTGTGATTCTACTGTATATGGGCTGTGGCAATAATTTTGAAAAATAATAGCTCGCAGCAACATATGGAAAAAAAGAACTATGAACTAGTTCATTTTTGGAACTGTGAACTTAGTTCAAAATTTTGAAGTTTGAACTATGAACTGAACTAGTTCATTTTAAAATTTGTGAACTGAACTTTGAACTAGTTCTTGTAGAAAGTGAACTTTCCCAACACTGCTAATCCCAGCGTACAGTGAGTTACAGTAATCTAATCTGGAGGTAATGAAGGCATGTATCACTTTTTCAAGGTTTTTAAAAGATAGGAAGGGTTTTACTTTAGCAAGAAGTCGCAGTTGGAAAAAGGAAGATTTAACCACAGTATTAATCTGTCTATCAAATTTCATTTGTTCATCGAATACAACATCCAAACTTTTTACATGTTTCTTAACATATGGTGATAACTCACCCAAATTTGGAATTGTAGAAGTCACAGAACCAGGTTTTAACCAGAACCAGGGTTTAAAAACAATCAATTCTGTTTTGTTCTCATTGAAATTTAAAAAGTTTAGAGACAACCATTTCTTTACATCACTCAAACAAAGCAATAGTGCATTCAGTCCACCCAGTGCATTCCGTTTTAGAGGCAGATAAACTTGTGTATCGTCCGCATAGCAATGGAACGATAGCCCATACTTTCTAAAAATAGAGCCGAGAGGGAGCATATAGAGAGAGAAAAGAAAGGGAGCTAGAATTAATCCTTGAGGAACTCCACTGGTTATCGCAGCTTTACTTGAGGTATGATCTCCTAGCTTCACCGAAAATGTCCTATTTGTCAGATAGGATCTAAACCACTGCAGGGCACTGCCAGTAATGCCGGCACAAAATTCCAGTCGATCAAGAAGTACTGCGTGATCGACAGTATCAAATGCAGCGGTGAGATCTAAAAGGAGTAAAACCGCATAGTTGCCTGAGTCACATGTTAACAGTATATCATTTGAAACTTTCAGCAGTGCAGTCTCAGTAGAGTGATGTTTTCTAAACCCAGATTGGAAAACCTCAAAAATCAAATTTTCAGCCATAAAAGATTGTATTTGATCAAGAACTGATTTCTCAATAATTTTTGAAATGAAAGACAGATTTGAGATGGGCCTAAAATTTGTCAGAATAGTGGGATCCATACCCTGTTTTTTAAGCAGGGGGCGAACAGTTGCATGTTTAAGCGACTCTGGAAAAGTACCTGTTTGTAAACAGCGATTTATCAAATGCTGTTGTGTTGTCTAATGCTTGACTTGTGCAGGTGCTGGAGGCAAATCTAATCAGAGGAGGTGTTGAGCTGCTGGACATTCGACCTGAGAAGCTGACCAGCAGCGATTTACATGGGGAACAGGTATTTCTTCAGACTGTATGTAGTGGTATCTTTAACTATTGTTAAAGTTATGAGCTATTAACTATTGTTATGAGCTATTAACTATTGTTAAAGATACCACTAGTACCAGCCAACTCATCTTGTATTAACCTCATTAATTCATAATTTTTTTTGATAAGCTCATAATCCTACTTTTTTTAGCAGCTTTTTTCTTGCTACCTTTATTACACAAATCCTCTGCTGAGGAACACTGAAACTGAGACTAGTATAATCTGACAAACAATTTTTTAAACGGTTTAAAGACAAAGATATTTTCCAAGAAAACAGATTAATCTGTTCTCCCTCATGAATTATAAACACTGGTCTCTTTTCAACTCCTGTAACGTGAGTTTTTGCCTCTATAAGAGAAGAAAAGGATTAAAGCTTAAAGGTTAAAGGACTTGGTTTTCAAGGTGAAGACGTTTTGTATTTTAATTCTGAGTCCAACTGATACGAGAGCTGCCAGTTTATTTTTATTTTTATTTTAAACATAATAATTAATAGGATAACACAAAACCTTTTTTTCACTAATAGTTATTGGTTGGGTGAAGTTATTTATTGTCAAATTATTACAACAGTAACTACCCAAATGACCCTGATCAAAAGTTTACATGCCCCAGTTCTTAATACCGTGTATTGCCATCTTTAACATCAATGACAGCTTGAAGTCTTTTGTGGTAGTTGTGGATGAGGCTCTTTATTTTCTCAGATGGTAAAGGTGCTCATTCTTTTTTGCAAAGTGCCTCCAGTTCCTGTAAATTCTTGGGCTGTCTTGCATGAACTGCACATTTAAGACCTCCCCAGAGTGGCTCAATGATATTGAGGTCAGAAGACTGAGATGGTCGTTCCAGAACCTACACTTTATGCTGCTGTAGCCAATGACTGGTTGACTTGTGCTTTGGTTTCATCTTGCCATTAATTTTGAACAAGTTTCCTGTGCCGTTGTAGCTCACACATCCCCAAAACATCACAGATCCACCTCCATGTTTCACAGAAGGAATAGTGTACCTTTCATCATAGACCTTGTTGACTTCTCTCCAAATGTAATGTTTATGGTTGTGGCCAGAAAGTTAAATTTTGGTCACATCACTCCGAATGACTTTGTTCCAGATGTTTTGAGGCTTGTTTCTGTGCTGTTTGGCGTATTGTAAGCGGGATGCTTTATGGCATTTCCGTGATAATGGCTTTCTCGACCATGCAGCCCATTTAAGTGCCTTCTTATTGTGCATCTTAAAACAGCCACACCACGTTTTTTCAGAGAGTCCTGTATTTCTGCACTTCTGGCTGAATTTTTTGTTGGTCTACCTTGGTTTGGTTTTAACAGAATCACCCATTTTCCACTTCTTAATAAGAGTTTGAACACTGCTGCAATTGCATTCTCAATTCCCTGGATATCTCTTTCCTGTATTATACAGTTCATTTACCTTTTCCCGCAGATCCTTTGGCTTTCCCCATGACTCAGAATACAGAAACGTGCAGCACTGTATGAGAGATGCAAGGGTCTGTCAGAAGTTCAGAAACTCACTGACCTTTTATACACACACACAGATCACAGGCAAACAGATCACAGGTGAGGATTATCTTTAGTAGCCATTCAAACCTGTTTGTTTCAACTTGTGTGCATGTTATCAGAACAAAATCACTAGGGTATAAAAACTTTTAATCAGGGTCATTTGGGTAGTATCTGTTATTATGATTTTAAAAGAGTATACGCAGTTGTTTTACAATAAATGGCTTCACCCAATCACAATGAGTGGGAAAAAAAAATGTTTTCATTTTTATTCTCCGAAAAATGGCCACAAATTCTGCTAGGGGTAGACCTGAAACTAACTCTGATTGGACCAGGCTGTTCTGGTCTCATTGGTTGTTATCGTTAAAAGGACAGTGTGACTCCTAATGGGAGAGTCATTAGGCTTACACACGTGGACAAAATTGTTGGTACCCTTCGGTCAATGAAAGAAAACTTCACAATGGAAAAAAACTTTATTCTGATAAAAGTAATAATATATAAAAATTATATGAATGTTAACCAATGAAAGTCAGACATTGCTTTTCAACCATGCTTCAACGGAATTATTTTAAAAAATAAACTCTTGAAACAGGCCTGGACAAAATTGATGGTACCCCTAGAAAAAACTGTAAATAATGTGACCAAATGGACATGTTAATTAAAGATGTGTGCACTAATTAGCATCACAGGTGTGTACAATCTTGTAATCAGTCAGTGGGCCTATTTCTAGGGCTTCAGGTAGTCACTGTGTTGTCTGGTGACATGGTGTGTACCACACTCAACATGGACCAGAGGAAGAGAAGGAAAGAGTTGTCGCAGGAGAATAGAAAGACAATTATAGACAAGCATGATAAAGGTAAAGGCTATAAGACCATCTCCAAGCAGCTAGATGTTCCTGTGACTACAGTTGCACATATTATTCAGAAATTTAAGATCCATGGGACTGTAGCCAACCTCCCTGGACGTGGCCACAGGAGGAAAATTGATGACAAATCAAAGAGACGGATAATCCGAATGGTAACAAAAGAGCCCAGAAAGACTTCTAAAGAGATCCAAGGTGAACTCCATGCTCAAGGAACATCAGTGTCAGATCGCACCATCCGTCGTTGTTTGAGCCAAAGTGGACTACATGGGAGACGATCAAGGAGGACACCATTGTTGAAAACAAATCATAAAAAAGCTAGACTGGAATATGCCAAACTACATGACAAGCCACAAAGCTTCTGGGAGAATGTCCTATGGACAGATGAGACAAAAATGGAACTTTTTGACAAGGCACATCAGCTCTATGTTCACAGATGGAAATATGAAGCATATCAAGAAAAGAACACTGTCCCTACTGTCAAACATGGAGGAGGCTCTGTTATGTTCTGGGGCTGCTTTGCTGCATCTGGCACAGGGTGTCTTGAATCTGTGCAGGGTACAATGAAATCTGAAGACTATCAAGGGATTCTAGAGAGAAATGTGCTGGCCAGTGTCAGACAGCTTGGTCTCAGTCGCAGGTCATGGGTCTTGCAACAGGACAATGACCCAAAACACAGCAAAAAACACCCAAGAATGGTTAAGAGGAAAACATTGGACTATTCTAAAGTGGCCTTCTATGAGCCCTGACCTCAATCCTATTGAGCATCTTTAGAAGGAGCTGAAACATGTCGTCTGGAAAAGACACCCTTCAAACTGGAAACAACTGGAGCAGTTTGCTCATGAGGAGTGGGCCAAAATACCTGCTGAGAGGTGCAGAAGTCTCATTGACAGTTACAAGAATCGTCTGATTGCAGTGATAGCCTCAAAAGGTTGTGCAACAAAATATTAAGTTAGGGGTACCAACAATTTTGTCTAGGCCTGTTCCATGAGTTTATTTTTTTAAATAATTCCGTTGAAGCATGGTTGAAAAGCAATGTCTGACTTTCATTGGTTAACATTTATAGAATTTTTATTTATTATTACTTTTGTCAGTGTAAAGTTTTTTCTGTGACCATTGTGAGTTTTTCTTTCATTGACCGAAGGGTACCAACATTTTTGTCCACGTGTGTAGGTGAGCTGTTAGTTTCTCTGTTCCATTCAGGTGTTGTTGTCCTCCTAGAGTGATAGTGTTTTGATTTAGGTTTCAAAACACTGTTGTAAATACTATGCAACATGAATCTGAGGCCACCTCCTCTGTTCAGAGATGGCTTTTCTATTTTAACAAAAATGGCTTCCTTCACACTCCATTTATGAGAGAACACTGTTTTAGAAAGTCACACCAAGTAGACATTTTTCTTGTGTGTCTCAGATCTCAGTTTTAATGGGGGAGCCGTACTTCAGTACCAGCCTGTTACCCTGGCACTCGTTGTTCTTCTGGTACTGCCGCACTGCACTGGCAGCCAGCTTGAGACCTGAAGCCATCATTTTGCCCCGCTCAGCCACGCTGCACATGGTGGCAGTGGAGTTCCAGGTGAGACACCCTAAAACTCCACAGAAATCACCTCGAGAGCTTTGTGTTTCAGTAATATTTACACAGAAAGGTTATGGCCTATATTCATAATTTCCAGAATTTATGGAGGATAAGAGCGCCTTGTGGGACATGTGAAGGCTTTGATGTCACTGCAATGGATAAGATGGTTCAGGTCAGTGTTAGAAACTTTCAGAAACAAGTTGTTGCAATGGTGCATGTTGATCTCCTGATACTGACCATATATAATCTACTCAGAGGTCGCTGGATTTCTGTGAGTCCCGAGAGGCTGAGCCCCACCCACTCTGGGAGTACCCCTGTCGTGCTCTGACCCCCACCACCGCAGTCATGAGCTTTGACTTCACAAAGTGTGTTCCACAGCAGCCAGTCATCAGTGAGGGCTCACTACCTTTTATCAGGTAAACAGTTAATTATCTAGAATAGCTTTGATCAGAGAACAGTAATAATCCTTGCTCTGTCAGGTGGAAATAAACAACTGAAAGCAGCATTGTTTTGTATTAAAGGTTGTTACTCATGAGTGAGAACAGTGATTCTATATGGTTTAGAGACTGTAGTGTTTGCTCTTCCCAAAATTTACTACAAAGCCGGACCCCTAGCTGAGGCGACACCCAAAGTGGTATGGTACGCTTTTTGGGGACACTTTGGGCCCCTTTTGGTAATGGCAATGTGGCAGAAGAGGAAAGAGGAGGTTTATGGATATAGTAAAAGTGGACATAAGAGTAGTGGGTTTGAGAGAAGATGACCAGAGTGATGGGGACAGAGGGAGGCAGATATTTCCCCCTTAAAACCAATAGACAAAAGGAGAAGTAGTCTCCTCCTTTTAAAGTAAAAACCTCTGGCTCATACAATACATCTTTGTCAGATTAACTGATGGCCATACAAGAGGGATGTAGAGGGAAAATACAGTCTGCTCCAACAGAATCAGCTCTAGCCTTTTGAGACTTTGTAGACCTTTTTATATGAACAAAAAGGATCTGACTTAACTAAAGCAAGGAGAAAGGTCCATGAAATCTTTTAGTTATGACATCACAGGTTTATGTCTGTTTTAAGTTTGTTTTGTGTGTGTTGTAGGAGTGGACAATGCCATGGTGTTGTGTTGTGGATGGAGTACCATCTAACGGAGGACATAACTGTCAGTGGCGGTTTGATTGGACCAATTAGTGAACAGGTATTCTCCATCTCTGCATGGTAAATTCTAAACTTCACTACACTCATAATAACTACACTGATAACAAAGACAATAAAATAAAATCTATAAATAAATAATTACTCTCAACTTTTGTAAAATGAGCCGAGCAGAGGCCCTGGCCTATGTGGCGCCCTAGGCGAGATTTTGTGTGGCGCCCCTTGCATTGTGAACAATATCACTTGTTTTTAAAACAGCGCAGCAACTGGAACACTACAAACTTTATGAACACCTATTTAACTGTTGGTCTGTTATGACAGTTTTGGAAAATTTAACATTAAAAACAACCTCTGTAATACCTTTATTGAATTAGTGATGGGTTCTAGAGTGCGACCAGTTTGGTCGTACATGCGAATCTGTACATGAATCCGGTTTTATGATGGCTCCTGATTCACTGACCACTGTTCCTTACCTGTTGTGAGCTACATCATGAGGTCAACATTAAGACATTAGGAGGTTATTTATTAATAAAGGAAAAAAGATAAGGGAGCTTCAGTGGTGTTTCCACAATCCAGAAACCTCTCATTACACAGACACAGCAGCAAAATAATATCTAAACATCCCAAAAATGTTGAGTACTGCTTTTAACAAGAAAACAGGACAATTTAGACAAATAATCTGAGCAACAAAGGCGGAGGTCTAAGAGCTAAGCTAGAGCTAACACCACACAGGCTCTCTTTACCCAGCATTTTCCTCGCCAATGTAAGATCACTGGTGAACAAAATGGAGGAGATTCAACTTGGCATCACTTACAGCATAAGACTTTTGAACTGTAATGTTTTTTATCTTCACGGAAACATGGCTGCACAACGGGATACCGGACAATACTATCGAGCTAGAGGGACGCCACAGACTATTGGCGGATAGAACACTAGATGGCTCCGGTAAGACCAAAGGTGTTGGATTGTGCATTTACATTAACAAAGCTTGGTGCACGAACATGGGTTTCTCATGGTTAGATGTAGACCGTTTTATCAATTCGAACATTATAATGGCAGCCTATATTCCTCCTGGATGCTGATACGAATATGATATGAAAAAATTTCACGCAGCCATCAGTACACAACAGACTGCTTACCCGGATGTTGCGGGTGATTTTAATCACTCAAACCTAAAGGCAGTGCTTCCCAAATTTCACCAGCATGTTTCCTGTCACACCAGAGGAAACAAAACCTTAGACCATGTTTACGCAAACATGGTTGGTTGCAGCCCCCTCCCCCACCTAGGACAGTCAGATTACCTTTCTTTGTTCCTCACCCCCAAATATGCACCCCTCATCAGTCGTGTGAAGCCATCAGTAAGGACCATCAAAGTGTGGCCTGCGGGGGCAGACTCACACTCCAGGAAAGGTTTCTACACACAGACTGGAGTACATTTGCTTCTCAGGCCACCAGTGGCTCTCACACTGACATCGACCGATACACCACCTCTGTATTTGATTACATCCACCATAGACAATGTCACAACTCAAAAGCAGATCACCACATACCTAAATCAGAAGCCATGGATGAACAAGGAGGTGCGCCTCCTGTTGAAGACACGCAATACTGCCTTCAGATCAGGGGACGCACAGGTCTACAGCACATCCAGAGCTAATCCGAAGAGGGTCGTCAAAGAGGCCAAGCACTGCTACAAGCTGAAGATAGAGGAGCACTTTTTCAACTCCGACCCTCGACGCATGTGGCAGGGCATCCAGGCCATCAGTGACTACAAAACAACCCACTCCACCCCGCTACCACTGATGTCTCCTTCTTGAGCGAGCTTAATTACTTTTATGCGCGCTTTGAGAAAAACAATACAACCACTGCCACCAAGCTCAAACCCTCACCTGACCACCCACCAATCACACTCTCCACCACAGACGTCTGGTCTGTACGGACTGAGCCGGATCAGTGCGCACAAATCCGCTGGACCAGACAACATCCCTGGGCGTGTACTCAAGGCATGTGCTGAGCAGCTCACTGGGGTTTTAACAGACATTTTCAACCTGTCTCTTGCCCAAGCAGCGATGCCAACATGCTTCAAGTGCACCTCCATTGTGCCAGTGCCCAAACACTCCACCCCAAAGTGCCTTAATGACCACCGCCCTGTAGCTCTGACACCTATTGTCATGAAGTGTTTTGAGCGGCTGGTCCTGGCACGCCTGAAGGACACTCTGCCATCCACATTGAACTCTCACCAGTTTGCCTATCACAGCAATAGGAGCACAGAGGATGCAGTTTCCATGGATCTGCACTCTGTGCTAACACAATTGGGCAATAAGAACACTTATGCACGTATACTGTTTGCTGACTTCAGCTCAGCATTCAACACAGTCATCCCATCCAAGCTAATAGCCAAACTTGAAGACCTGGGCATTAACACCTCCCTCTGCAACTGGATTATGGACTGACCAACACACCCCAGCAGGTCCTATCCGACTCCATCTACTCCAAAACCACCACACTCAAAGCTGGTGTACCACAGGGCTGTGTACGAAGCCCCTTCCTTTACTCCCTCTTCACCTCCGACTGCAGGCCTGTGAATGGATCTAAATCACACTACTGTGATTGGTCGGCAGTAGCTCAGTGGTAGTGCAGTCGTCTTTCAACCGAAAGGTAGGCGGTTCGATTCTCACTCTCCCCACAGTTCATACTGTTGTTGTGTCCTTGGGCAAGACACTTAACCCACCTTGCCTCCAGTGACTGTAACACTCGTAATTACATTAGAACAATGTAAGTCGCTTTGGATAAAAGCGTCAGCTAAATGAATAAATGTAAATGTAAATGGTCTCATCAGCAACAACGATGAGACTGCCTACAGGGAGGAGATCCAGCACCTGGCCACATGGTGCAATGACAATAACCTGCTCCTTAACACCTCTAAGACAACGGAGCTCATTGGGCACTTCAGAAAAGAGTCAAGAGGCACACATGACACCATCCACATGAATGGAACAGCTGTTGAGTGTCTCCAGTTACAAGTTCCTGGGATCCACATTTTGGAGGAGCTGTTCTGGACTGTCAACACCTCCAGCCTGGTCAAGAAGGCTCACCAGCGACTCTTCTTCTTGAGGACACTAAAGAAGAATCGGCTGTCCTCTGATATCCTGGTGAACTTCTATCATTTCTGTTCATAGTAATAAGCCATCTGTATATTATATACATATCCATCTGCAAATTACCTTTCCATACTAACTTATTTATTTATGCAAATACTGGATATCCTGCACTTGCTGCTATTGCACTTCTGGTTAGACCTAAACTGCATTTTGTTGCATTATACTTGTACATGTGTAATGACAATAAAGTTGAATCTAATCTAAAACTCCTCAGCAGTAATGTTTTTCTGTTTTTAATAAATCTGTACAACACTAAAGATAATCATTAATTGTTTTACAACACACAGTAAACCCCACACAACAGCACAGAGTGTGTGCATGTAGCCTATTGAATACAGAAAAGACTCGGCGAACGTAACATTTCCAACAGCTGAAATCTACCCAAACTCCTAATCTGGTCCTGGTCTGGCAAAAATGCCACGTCCTTCCCATTTATTAATTAGCATTAATGACTAGTGAATGCCGTTGTAGATTTATGCAAATGCGAGAGAGATGATTATGAGAGATGCGGCTTAAATTCCGTTTCTTATAAATGTACACAAATGTATGCATATTTTACTGTAGCGAACATCAACAGTAAACAATAAAAGTTAGGTATAAGATGCTGTGGTGTCTTTTATCAACTGTGACTTATGCAGATATTTATTGAAGAGCTTAATGGTTGATGCAGAATCACTTCACAAATCCATCACTTGAAGATTAGCTTTATTTGGATGTTTTCTGAAAAGTTAGGGTGGTTGCACAATGAATTGTGGGATACCGTTAAGGCTGTGTCCGAATCAACACACCAATTACTTTTAGAGTGATTACACCATTTTCTAGTGGTGTCCAAATGTTTTTCAAAAAATTTTATTGAAAAAAATATGTGCAGTACCAGCAGGTACATAAAAATAAAATCTGCCAAATAAACAATGCAATAACACTAGGGGGATTACAAAGGAGAGAAATGACAAGTAATGACAAAAAGAAATCAAACCGATAATAAAAAATATAAAGATTCAGTAAAAGCTGAACACATACTGCATCTTACACTTCCACTAGTCCCTAATTGCGTAATCACTATATAGTGCACAATATAGCAATTAGTGTGTTGTTTCGTACAAAGGCAAATGTGATGCTGTCAAAAATTTGCATGCACCTATTTTTTGTGCTGGAAAAACTTGTAATGCTAAGAAAAACATTAGGTGCATCAGTGCAATCAGTGCAAAAAGTTAGTCTAGAGCCCTGGTCTGGTCGCAAACAAGGGGTGTGTGCTCAAATTGAACAGGACGGAGTGAGAAGAGAAGGAGAGAGGATAGCGCCAATACCAAAGTGGGTGATAGTAGGAAAAGAAGTAGCATTTGGAAGCATTTTAATAATTGTGAAGACACAATAGCGGAATGCAGAATTTGCAAGATCAAGATGCCATACTATTTATTTATTTTTTACTTTTGAATACTTAAGTATGCATTCAATTTAATTTAATTTAAGTGGTATATATTCAAATTATTAAGTCGAAACATCACTAAATTTGGCTGAATTATAAAAGGTGTAAGTGGTAAAATGAAGAGACATTTGGAAAACGTTTAAAGTGGCGCACATCTTAAAGCACAAAAAGAACCAGATTGGCAGATGAACATTTAGTTCATAAGAGTAAACTTAAGAGGCTACACTCAACAATAGAACAAAGATATATCCAAGAAATTGAGAATGCCAAACAGCAGTGTTTAAACTGTAATTAAGAAGTGGAAAATAAAAAGGTAGACCAACACAAATTTTGGCCACCATTGCCAGGAAGATTGTTTATGATGCAAGAAAAAAACACAAATAACTTGTTTGAAAAAAATACTTGCTATGCTGAAATACAGGACTCTCTGAAGAAAAGGGGTGTGACTGTTTCAAGAATAATAATTTAAAAAAAAAAAGGGCTGCATGGTCGAGTCACCAGAAGAAAGCCATTATTATGCAAATGCAACAAAGCTTCCCGCTTACAATACACCAAGCCTCAAAACATCTGGAACAAAGTGGTTTGGAGTGATGAGACCAAAATTAAACTTTTTGTCCACAAACATAAACGTCAGCCCCGAAGCTGCACATGGGATGTTATTTGATTGTTCCAACATTACAACAATCCAAAGCACAAGGCCAAGTCGACCTGTCATTTAAGTGAAGGTTTAGGACTGGCCATCTTAGTCTCCTGACCATTGAGCCACTTTAGGAGAGCATTTGTCCAATAACTGGAAAATTTGATTCCTGCTCTCCCCGGGTTGATACTGTTGTGTGTACTTGGGCAAGACACTTGACCCACCTTGCCTCCAATGTCTGTGGCACTGATGTATGAATGTGTGTGAATGGGTGAATAGAAGCTTGATGTGAAGCGCTTTGAGTGCCTAGTGGAAAAGCGCTATATAAAATCCAATCCATTTACCATTTATGATACAACTATCTTTCCAAATTGTCAGCTCGTCAACAGTTCATATTGTAACACAAGTCCAATGGAGGGTGTAGGTAAAAACTTTGTTTTATGTCGTAACGTCAAAAAACTCTTCAGTTGTAGCCTATAAAATGGTGAAATCGCAGACCCTACATTAGCAAAAGCTTGACTACAGAACATTTTCTTCATCCCTCCTTAACTTTGTAAATATGTAGATAGCTTTTGTTTAATATAACTTTACCTTTATTCTGATGTATATGCACCTTTCTTTTACTTTTTGCACCTTAACTGTAAACTTTAATTTAAAGTTTAGGTCTTTTTTATAATTGTGCAGTTGTTGTTGTTTTTTTATACCCAGTGACTGTAGAAGGGGCTGGACATAAGGAGTGTGACATCACCCATAGTGTTACGTATCTCGAGATTGACGCTCTTGCAGGGTGCCATTTTTAGCCGTTACGGAGGTCGCCATGTTGATTTTATGGAGTCAGAAGTCCCTAATTTGGGCATATGGACTGAGTTGAGTGCCCGTTTGAATGACCAGTTAGCCAATCAGAAGCTCGCTTGTTCGGAGCATCGCTGCTCCTTCACTGTCTCTGTGTTAGCGGCGCCCTCTGGTTGCTGCTCTAATTCAGGTAAATTTCACTTTTACACCAATATCTACGTTTTTTTTTTATATTCTTCTACTTTTCTTAGCATTACGTCTACAGCTAGGAATAGTACTAATTAATACATATTCTTGTAATTTTAAACGGTATGTTGTAAAGATATTGAAAGTTGATCATTTAGAATAATATTTTTTGTATGATATCTATTTTAGCATCTGTGGTTAATAAACTATCAACTTATTTTAATGCATACATA
Source organism: Perccottus glenii (assembly GCA_024416835.2). Taxonomy (NCBI): domain Eukaryota; kingdom Metazoa; phylum Chordata; class Actinopteri; order Gobiiformes; family Odontobutidae; genus Perccottus; species Perccottus glenii. The sequence goes on from CM044563.2 coordinate 27,621,704, forward strand.
AAATAGACACATTGCATACCTTTAAAAAAAACTGGTTATTTAGAAACTGTAGTCAAAGAAGCAAGTGCTGTATTTTTGAGATGGAGTAAATATGTGTTAAACCAGTTTTGATTTTTGTTTTTCAGTTTCCTTACGCGTGCAACTGCAGGTCAAAGACCTCAGGATCAACCTGAAAGTTCAAGAAACCCTTCCATCTTTGCACCACTACTTTATTATTCCCCATTTTAAAAAGAAACAAAAAATGTGTTTTATGATTTCCTATTCTTTTCTTTTCTTATGGCATGCTAAAATAACACTATAGTGATAAATAAATGATTAAACGTTTGGTCTGTTTGCTTTCATCTACTTTTATGTTATTTAAAGGTTTCTTTAAAAATGAATAAAAACACTTTTTACTTTTTAAGTTATTAACTCTGTGCACATAAATACAAAGTGTATAACTTATGTCAGATTTAAGAGCTACAGAGATACAGTTTATATACATGCCTTCAAACTTCAGAAGTGCAAAGTTTATTTAAAAGAAGCTGAAGTTGTAGATGGACCAGGATGTGAAGTCAGATGAAGCTGAGGAAGACGAGGCTGGGCTATGTCAGCTGTGCAGGAGCAGAGAGGACCAACAGTGGACTTTGATTTGAACTTACATTTGCCTAAGTATAATACTTTAATGTGAAATGTACTGGGTTAGAGGTAATGTCTGTCATGTTTAAAACCTGGCATAAACATTTACCTGTCTACTGTTGTCATGATTTACAAATGTACAAATATAAAACAAACACATGCACTTTAGCTACAGTAATGTTTAACCGATGTATGACTGCTAGGTGGGCATTGCATGTGTATGTGTCAATGTCAATTTTATTTATATAGCACCATTTCCACAACACGTGGTTGACCAATGTGCTTTACATAAAACACACACCACATTTGCACAGTAAAGATAAAAGTAAAAGATTGAAAAAGAAGAATTCAAAAAAGTACCATAACCATTTAAAAATAAGTTTGAAGAAATAGAGACTAAAATAGAAAAACATATGGTAAAACACAGTGCTTCAGCCAGAACTAAAAGCTTTGTCAAACAGGTAGGTTTTTAATCTTGACTTAAAAGTGAACAAAGAGGGAGCTAATCGGATGGAAGAGGGCAACTCATTCCAAAGTCTTGGGGCGATAGATGAAAACGCACGATCGCCCCTGGACTTTAGCCTCGTCTTAGGTGTAAACAATAGTCTCTGGTTTGATGACCGGAGAGATCTTGTTTCACTGTGTTCAATTAAAAGTTCAGATATATAGGAAGGGGCCATACCATGTAGTGACTTAAACACGATTAATACAATTTTAAAATCAACTCTATAGCGTACAGGTAGCCAGTGTAAAGACTGTAAAACTGGAGTGATATGATCCCGCTTACGAGACTTGGTCAGAAATCTTGCTGCTGCGTTCTGAACCAGCTGTAAACGAGAAAGAGCTGTTTGACTAATCCCAGCGTACAGTGAGTTACAGTAATCTAATCTGGAGGTAATGAAGGCAGGTGTAATGTTTTATTTATTTAAAACCCACCAATTTGTCTGGTTTTCCTCTTCAAAGTGCTCACAACACAACCAAGAGCCTTTCTTCTGATCAGCCTCAGCCTGAAAGCATCACCTTTAGGAAATCTGAGGAGAGAGTACAATTTATAATAGAGGGACAATATCTCTTTTCATAAAATGGGCATGTGTCAAATGTATTTACCAAAATGACACTACCCAGACCTAAAAGAGTACATTAAAGTAGCCTACTTCTAATTTTTGCTTTTTCAAAAATTATTATTAGTATGATTTTTATTATGGCCTTTACTGGGTGTGCGACATCTATCCTTATTTCACAAAAAGAAACATACAAATTTGCTCCAGGTCTAAATGTGTAGGTTGTAAATATGGGCGGCAGTAGCTCAGTGGTAGAGCGGCCGTCCTTCAACCGGAAGGTAGTAGGTTCGATTCCCGCTCGCCCCACAGTTCATACTGTCGTTGTGTCCTTGGGCAAGACACTTAACCCACCTTGCCTCCAGTGTCCGTAGCACTGGTGTATGAATGTGTGTGACAGTAGAGGTGTGTTTGGTGGTGGTCGGAGAAGGTTGAGCGCCGTGTGTATGGCAGCCCCCATCTCTGTCTGCCCCAGGTGTGAATGTGTGTGAATGGGGTGAGTGGAAGCATGATGTAAAGCGCTTTGGGTGCCCGAGAAGGGTGCAAAAATGAGCTATATAAATGCATTACCATTTACCATTTACCATTATATTATTGTTGTTGTGTCCTTGGGCAAGACACTTAACACACCTTGCTTCCAGTTGTGTTCCAGCTGTAACACTGGTGAATGGAAGCTTCATGTAAGTTTCTTTGGATAAAAGTGTCTGCTAAATGTCTAACTGTAGCTGCAAAAATACCTTATTACCAGCACAAACACCAAACTGTATGAGTATTTTACCTTTCTAATTGAAGGTTAAATATGATGTGTATCTTAATACCAAGTTTGGTCCAGTGTCCATCCATCTATCTTCTACTGCTTATCCGGGGGCCGGGTCACAGGGGCAGCATTCTAAGCAGAGACGCCCAGACCTCACTCTCCCCAGACACTTCCTCCAGCTCTTCAGGGGGATCCCGAGGCGTTCTCAGGCCAGCCAAGAGACATAGTCCCTCCAGTGTTCCTAGGTCTTCCCCGAGGTCTCCTCCCGGTGGGACATGCCCGAAACACCTCCCTAGGGAGGCGTCCAGGAGGAACGTAGATTGACCGGTAAATCGAGAGCTTTGGCTTACAGTTCAGCTCCTTCTTCACCACGACATACCGGTACATCGACCGCATCACTGCAGAAGCTGCACCGATCCGTCTGTCAATCTCACGTTCCCTCCTTCCCTCAATCGTGAACAAGACCCCAAGATACTTGAACTCCTCCACTTGAGGCAGGATCTCTCCACCAACCTGAAGGGGACAAGCCACCCTTTTCCGACTGAGAACAATGGTCTCAGGCTTGGAGGTGCTGATCCTCATCCCAGCCGCTTCACACTCGGCTGCAAACCGTCCCAGTGCACACTGAAGGTCCTGGCTTGATGGCGCCAACAGGACAACATCCTCTGCAAAAAGCAGAGACGAGATCCTGTGGTCCCCAAACCAGACTCCCTCCGGCCCCTGGCTGCACCTAAAAATCCTGTCCATAAAGATAATGAACAGGACCGGTGACAAAGGGCAGCCCTGGCGTAATCCAACATGCACTGGGAACAGGTCTGACTTACTGCCGGCAATGTGAACCAAGACCGGACAGCCCTTAGCAAAGGGCCCCGGACCCCATACTCCCAGAGCACCCCCCACAGGGTGCCACGAACGACACAGTCGAATGCCTTCTCCAGATCCACAAAACACATGTGGACTGGTTGGGCAAACTCCCATAAACCCTCCAGCACCCTGGAGAGGGTATAGAGCTGGTCCAGTGTTCCACGACCAGGACGAAAACCGCATTGTTCCTCCTGAATCCGAGGTTCAACTATCGGCTGCATTCTCCTCTCCAGTACCCTGGCATAGACTTTCCCGGGGAGGCTGAGGAGTGTGATCCCTCTGTAGTTGGAACACACCCTCCGGTCCCCCTTCTTGAAAAGAGGGACCACCAGCCCGGTCTGCCAGTCCAGAGGTACTGTCCCCGACCGCCACGCGATGTTGTAGAGGCGTGTCAACCAAGACAGCTCTACAACATCCAGAGACTTGAGGTACTCGGGACGTATCTCAACCACCCCCGGTGCCTTGCTACCGAGGAGCTTCCCAACTACCTCAGTGACTTCGGCCTGGGTGATGGACGAGTCCACCTCCGAGCCTTCGGCCTCTGCTTCCTCAGTGAAAGACGTGTCGGTGGGATTGAGGAGATTCTTGAAGTATTCCTTCCACCGTCCAACAATATCCCCAGTTGAAGTCAGCAGATTCCCACCTCCACTGTAAACAGTGTTGGCAAGGCACTGTTTCCCCCTCCTGAGGCGCCGGACGGTTTGCCAGACTTTCTTCGATGCCGAACGATAGTCCTTTTCCATGGCCTCACCGAACTCCTTCCAGACCCAAGTTACAGGTTCCTACAGCCCACCCGGGCTGCAGTTCGCTTGGCCTGCCGGTACCTATCAGCTGCCTCAGGAGTCCTATGAGCCAACCAGGCTCGGTAGGTCTCCTCCTTCAGCTTGACGGCATCCCTTACTTCGGGTGTCCACCACCGGGTTCGGGGTTTGCCGCCACGACAGGCACCTGGAGTCTTTACGGCCACAGCTTCGAGTGGCTGCATCGACAATGAAGGTGGAGAACATGGTCCACTCGGACTCAATGTCTCCAACCTCCCTCGGATCTAGTCGAAGCTCTGCCGGAGATGGGAGTTAAAGATCTTTCTGACATGGGGCTCTGCCAAACGTTCCCAACACACCCTCACAGTATGTTTGGGCCTGCCAAGTCTGTCCAGCTTTCTCCCACGCCATCGGATCCAACTCACCACCAGGTGGTGATCAGTTGACAGCTCCGGCCCTCTCTTCACCCGAGTGTCCAAGACATATGGCCGGAGGTCAGATGAAACAACTAGAAAGTCGATCATCGTTCTTCCGCCTAGGGTGTCTTGGTGCCACGTGCACTGATGGACACCCTTATGCTTGAGCATGGTGTTCGTTGTGGACAAACTGCTGCTAGCACAGAAGTTCAATAACAGAACACCGCTCGGGTTCAGATCCGGGGGGCTGTTCCTCCCAATCACACCCCTCCAGGTGTCACTGTTGCTGCCCACGTGAGCGTTGAAGTCCCCCAGTAGAACAACGGAGTCCCCAGTCGGAGCACTTTCCAGCACCCCTCCCAGAGACTCCAAGAAGGCCGGGTACTCTGCACTGCCATTTGGCCCGTAAAAACAAACAATAGTGAGAGACCTATCCCCGACCCGAAGACGCAGGGAAGCGACCCTTTCGTTCACCGGGGTGAACTCCAACACATGGCGGCTGAGCTGGGGGGCTATGAGCAAGCCCACACCAGCCTCTCACCGCAGGCAACTACAGAGTAGTGGAGAGTCCAGCCTCTCTCGAGGATTTGGGTTCCAGAGCCCAAGCTGTGCGTGGAGGTAAGCCCGACTTTCTCTAGTCGGTATCTCTCAACCTCCCCCTCCTTCCTCGCCAGCGAGGTGACATTCCATGTCCCCAGCGTCATATTCCCCTTCACCACGATAAGGTTGCGGTTCAAGGAGGCGCCAGTGTATCGTATTAAACTATTGTTAAAACGGTGGAGCAGTAAATTAGGCCTTTAGCAGCCACCTTCGGGTCAGCTAACTAAAGCTCAATAGTTTAGCCAACTGTATATATTCTGAACAGTATTTTAACAGATGCAAAAATGTTCTCGCATAGAAACTGGAGCGTGGTTCATTTAGTGCAGTTGGACGATGAAAAATTTATTTAAACTAGCTGAATTAAACCAAACACTGGCAGCCTTAGCTTTTAGCTAACAGCACGCGATCTCCATTCATGAACACCAGCAACTAACAAACTAATTTACAAAAAACAAAGACGTACTGGCTTAAAAGCTTTGGAAAACAAAGGTTAACTAAAAACAAACTGTGGGTAGCAATGAGCTTAACTTTCGCTGATTTAAAATAGTTAGGCTTCCAGGATCTCTCTCATGTCCATAAATATCCAGCGGCTTCTCCCGAGGGAACAGTGTTAACAAGAAGACGGGAGCGAGTGCCCCTTGTGTCAGCCACGCCCCACGAGCCGACATAGCAGAATGAAGGCTGCTGATAGATCAGTTATTAATCCTAATAGGGATGGGCGATATGGCCAAAAATCCATATTGCGATATACATTGCAGCCTCTTGCGATAACGATATATATTGCGATATATAAATTATAATAGAATCATTTCAGAACAGGTTACATAGATCCTAAGGAAAGCCAAACTGCTAAATGTATTTTTTAATGTTATTCCTGTATTCCTGAAAAGGAACTCACAATCTTCTTGCATAAAGCAACAGCACGGTCAATTCGGGGATCTTTCACACTTTTTTCTGTTGACAAACGTGTAAGATTGTATATGTTAATTTAATCTATAATCTCTCTCTCGCGCTCTCTCTCTCTCTCGCTCGCTCCCGCGCTCGCTCCCGCGCTCGCTCTTTGGCTGCATTGCCTGGAGCTCCGTGAAGTTGCTAGCTCCGTGAAGTCTTCACGGAGCTAGCATACATGTTAGATGTTACTGAATGTTACATGTTACTGAATACCAGCTTTGCCAGCTCCGCAAAGCTGGTATTCAGTAACATGTTTCGTTTTGAGGTAGTACCACAGATTAGTCGTGTTACCTCTCTTAGCCGGAACTGTTGCCCCACACACTCTAGAGTATAATTTGCACGTCAGACGGCTTAAATCCGAATTACGTCCAAATAATGGATGTTGCGTCTTTTTCACCAGCTCCTCCGTTTCGTTTTCAGCCATGTTTCAAGCTGCAGCTCGTGGCTGTAAATTTTGCGGGGAAGTTGCGTCATCAACATGTATTATCGCGGTAGTGCAATAGAATTAAAATCTCTATCGTATGCCAATTTTTTATCATTTATATCGCATATCGTTCATATCGCCCATTACTAAATCCTAATATCTTGAGTTATGTGACAAATATCAATATAACGATTACAGGAATAATAATGTGTTAAAACAAAGCCAATTTTTCAAAGGAAGTCAATAGGAGCCAGGCTTGATGGAGCCTATGCCCATAGGCGAAGTTTCACTTTTGTGTGTGTGGGGGGGCACCTACTAGCACAGGGGTTCCCAAACTTTTCAGACCGCGACCCCCAATATTAGACTGCTGACGATCCGCGACCCCCCCCCCGCCGCTAAATGCATGTAGCCCACATGTATGGTGTAAGATCACTTTCAAAAAGATGTATGCACAAGTTTAAGCATTCGTATTCGTATTTTAGCATTCGTATGCACAACTTTAAGCATTCATATTCGTATTATAGCATTCGTATTCGTATTTTTAAATATTTGTGCGTAAATTAACTTGACTGTAAACATTTACGAGTACAACTCTGCTTTCTACGACTACGAATTCTTCACTACGACTACGAATTCAAGTTTACGGGTACGAGTAAAAAAACAGTTGAAATGACATCACTGCCGTCCTAGGGCAGGTAATCGAACCTCGATTCCATCTAACGCGCATGCGTCAAAGGTAAAAGATGGCTAACAACAGACCTGAGGCTGCTAGTCTAGGATCAGCATCACAGGTAAACTAAATAACGTGTTTATTCAATATTTTTATACGATTTTACTATTTTTATTGCACTTTATAATGATATACATTCCTGCAACTCATAGACGTTATTGCTTTTGCTAGTGCTAGACGACGTTAGCGTTGATGAAGTGCTCTGTGTGAAAGTAACTTTATAGTTAGTGATGTTAGAACCTGTTTCGCCGATTGACACTGCATAAACTGCAATAAACTTAACTGCTATCATATGTTTAGCAATGTCGATCAGAGCAGTAATGACAATTGAGCCAGAGGAAGTATGCGTTAATTGCTTTAGCTTGCAAAATAATGATAACGTTAACTTAGCTACGCCTATTTGTTTGCAAACATACTTCAGTTGTAATGTCTTGAATGTTTAGCCTAACGTTACATAATGTAGAATTGGTACGGCTAAGTTAACGGTACCATGTATTGCATCTAATATGTATTTTGGCATTTACAGGGACCACTGGCTACTCGGTTACTGCAGCATCTGGGATCAAAGATCTGACACGTTAAGTCAACCATACTTTAATTTGGACTATTTCCAGTACGTTGTAAATCAGGAAGCCTTTATTCTGACATTTGCATCCCAGCTGAAATTGTGGAGTGTCTTTTATTCCTTCAAAGAATGATCCACGCAGCTCTTTCCTATTGTCAGCGCCTGCAGTCTACCTGAAAATATTCAGTAAATTCAAAAACATTATGACATTAGCCATATGCCATGAGCAAACCTTTGACAGGGTATAACAACTCACTCCAAGGCAAAACTAACAAGTAACCGCATAAGTCAAAATAGGCATTGAATTGTTTTGTCATTTTATTTGACATTTTCTTGTTTCTGTGAATAACTTTAATTGTTACAAAACCATTGTTTTGCTGTTATTAATTGTTTACTTTAAAACCAAAATGAATGATAAAATGAAGTAATGTCACAGCAAGCCTTTTGTAACTGGTAGTCTTGTTGCAAATGTTCAACTTCATTCCATTAAATCTTTTGTAAGGACTGCTTATATCTTCTGTGTTTCTTTGTGTCACACATAGACTTTTAATGCACTGAACCATTGATATATAAATGTCTCTGCCAAATGATTCTGACGATGCAGGATCGATCATGGACTGTACAGTTTCCATACTAGCTGGAGTCAGCGGGCACTCAATTTCTGGGACTTCAACTCCATAAGGTTCTTCAGGCACACCATCAAACAGCTCCATGTTCTGAAAATAGTGTTATTTTGTATGAAACAACATTTAGAAATATTTGAAAACACTGTACGTCAATGTGTGCTTGACAAAGGCCTAGTGCAGTGACTAAAGAAAATGAAAATTAAGTTCAGTTGACTGTCTAATTGTATGCTTAAGTGAAGCAACACACTACAGACTACTCTTACATACTTATATATTTTTATTCAATAACTTTCTTCCAGAGTTATTGACACCATTTTTTTTTATTTCAGCTTTTTATACAAGTCTAAATTGACACATTCAAGTTGAAAACATTTGAACTGCATTTTTAACTGCACTTTGAGAGATAGCTTCAACAAACCTGCAAATCTTCATCTGCGTCACAAGGGTTCTGCATGTGACCCATAACTCAGAGTTGGTTAGGGGTGAGTCCACCTTCAGATCGTAAGGGATGGTTGTCCCAGCCTTCTGTGAATGTGTGAAAGGCCTCTGCCAGACGCGGAAGAAACACATAAAGGGCACAAAACAGATCAGCATCTGACAAATCCAACAGGCCATCTTCTTCTAGACTGTGAAGAACTTCATAGTACAGATGAGTGACAGAGTTCCAGACATCTCGCCATAGGCGTTCAATCCTAAATAAGAAATAACAGGCCTTACTCAACTCAAAAGTAATCATTCACATGGTCTTACTTAAATACTTTCCAACAATGATTTAACATTGTCACTAGGAATATACTGTACATTTTGTAAATTATCATTTTAACCTTTGGTTGTGTACAATTCGCCCAGCGATGAAGCTTCCTCTTCCAGTTCCTGTAACACTGAACATGGTTTCAGCAATTGCGACATTTTCAACGCCTTCATCGCCCCTGACCCTGGAAAATGAATAGGGGAAATGCTCGGTTATAATTATTATTTATTACAACAAAATATTACATTGAACATTACTGAAATGATTGACAAGAGCATAGAAACAGTAGCACAATATATCACTATTTACCTGGAAGGCCAGCCAAGGTTTTCCACTGCTTTGAGGAAAAATGAAAGGGCGGTGTTTGAGCAGTTATTTGTTGCTGGTTCCAGATACAGTATCTATACAGACAACAGAGTTTCATATAGTGAATCTGCAAACGTTTAAATATACTCACATTGCCTACTGCACACACAATAATGACTTAGGTTAATATATATTACCAAATGTAATGCATCAAAAATTTGTTCATTAAATGTGACTTTTGCTGTGCACATTGATAAATGCACAATATTTAACTGCATGTAATCAACTACTCTTGTCCTTTATTTTGATATATTTACTTTTACTTTCGGGTCATCTTACACAACTGTCTTGTTTTACTTAATGTCTTAATTCAATGGAGAAACAAAAAAATGAATTTGCAAAAACAAAATCAGACAGTTATTTGAATTTGTTTTTTCATTATACGCTTGATTCAAAACTTTTTTTATAATAATAATACAGTCTATCAACAGTCAATAGTGTCCACGCACTCATTACAAAGGCCGCTTGCAAGTATGTCCTCCTGACGATGCAACACTCCTTCTCTAATAAAAACACAGGGACTCTTCTTTGAAGGAATAAAAGACACTCCACAATTTCAGCTGGGATGCAAATGTCAGAATAAAGGCTTCCTGATTTACAACGTACTGGAAATAGTCCAAATTAAAGTATGGTTGACGTAACGTGTCAGATCTTTGATACCAGATGCTGCAGTAACCGAGTAGCCAGTGGTCCCTGTAAATGCCAAAATACATATTAGATGCAATACATGGTACCGTTAACTTAGCCGTACCAATTCTAAATTATGTAACGTTAGGCTAAACATTCAAGACATTACAACTGAAGTATGTTTGCAAACAAATAGGCGTAGCTAAGTTAACGTTATCATTATTTTGCAAGCTAAAGCAATTAACGTTACTTCCTCTGGCTCAATTGTCATTACTGCTCTGATCGACATTGCTAAACATATGATAGCAGTTAAGTTTATTGCAGTTTATGCAGTGTCAATCGTAAACAGGTTCTAACATCACTAACTATAAAGTTACTTTCACACAGAGCACTTCATCAACGCTAACGCCGTAGCACTAGCAAAAGCAATAACGTCTATGAGTTGCAGGAATGTATATCATTATAAAGTGCAATAAAAATAGTAAAATCGTATAAAAATATTGAATAAACACGTTATTTAGTTTACCTGTGATGCTGAGCCTAGACTAGCAGCCTCAGGTCTGTTGTTAGCCATCTTTTACCTTTGACGCATGCGCGTTAGATGGAATCGAGGTTCGATTACCTGCCCTAGGACGGCAGTGACGTATTTCAACTGTTTTACTGCACCGTAAACTTGAATTCGTAGTCGTAGTGAAGAATTCGTAGTCGTAGAAAGCAGAGTTGTACTCGTAAATGTTTACAGTCAAGTTAATTTACGCACAAATATTTAAAAATACGAATACGAATGCTATAATACGAATATGAATGCTTAAAGTTGTGCATACGAATGCTAAAATACGAATGCTTAAACTTGTGCATACATCTTTTTGAAAGTGATCTTACACCATACACATGCTAATTATTATTATTTAAACCTATTGTATTTATTTTTGGAATGTATTTATTTAGCTATTATTATTAAATTTATGATTATAAAGGGGTGCACTTAAGACAGTATGTTTATCATAAAATAATTAATGAATGTTTTATTAAAAATATAAAAAAAAATAAAGAAAGACAGTTTTAGAAATGTTTGTGTACTATTCATTCTTAACATGAAGACTTGTTTGGCTTATTTTATTATACTATGCTTTTTACCCAAAATGGACTTTAAAAGTAGCCCGCGGACTTGGCAACAAGCCATCACTTAACTGTCATAATTAATCGGAGCAAACAAAGTTTTACAAAGTTTTACTTTCAGTTTATTTTAATTATCCTAAATGTATACTCGCATCATTACAACCATTAAAAAAAAAAAAAAAAAAATTCATAAAAAAAAAAAAATTCTGGAAATCATCTCGCGACCCCCCGCCCATCCCCCCAAAGTGGGGGGGTCGCGACACCCACTTTGGGAACCAGTGTACTAGCAGACCACGAGCTCAGATTTCTGGCTCAGATGGGCTATCATATTTCATATATCATACCATCTACATTTAAAATACATTTACAATGAACAAGGACTGCTATACAAAGACTGCTGTACTTGCACTTTGTTACATGTACAACTCTGAGAACTTCCTCGAGAACAATTAAGGACGTAATGAAGCGAAGACTTGTCATGTGGTTATACAACCCACTTGCATCCACAGACCACTTTTCTCCCTCTTCTTCCATCTCTTTCAAACAGCGGGTAATGGCTGCATATTGTGATTTGACAGCAGAAACACATATATTTGCAAGCCCATCGTGTTTCACTTTGCTGAACTAGCTCTTTTGGTTTAAGAGCTAGTGTTTTCTGCATAATGAGAAATCTGCAATGGTTGCTTGGCTCTGCAAACAAGGAGTATAATATGTCAATGACATTTAGACACGTTTTAATGTCTCTGTTCAATGTTCACGATTCAACGAGTACGAGATTTAGTTTATGCACAGCAAAGGGGAATTCCTCTCTGATCCGTTGCTGAACTCCACTCAAATGCCCCAACATTACAGAGGCTTTGTCGTATGCCTGAGCAATTATGGGAATGTCCTTCAGCCCACACGACTGCAATCCTTCTTTAATGCCAGAAACAATCCGTGCAGCATCGCGAGAATTTGAACAGCAAATAAATTGCTCCTTGATCTGAAGTCCCTCCGTGTATCTAATGCAGCTGTGCTGCCACAGTTCCCGATGTACCAGCCTGTTTATAACTCTCCCACATCTTCATGCTATTTGAATGTACCTGTGACGAAGCATGTTTTGTCAGCTTCTCTGAAAGTTTTTTCCAGTTCCGAGCTCCCACTTTTGTAAATAGTTTGTCTGCGTCTAATCTTGCAATATTTGAAGAAAAGTGGCGACAGCAAAAACAAAAAAAAAACGAATCCAGTGATATTGAGTACTCCATCCATGGGAACTTGTGATAGTAAAATGTAGAGATGGCACGATTAACATTTCCAATTAGGCGCTTAGGGAAAGAAGAAAGTATGGGCTGTTTCGGCCCAATAGCTTTCTCCCCGAGGTCAGCGTATCCAGATCCAGATGCGGCAGGTTGAGCAGGTAACTCCGCTGACACGGTGGCGCCGGTGCAGCTGGTTCTCAGATGCGGCCTTGGTTGCTGTGTCATTAGCAGCAGGGGAATTGATGGTTGAAGTGTCAGAGTTAGAAAGCTCCACACTTTTACTAGTGGGTTTATTTAAAAAACGACGAATGTCTATTTTGTTTATTTAGCATGTAGACTATATAGTAATTAAAAATAATTAATTGGCTCAGATTGGCTCTGGTCTGGGGGGGCAGTCCCCCCCTTAGCCCCCCCCCAAACTCCGCCCATGCCTACGCCTACTTCCGTATAAGCTTCAAACCCGGAAGCGGGCTTGCTGTGTCCACCCCTTATACCGTCAATGCTCCCGAGAAAATAAAAGTCTCACTGCAAAGTATCCCTTGATAGCACCGGTGCTGTGTTTTCTATGTGTTTTCTAAAGGATTTAACAATGCAATTCCAATCAGAAAAACTTTAACTGCATTTGGAACCTGGGAATTTGCACTTTCCACTAATTTATGGCTTATTACGGTAGTTACAAGCATATGACTTAGCCCCTCACGCACCTCCTCAAAAATGTAACTACGCGTCGCGACGATGCGGACTGCAAGATTTGTGATTGGTCGGCTTGGTAGTATCACGTGTCCTACGCATTTCCGGAGAAATTCAGTGAAGAGCCAACAAGTTTTAGTAATTTAACTAAAATTAACAGTTTTTGGACCTTGATAAGCTCCAGCTCCAACATGATCCGCTCTCTTTCAGTCGCCATTGTTCGTAGAAGCCCGCAAGGATCGAGGAATGTAAACACAGTGGAACTCGCTCGCGTAACAGACATACGCAGAAGTATAAATGCTCGTAGCCTACGTGCGTAGCCTACGTGCGTAGCCTACGGCGTACACTCGACGCAGAAGTATAAATCAACCTTTAGGCTGGGTTCCTTAGTTATAGTTGAATTCATTTGATTTTCAAAGGAATAATTTTAATCTACAAAATTCAAAAGTTCAAGACCTCCAGCTACCTTGGGACTAAATAATGTTTTTTTTTTTTTTATATATATGATGGCAATTTTTCCATGAAAAGTCTAAATAATTTATTGATTTCTTAAAATTTTTCTCAAATTTTTATTATAGTGTCAATATAGTGTCCCAAAATTAAAATTATCAGCATTCTACTAGCAGGCTCTACTAGCATAGAAACTCTGTCATACTCATAACCATTCTCCACATAAAACTATTACCTAAAACAATGAATGCATAGTGGAAAAATGGATAGTTGATAAAATCATTTTTTGTAAGACCTTTTTGAAAACTATGAATAAATTCAAAAATATTATCAACTTTTTACACAACACAACTCTTTAATAACACCAAGTAGATAATTACATCATAAAAATCATCCCAAAAGGTATATTTAAGTAATATGCCTTTAATTAACATGTCTGGAAGACCTCCAAGTGCTATGAAACGGCCTCTACAATACGTCCTGGTGTACATCACTCAATACTTAGTTGAGGCTCCTTTTGCCTGAATTACTGTAGTAATGCGGCGTGGGATGGAGTCGATCAGTCTGTGGCACTGCTCAGGTGTTATGAGAGCCCAGGTTGCTTTGATGTAAGAACAGGGATACCATGGTCCTTAAACCACTAATACTGGTTGCTTTGGCACTGTGTGAAGATGCCAAGTCTTGTTGGAAAATAAAATCTGCATCTCCATAAAGTTGGTAAGCAGCAGGAAGCATATAACATCTTGGTATACGGCTGCGTTGACCTTGGACCTCAGAAAACACTGGACCAACACCAGTAGATGACAGCACCCCAAACATCACTGACTGTGTAAACTTTACACTTAACCTCAAGCAACGTGGATTGTGTGTCTCTCCTCGCTTCCTCCAGACTCTGGGACCCTGATTTCCAAAGGAAATGCAAAATTTACTTTCATCAGAGAACATAACTTTGGACCACTTGGCAGCAGTCCAGTCCTTTTTGACTTTAGCCCAGGCAAGACGCTTCTGACACTGTCTGTTGTTCGAGTGGCTTGACACAAGGAATGCGACAGCTGAAACCCATGTCCTGCATACGTCTGTGCATAGTGGTTTTTGAAGCACTGGCTCCAGCAGCAGTCCACTCTTTCTCATTTTTGAATGGGTCTTGTTTCACAATCCTCTCTAGGGAGCGGTTATCCCTATTGCTTGTACATTTTTTCTACCACATCTTTTCCTTCCCTTCGCCTCTCTATTCAGAGTGATTAGAGTGTGGCACCAAGTGTATTCAATATTGAACCTTTTCACCATATTCTAATCTAATCTTCTGAGATACTGAATTTGGGATTTTTCTTAGTTGTCAGTTATAATCATCAAAATTAAAAAGAAAAATAAACATTTGGCATATCAGTCTGTGTGTAATGAATGAATATAGTACACACTTTTTTTAATGGAATTAGAGAAATAAATCAACTTTTTGATATTCTAATTATATGATCAACACATGTAGATAGGTCAGTAAACCGGGGTAAAGATTGGCACATTCAGACTTCCGTGCTTAATTATCTCAAAAACAAAACAAAAGACATAAAAAACTGCCTCCGATTAATTGTACTAATGTAGACAATGAGTTACAACTTAATTTTTATCCCACACTTTCATCATCTGGCCAGACAAAAGTTCTGTGGTTGGTGCAAAAACCGAAAACATGCTGAAGGAATAATTACACACACACACACACACACACACACACACACAAAGCTCAATTATTCCAAACAGCTTCAAAAACAAAACACAGGCACACTCAGGCACTGTGCTAAAGGACACAAACCCCTGAGATGAATGTGTATGGGTTAGGGCTGCACGTTTTCAAGTTTTTCATTAACCGTTAACCAAGGCCCTTAGCGGTTAATACTCGGTTAACCATAGTGTGCGTCAGGGTTATTATTATTAGTTTATTAAGTTGACGACCGCCATCTCCGTAGTGAACGCGAATATAGAGAGAAATGCACATCATGGATTACATAATCAGAGAGTAGCCTATTTCTTCTCGTTTTAAATTGTTAAAAGACATTTCAAGCTTTCTTAAGATATATTTCATGTCTGTGAGGCCTACGATGAGTTTAGTTAAATTAGGATGAGATGCGCTCCAGTTCACGAGCAATGCAAGTGGCCGTGAAGGCGCCTGCATGATTAGGCCTATGTCTGCTATATTTGCTTCTTATAGCACACTTTTTTTTAGAAACTTTGTGCAAAGAAACAGTCAAATAAATGCGTACAACAACAACGTTTATCTACACCCATTTTTATCAGTAACAAGGTGAGTTTTGTGCCTAAAGCTTACACTGCAACAAAGGGCAAATTAAATATAAAATTAATTGAAATAATTAAAACACAAGAGCATAGACCCACATTTTTCATTGCAATACATTTTGCCCCGTCACTCTCAATTTTAAAGTGCTCCCACGCTGTACTTTTCTTTGCCGGTTTCATGTTAGAAAACTGGTCATGACTTCTTCTTGTGGATATTACAAATGTCTGGGAGCGCTCTGGCGGTCTCTAATGGTGGAAAAATATATTGCAACTAAATTCAAAGCACGCCAATGACGCCGCTTAACCGAGCAAAATGTTTTACTCGGTTACGCAATTTTTAACGGTTAATCGGTTAACCATGGACACCCCTAGTATGGGTGGGTCGTTATTATTCTCCACACGGGATGCAACAGGGTTTAGCATCCTGGTCACTTAGCTCTTACCAAGCGCTGTGGTGCAGGAGAATAGTCTCAAAAGGGAGACAAATATGTGCCAGTCTGAATCGAATTGTAGTTTAGATTATTGCTCTTTAGTTCACAAACGGCACAGAAAATATTGTCCAGTTCATTGAGAAATAAAACACAGAATAGTGAAACTACTATCCACATTAGTTTAACTGCATCACTGCTCTGTGGTGAAAGTGGTGTTTTTCCAGATTCACAGTGTTTTGTCGAAGCTAGTGGCACAAAATGTGAAAATTGTAAATGAGCCCATGATTTTCTATTGCTGTGCCAAACAAAAAAAAAAGAATTACGTCACGTGAGATTGGTCCATCACCCACAGATGCAACATATATAATAAAAGATAATACAATTATATAAAAGATATAATCTTGCCAACTCAAGCAATTGACTCAAATCTTTAATAAATTTACACCAGCTCCGGACGTGATGTGGGGTTTTGTGCACAGTACACCAACGTTCATACTGATAAATGCTCATGAGGAGTGGGCCAAAATACCTGCTGAGAGGTGCAGAAGTCTCATTGACAGTTACAGGAGTCGTCTGATTGCAGCAATAGCCTCAAAAGGTTGTGCAACAAAATATTAAGTTAGGGGTACCAACAATTTTGTCCAGGCCTGTTCCATGAGTTTATTTTTAAATAATTCTGTTGAAGCATGGTTATAAAGCAATGTCTGACTTTCATTAGTTAACATTCATAGAAATTTTTATTTATTACTTTTGTTAGAATACATTTTTTTCTGTCACCATTGTGAGTTTTTCTTTCATTGACCGAAGGGTACCAACATTTTGTCCACGTGTGTACTCACCTTTGATCTTTTTATATATATGTTACCTTATCTATCTTATGTTTGTTTTAAAATTTACCTCCAACTTTTAATTTAATTATTCAAATGTTGTATATTATTGTATTTAGCAAAAACTCTGAATGAATGTTGCTGCTTGTTGCTGTTTTTTATTGTTTTACTTTACTGTTTTTAATGTTAAGTACTTTTGTACCATTTTCAGCTAGTCTATGTTTTGACAGATTGGCCAGGCATTTAACACCAAACTAACACAATGATTTTGTTGATAGAAATACTGAAATGTTTTGGGCAATGCCCATATTTTGACCCATTGTGGATATGTCTCTGGAGATAACTATTTTATGAGTTTTGCTGAATGACTTTCCATTCATGTGCCACTGCAGGGTGAGTGTGTGTGGAGTCGCCACAGGAAGCAGGGAGTGTTTTTCTTCAGGTCACCGTGGGACAGCTCAGCCAACAACAGACCTCAGGTGTCATATAGTTACACATTTGAACCCAGATTAGGAGACATCAAGATGGAATTCAGCTTCAAATCTCAGTGTTAACCTGTTTTGTTTGTTTCTATACATTACTGTGTTTCATTAAATCTAAAGGCTATGTCTATCTTAATTTGTTTTGTGCAAAACAATGAATTAATAACCACTTCATTCTTGATCAGACAATATTTTAGGTTTAGGTATTAGGATGTGCTGTCTAATTATATCCTGTTGATTTGGACAGATTTTTATTCTAGAACATTTCACATTGAAGTTGCATTAGTGGGCATAGCCTAAAACTCATTCTTTAATATGTTAAAACATAAACCTTGCCTTGCAGTGCATGTGTTTATATTTCAGAATAAAACGATGTCAGTTGCTAATTCAAAATCACTTTAGTAATCCCCAATCACTGTATTGGCAGCACAAAATGTCGGTCTGGCCCTTTGAATGAGTATTGAGCCATACAGTTGCCGCAGTTTGTAGAACTTTGCAAAAATTAAACTTATTTCCACCGGCTGTAGGGAACCATCACTATTCAAAAAGAGTGTGAATTGTGGGATCTGCATATGTGACCAGATGTCACCTACGAGCCTAAAATCTTCACATCCCATTGTTAAAAGGAACACCTCAGTCTTAAGATGTTTTGTCAGACTGTAGGGAGAGCCCCCCACGCAGCGGCGTAGACCAAATTTTGGGCCCTGGGTACAAACCATCTTGCTGGACCCCGTACCAAATACCATAGTGAAAGCAATGTATATGTATGTTTAGAAGGGCTCCGCCTCGGGCCCTGGGTACTCGGTACCCTTTACCCCCCCAGTCCGACGCCCCTGCCCCCACGGCCTGACACCTTCTCCAGGTGCGCGTTCCAGGTGTGTGATAGGGTGGAAGCTCCCTTGTTGCAGTTCATACTTATTCCCCTTTTTTGGATCTCGAAGGCCTCTCTGATCCAGCTATAGTATTTGTTGCTTTCCGCAAAAATTAAGTATTCCTAATATCTTGAAACTAAAGACAGTCTACCAAATATTCTTTAATAGGCCAACACTTACAATAACAGTAATCCTGCATATGCTGTAGGTATTGGGATAAAAGGTACAAAAGCACTGCATAACTTACAAACACCAACAGGATATGTGCTGCAGTGCATTTTTATCTACATTTTATGAAAAAGAAAGCTGCACTGTAGTATGCATAACTATCAGTCAGAAATATCTACAGCAAATCTGCTCAGGGGAAGAAGTGAAAGAAATGCAGTATATTTGAAAGCAGCTAAAGTGGTGCATGTTTTAAAGCGTCAGTGTTCTCCAGCACGATCTTTTCTCCTGGTTTGAAAGCAGGCATCCCCATGTACGGGCAGCTGGCACATCGGAAGGCGTCTCCGAGGTAACACTAGTGGAGGAAACGAGACAAACTATTATAACTGTTATTTGAAGACAAAAATCGAACTGACATATACTCACACTTCCACAGGCCGATTTGGGCAAATAACTACTTTTTTCTTTGCTTTTCTGATCCAGCTCCTCGGCTAGTCCACATGTGCTATGCAAACAAACACAGACCATTCCAAATTCAAATCCTGGGCCAGTTTGCCATCAATCTCTTTTTTTTTTTTTAAACCAGGACAACACAAAATTAAACCTTTTGTGGGTGTTTTTATTTATTTTTTTTATAAAATGAAAATAATAAATACCCCATGACATAGGGGTTCCTGGAAAACGACTTAAGTATTACTAGCGACTCACCAATTCTTACAGGCTTTCTTTTTTCCAGCTCCCTCTCCACACCTTGGTGCTTTTAATAAAGCCAGGTCTGGCTTCTTCAAGTCTTCTTCATCCAGCAAAGCATCAGAGTCCAACAGATCCTGAAACAGGTGTAGAAGTAGCGATAAGTGGAGGCCAGCAACAGAAAACCACAGCCCGCTCCGTGAACTTTTCATTATTCTGACAGTGGATCAATTTAAAAGTCTAGCTCCTGTTACAGTTGCAGGTTTTGTTTATAAAACGTTAAACACTTTTGTTGTGATCAAATACAATTGATGCAGTGTTGCACCAAACATCCATTTTAACTTTTTGGACAAAAAGATCAGCCTTGGTATCTGGGTCTGTTTTTACATTATGAAAACCTGACATTTATCGGGGGCTAGTAGAAATTTTTCATCTACAGTATTAGTTAACTACAGCAATCCTCTATAAGTACTAAACTTATAAGACTAAAATGTTCCTGAAGAGAAACTGTTTTCAAGGATGTGTGGGAACCTGGAAAACAATGACTGGATCTAGGGTTTACAGGAAGAATAATCTCACCACATCCTCATCATTTATGTCAATAGCTGACAGTTTCCACAGCTTCACAGTGTTGGGATCCAGAGTTGTTTTTTCTGCTGAAAAAATAAATATATTTTATAATATTTTTTAATACACAGCAGACCATTACTTAAATCAGAGCATCAATGTTTTAAAATGTCTACCTGGCTTTTCTGTTTTCTTCCCAAACGAGAATTTGATCTGGCTTGATGATCCCACCTCAAAATTGGGTTTGGAGGCAGACAGACGTACTCTCAGCAGAGCGTTTCCTTGGTAACCTGCAGCTGTCTGCAGAGAGCTCAAAGCCTCAAGACTCAGGTCTATTTTACTGACCTGCAAAAGGAACATTCCTCAGCACACATTTGTGTTTGTTCTTAATATGTTGTATAAGCCTGTATTTTTATTATTTATTAATATCGATAAGATCATTAAGATGATAACTGGACTTTGGTCTATGTCTTATTGTCAAACAGTGAGCATCAGTAGAACAGAAATTGAGATTGTGTCCAAATATCTTCAAGAGCATCCAGAAAACAAGCTGCACCTCACAGGAGTAGTGATGTTCTTAGAAGAACACTTTTACATTGACTCTATACATCTGCATATTCTATCATGAAGTTATTGCCGGTTCACGGTTTTACTCTGATAAAAAGTGCTGGGATACATACAAAAGAAAATGGTTGGCTCAACAATAGATGCTATAATACGAAACATGGACCTGGTTCATTCAACACACTCACCTCTATTACAGACATAAAGCCAGAGAGTTTCAAAGCAGATGCCAGCTTCTCTGCAGTCCTTACACCCTGAGATTCAGCTCCTAGAAGATTGGAACAAATAACTAGACATATTATGACTACTACATCAAATAAAAAGTTAAAGGAAAATTGCATAAATTAAAAGGAAAACTTTTACCTGATACAGGCTCTTCTAGAACCAACTTTCCTCCAGGTTTGAGCACTCTGGCCATCTCTGCGAGGGTCTCTGAGCTGTGGATGCAGCAGCTGTCAGGAAGCAGACAGGAGAGTACCCAGTCGAAGGAAGAAGCTACATGGGAGGCTGAAGTGAACAGGGACAACAATGCTTATTAAACTTAGCTCAGATAAGATCTACAATTATTAGTAACTCACATATCAAGAGTCTCTCCATGTTTTCCGCTGACACACTGCCTTCTTCACCAACAATAGCATGCACTTCTTCTGCCAAGTTCTTCAGGGCGGTTGGGGCTGAGGGCTGAACCCACAACAGCAGCACCTTGTCTCCCACTTGAAGTCCCACATCTGCCATAACTTCATAAAGGAAAGTGAAAAATAAAATCAATCTTTGTTGTAATGTCAAAAGTGGGCCTCACGTACTGTTGAAAGAGGCTAAGTCGTTCTTCTGAACATTAACAATATTCCGACAATATATTCCAAGACAAGACACAGAGATGATGGAAAAGGAGTGGAACTTAGCGCACTATTGGTGCTAACTTGTTCATATAAGACAAATACCTGGACGACAATAACTTGATAGTGAGAACACACTATTTGGTATCGCCTGGGCTAGTCACAGACACAAGGCAGCGTGGCGCAGAAATCGGCAGCTCTAACCCTTTAGTGAGACTCACAGCTGCTGAACCCGGTCCGAACGGCTCATCTGTCCTTACACTACTCCTGACAAGAACAACAGCTCAGTCTTTTAAAGCAAGTGCCCTCTGAGACAGAAAAACATACCAATAGTCGTAGACGTCTAGACGCTCCAGTGTAAAGTTACACAACATAAACATGTTCCGGTATGAACTTTCAAAACAAAACTACTGATCGTTAACTATTTGGTTGGTTCATTATAGATCAGACATTACTCTATATGAAATATTATCACCACTTACGTTTTCTAAGCCAATGACGGGTTAATGCCTTCAGTGCAAAACAAAATAATTAATTTCGCTGTGCTTCGTGCTGAATATCTTACACGCGCAAGAAAGTGACGTAAAGTGACTGAGTCAAATGACGCAGCGGTAGAAGCAGACCAGCTGGATATGGCGGCGCTGCTGAGAGCACTGCGAGCTGGACACAGGGCTGGAAGGGCACTTCGGGGGCTAAGCAGTGGTAAGACAGAACCTGTGTGCGACCCGTTGTATCACGTCGACTAAAAACCGACAATCCAACGGTCCCAGAAATGACTGCATGAACTAATGTTTGTATTGTCATTAGCGCTGTGTGCTAAAGTCACTGGCCGCAGAAGGTGATTATGAAGAGCACAAACATGTGTGCTTCTGTTTTAAACCAACTTACCGATGTGCTAGCTAGTATACGATTAGATAAAGCTTCTGTGGAGCTGGTAATCAAACGTTTAATAATGTCCAAGGGGAAATTCAGTTTTAGGTCTCTTCAAATTAGTTGATTCAGATTTCATCTGCCATAGAGTGATTGATTGTAGTCTTATTGCAGTTGAGAAGGAGTTATTTTAATAATAATAATAATAATTGTTATATTTATATAGCACCTTTCCAGAGCTCAAGGACGCTTTACATCAATTATTCATTCACTCCACAGTCACACACTGGTGGTAGTAAGCTACATCTGTAACCACAGCTGCCCTGGGGCAGACTGACAGAGGCAGCCATTCCGCGCCTACAGACTCTCCAACCAACACCTTCAACATTCTTACACATTCATACGAGGCAAGGTGGGTTAAGTGTCTTGCCCAAGGACACAACGACAGTATGAACTGTGGGGAGAGCGGGAATCGATCCTACTACCTTCCGGTTGAAGGACGGCCGCTCTACCACTGAGCTACTGCCGCCCCCTTTTGTCTTACTGTCATGCAGCTCACTGATCTAAGACGTCTATTGGCTGCTGTCTTGTTCAAATCCCAATGCAGAGGATTGCCCAAGTTGTTCAGTATACACTGAACTGATAAAGAAGGCATCCGGAGCTGGGTCTGTTCCTGGAATCAGTGTCTGGTGCACCTCTTTGTTGAAGATAAACTGTAACCACAATGACAAGCCCACACCAGCCCGCCGCCTCTCACCGCAGGCAACTCCAGAGTAGTGGAGAGTCCAGCCTCTCTCAAGGATTTGGGTTCCAGAGCCCGAGCTGTGCGTGAAGGTGAGACTATCTCTAGTCGGTATCTCTCAACCTCCCGCACAAGCTCAGGCTCCTTCCCCGCCAGCGAGGTGACATTCCATGTCCCTAGCGCCAGATTCTGTGTCCGGGGATTGGGTCGTCGGGTCCCCTGCCTTCGACTGCCACCCAATCCACCTTGCACCGGCCCCTTACGATTCCTCCTGCAGGTGGTGGGCCCATGGGAGGTCGGCCCCACGCCGCTCCTTCGGGCTGAGCCCGGCCCGGGCCCCATGGGGCCACCAGGCGCTCGCATACGAGCCCCGCCCAGGTTGCGCCACGGTCCTTGATATTCTGATTTTATTCAAATTAACACAAAATGTCCTTTAGTGAAGTCAGAGTCATTCGTCCGTTCAACCACCAGAGGGTAGTGTCTGATTATACAAAGCTCAGGGGTCCCTGGTGTGATCAAACGCATTCCTGGGGGAAAAAGAGGTTATGTTTTAACAGTTCAATAGCCTTCGTATCTCCGAGGATTTACGAGTGTCTGGCATGGCGCCAATGATTCTGGCCTGGTTCCTTTGGTCTTAACAAACACTGACCATGTGTAGATGGTTAGAAGATAGATGTTAATCTGTGTTGAAGTCGTGAATGGTCTGCTTCAATTCCCTGGACCTTTACGGACAGAAAGACACCAAGCTTTTGGAAAATTGTTGCTGTCTGACTAGCTGAGTGCCTTCAAAGGTAAGACAAGTCAAAACTCAATCTTTTGTGTTGTTGAAGCATATTTACGTACCGGGATGTTGCATCGTAAGAGGTTTTAAGGGTTTATTAACAATAAAATCAGAGCACAATAAAAATCCCATTCGGGAAAGGCGAACCATGTCTTATTGTCTTCACACTTTTTAAACAAAATTTTGGGCCTTTTGTCTTTATTTGATAGGACAGTAGATAGACAGGAAACAGGGTGGGAGAGAGGGGTGTGACATTGGTCAAATGAGTCAAGCCTGAATTGAACTCGGTCTCCCGAGAGACTTCACACAAGTTTTGATTAAGATCTCTCTTTAAGAATGATCTGGTCTCTGATCTGGTCAAACTGGTGGAGATTAGTGAAGAGCCTGAGAGAGAGGCCACTGCCCTAAACTGTCTCCTACTGATTATTCATTGTCCATATTTTTGCACCCACAGCCCCAGCCCCACAGTGCTGCAGACAAGGTTTTCACTGTGCAGCAATGAGACTGCAGGATGGATCCAGATCAGACAAGCCACCCACGCTTTTGTCCAGCACTTTCACTGAGCACCACCAAGCTCCATCTGTTGAAAAGGACTCAATGTCTGCTGTGTCACACCAAGAACCAGCTTCAGAACAGTCTGCAGAGGAGAGCTCCAGGCTCGGCACCAGGTCAGTCTGCCCAAGGTCAGGCACCAGTTGTCCACTTGTCTCACCTGTTATGTCCGTCTGCCTAATTTCCAGTATTTGTGTGACTTTGTGAAGTTACCAAGACCCAAGTGGGGAGCAAGGCGAGGATTATGAAACAGAGGAGCAACTGCAAGCCAGAATCTTGACTGCTGCTCTGGAATTTGTCCCTCTGCATGGCTGGTCTATGGAAGCCATTGCAGCTGGAGCAGAGGTAAGTAATTTAAATCAATAAGTGGTGTGGCACTTAAAGCTAAATGATCAGTGTAATAATAGGATTGTCATTTCTTCATTAAACTTTTGATTGTATGTGTGTTTGGAGCCAGACTCTAGGTCTTTCCACTGCTTCCACTGGCATGTTCAACGGAGCTGGAGACCTGGTCTTGCATTTCATTGCCCACTGCAACTCCCAGCTGACGGAGATTCTGGCCAAACAACATAAACAAGTTCAACTAGGCCAGGCAGAGTATGCACACACATATTTTAGTATACGCACCAAGGGGTTGGAGGAAACTTTAGGCTTAATCCTGGGTTGTCAGTGACAGAAGCTGGCTTACTTTGAACTAGTGACATCACTATGGTAACTGGGTACCTGCTCTGGAGAAGGTTATGTTCAGGTTACAAGAACATAAGACATTTACTCAGGGAAACTAACCAGTGCCACAAAAACAAAATTGCATTGTCTCATTGAGGTGTGAGCTGTTTTCATACTTTTAAAGCAGAATTTGTGACCTTAAATATTTATGCTGTTCTAATGCTTAAAAGTAGGGATGAGTGCCTGAATTCACCAACTTTGAGACTGTTTGATGAAGGTAGAAACAGATTAGACATTTAACTGGCTTTCTGGTAGTGGGCCCTGCTGTACATTTACTGATTTAACACTGTGGTAACAGAGCTGTCTGTTTCAGACTAAAGAAGACTTCAGACCTTCTTAAAGATGCTGTTGAAACCAGGTTGAGGATGTATATCCCTTACATTGAGACATGGCCTCAGGTACAATAATGGCATCATCTGCTTTTGTCTTCTATATATCCTATCTTTATCTTTATCTATCTTTTGAGAGCATGCATCTTCAATTGGAGAGCTTTTTTTTTTTCTGTGATTTTATTCACTCTCACGCATCAAACTTTGTGTTCACATTCATAATTATGTGCTTACGTTTAAAGTTATGCTTTCAAGTTTAGAACCGCCCTCTTATGTTCATAATGTTTCTGCTTGTTGCAAAACTTCTGCTTGCGAATTGATTTTGCTTGCACTCTGACGCTTGTGAAACTGATCAATCAAATAAAAAACTTTGTTAGTTGGTGGGGGAAAAGGCAGAGAAGATTAATGTTGCATAGGTGGAATTAATTCTGTTTTTTGGTATATATATTATTTCAATGTCATTTTATTTTATTGTTGACTGTCTTCAGGCCATGAGCCTCCTCCTGCTGCCTCACAACATCCCTGACAGCCTGAAGCACCTCTCGACCCTGGTGGACAACATCTGGTACTATGCTGGAGACCGATCCACTGACGTGAGTCCATCGTGTCACCACAGCCTTCCCCCACTGGGTGCGTTTCAGATCTGCTGTGCTGCAGAGCGTAGCCTCAAGCTGCTCCGAAGAGCATGCGCGGGAAGTACCAGATGGTGTGATAAAAGCAATTGATAAATATGCGTGCGGGACCAAAACAAATGATTATTCAAAAGAGGGTTTGAGATTGCTTTGTTGTTATAGAAATAAACATCACTTCACAGGTTTTTCGTCATTACATTGGCCACAAAGAAGCTTTGTTTTTGCAGATCTTACTTGTTTAATGCTTAATCGTGTAAATAAATATCTATCAGTATGTTTTTGTATTACTTTGGAAATTCGGATGTGGTGCAGACAGTTTCTGCTTTCATGCATTTCATTCATCTGATCGGTTCAGTTTTATGCAGTTTGGCTCCGGCAAAAATAAAACTGCTGCGTATTTTGTCCACTAAACTCTGCACTGCCGGATCGGAACTGCACAGCAGCGGACACTGGAAATGCTTAAATAGAAAACGTTATGTATTTGTTGCGGAGTGTGTGGCGGAGCCGTACCACATGCAGTAGTGCAGTTTGAGTTCTTTGTTACAGGCCCAGAATTTTAAGCACCGGTGCACTTAATGAATGATTATCATTGTGTTACTGTTATGTGTTTGTAGATGAACTGGTACACCAAAAGGGCTGCACTGACAGGCATCTACAACACCACAGAGCTGGTAATGATTCAGGATTCATCTCCTGACTTCCAAGACACCTGGAACTTTCTGGACAATCGCATACAGGATGTAATCAACATGGCTACCACTGCCAAGCAGGTACAGCACACTTTATTCATATGAGCAGACCCATGCCCCCAGTTTCTGTTTGGGTTATGAATTGAGTAGTAATGTTTTGTTTATTTTGTCTGATATAAAAAAACATGGTAGCTAGGCATCTGAATGTAGGTTTCAAGGTGAAATTTCTATAGTCTGCCTGTTTTCTTGGCAGTGCTCTCATAATCTTGTAGCTGTTGAAGGGTATCTTTTCTTTCTCCAAGTTGGTTGCAACATGTCTGTGGAGGTGAAGTCACCTTGAAACCTACGTGCAGATGCCTGTGTTTTTAATAATTTCTTTATTTAATTTATATTTAACATAATGTTCCTAAACTATTCTTAAAAGGTGCAGTCAACTGGTGAAGCAGTTGTTCAGGGGATCATGGGAGCAGCTGTAACAGTAAGCTAGCACTGTCTTAAGCGTTTTAAAGATCTAATCCTCACATCATCATTTTTTCTCTTTTTGGAAAAGAGATCTTTTCCAAAAAGACAAAATCTAAAAGAAAGAATGGAAGTGTCCAAACTTTTCTCCACTAACGACAAACTGTCTATTTGTTCTGACAGTTGAAGAACTTGACGGGAATGAACCAGAAGAGATGATGTCTCTCTGCGGTGACACTGCCCTGACCTGAAGATCAACTCTCTTTTTGCATTTATTGAGAGTAATTGAAAAAAAATATAAATATATTTTCTTGAATTCAGCATAAGAATGGTCTCACAGGTCAAAAACAACACCATAACAGAAAAAGAAAATGAAAAAAACGCATATAAACTTCCTTGTCAACTCAACAGTTATAGTTTATTAAATGTTTTAAGCTTTCCATGATTCTAAATGGTTAGCTATTTGTTTCAAACTCATCACCTGTCTGAAGGAAATGTACGTATATTGCTGTAAGTCAGTTATTCCCCCTTGCTGGCTGCGTGGAAACATCAGTGTCATAATTTAAAAATGGAAGTAATAGAAAAATTAAAGTTGTATAAGTTTAATTTGTTGTTCGTGATCTTCTCACAAAACCAAATTGCTGTCATGAATAATAGTGTTGCACTAGAGGACTACAGTCAGGTCCATCAATATTGGGACACAATTCTAATCTTTTTGGCTCTATACACCACCACAATGGATTTGAAATTAAACGAGCAAGATGTGCTTTACCTGCAGACTTTTAGCTTTAATTTGAGGGTATTTACATCCAAATCAGGTGAATTACAACAGTTTGTATACACTCACCTAAAGGATTATTAGGAACACCATACTAATAACTGTTTGACCCCCTTTCGCCCTCAGAACTGCCTTAATTTTACGTGGCATTGATTCAACAAGGATTCTTTAGAAATGTTGGCTCATATTGATAGAATAGCATCTTGCAGTTGATGGAGATTTGTGGGATGCACATCCAGGGCACGAAGCTCCCGTTTCACCACATCCCAAAGATGCTCTATTGGGTTGAGATCTGGTGACTGTGGGGGCCATTTTAGTTCAGTGAACTCGTTGTCATGTTTAAGAAACCAATTTGAAATGATTTGAGCTTTTTGACACGGTGCATTATCCTGCTGGAAGTAGTCATCAGAGGATGGGTACATGGTGGTCATAAAGGGATGGACATGGTCAGAAACAATGTTCAGGTAGGCCGTGGCATTTCAACGATTCCTAATTGGCACTAAGGGGCCTAAAGTGGCCTAAAGCCAAGAAAACATCCACCACATTACACTACCAGCCTGCACAGTGGTAACAAGTCATGATGGATCCATGTTCTCATTCTGTTTACACCAAATTCTGACTCTACCATCTGAATGTCTCAACAGAAATCGAGACTCATCAGACCAGGTAACATTTTTCCAGTCTTCAACTGTGGAACTGTGGGGCGGCAGTAGCTCAGTGGGTAGAGCGGCCGTCCTTCGACCGGCGGGTGGGAAACATAACACCCCGCTCTCTGTCTACTGTTGTTGTGTTCTTGGGCAAGACACTTAACCTACATTGCCTCCAGTGAGTGTTCTGTAACACTGGTAAATAGCTTAATGTTTGTAAAGCGCTTTGAGGGCCTACTACAGTAGGTGGAAAAGCGCTATATAAAAATAAAGATTATTATTATTATTATATAAAAAAAAAGGTTGAAGTAAAAGCATCTGGACTCGGTTTTCAAGGTGAAGACTATTCTAAGAGACTTTGTCAATTCTGAGATCAACTGGTAGGAGAGCTGAGCTTATATCTCTAGAGAAAGGAGTTTCCCTGAAACCAAACCTGATGGACCAGGCTGTTCTGATCTCATGTGACTCCTGATGTGAGAGTCGTTACGGCTCAGGAGAGTCGTTAGTGCCACTGCTCCATTCAGGTGCTGTGTTTGTTGTTCTAGGGTGCGGCTCTTTTGTTTTAGGTTTCAACACACTGTTATAAATACTAGGTAACATGAATCTGAGGCCACCTCCTCTGTTTAAGGAAGACTTTTCTATTTTCACAAAAATGGCTTCCTTCACCCCTCTCTCAAACCATCTGGCCTCTCTGGCCAAAATTCGGACATTGCTGTCCTTAAAGGAATGTCCTTTCTCTTTGAGGTGGAGGTGGACTGCAGACTCAGGTCCTCCAGGATTGGCTCTTCTGTGCTGATACATCCTCTTGTGAAGCTGTTTTGTTTCACTGACATCATGTCGGTCTTCTTTTTTCAAGATGTCCTGGATGACTGAGAAACCTTCACAGACAGTCTTCAACTGTCCAATTTTGGTGAGCTTGTGCAAATTGTAGCCTCTTTTTCCTATTTGTAGTGGAGATGAGTGGTACCCGGTGGGGTCTTCTGTTGTTGTAGCCCATCCGCCTCAAGGTTGTGTGTGTTGTGGCTTCACAAATGCTTTGCTGCATACCTCGGTTGTAACGAGTGGTTATTTCAGTCAAAGTTGCTCTTCTGTCAGCTTGAATCAGTCGGCTTATTCTCCTCTGACCTCTAGCATCAACAAGGCATTTTCGCCCACAGGACTGCTGCATACTGGATGTTTTTCCGTTTTCACACCATTCTTTGTAATCCCTAGAAATGGTTGTGCGTAAAATTACCTGTAACTGAGCAGCAGTGTTGGAAGTAACGGCGTTGGAGTATAACAGCGTTAATTTTTCTGTAACAGAGTAATCTAATAAATTACTTTTCCAATTGTTGTAACGCCGTTATTGTTACTGAGAATGTAAAGTGTCGCATTACTACAATTTGGTTGAATAAAGCGCGAGGTGTCATGCTTTGGCTACACATCAGCTGCTGCTGGAGAGAGCAGGGGTGTGTGGGCGGTGCCCTGCTCACGCGGTCTCTGCACGCGCCGACTTCCACTAAACACAAGACGGCGTCAGCGACAATGGCAACTAGCCGGGAAAGTTCAAAAGTGGCGTTCTCGAACTAGAAGTAGCGGCACTACTTCTCGTTAATTGAAATTAAAGGCAAGAATGTTTCTGTAACAGCTATGCCCAGGAAAAAAGACTTTATCCACGTCTGCCTCAGCCAACTCAAACCTTTTGAAGCACCTTACATCAACACATGTTAACATGACACTTGTTGCTGCTGCTAACCAAACCCCAAATGAAGATAGCGTGGACACCAGCGAAGGAGACAGAGCCACTTAGTTAAAACAAGCAACGCTTGATTTTACGTGTCAGCAACAGGTGACCAAGCCCGAGCTGAACACATTGATTGCAAGGTATGTTGTTGAAAACATGGTCCCTCTGTCCACTGTGGTGTCTGAGTCATTCAGAGCTATCCTTGCTAAAATACCAATATGAGGAGGAGAAAGGGGGGTTGCCCCATGTCGAAACACTTGCTAAATTCATAGACAGTGAATATGAAAAAATGAACATTGAGCTCAAAACGTCATTTGAGTAATTAGAGTACATTTCAACTACAGCAGACATCTGGACTGCCCACAATAAAAATTGCCTTGGTGTGACAGCACATTGGATAAATCCAAATAACATGGAAAGAGAGAAAGCAGCTCTTGCCTGCAGACGGTTTAAGGGGCATCACACTCGTGACGCCATTGCAGTTGAGTCTGCTGTCAAAATCTGCAACAAAGGCTGTTTATAGAAGTGCTACTGCCAAATGTCCTGCCCCATGGAACAAGACTAGTCGATCAGCTTTGGCTACTAAAACAGTTGATGAGTTGGTGTCAAAAAAGCTGCTTGTACCTTGTACAACTCGATGAAATTCCTTCTATGATGCCCTGGCTCGAATCTGCGAAATATCCATAGTAGACCTTAACACAATTTCCTCCAAATTAGGACTAACAGCAATAACAAAAAGGGAACACCAGTTTTTAAAGGAGTACTGGATATACTTCAGGGAGAAGACAACTGTTTTCATGGTACACTCCTACCAACGATTGAGACATTAATGTTGAAGACAGAAGCCCTTAAAACTGTCCTGCAAATACTGAGGGACCTTCCTGACGCCATAGTCACAGTAAGTAGTATCAGAAAAAGAAATCAGTATCTTGAATTTTATATTTTATTATTTATTAAGTAAACATTGCTGTAGTACTCATGATAATAAACACAACTGCTACTATTTATAATAATCATATCACTGATTTGTGTTGACACATATATTTAATGTTATTATTCTTATTTCATTCTATGAAAACCAGATTTGCTGATGTCCTGGGAAATGAAGAGCCTATACTTGCTGCTGTAACGCTTCCAAAATTCAAACTTTGCTGGCTGCTGTCACAGGAGTTAAAGGATAAGGCTAAGGTAAGTTTGCTGGCAGAGTGCCAAAGAATTGTCCTTGAAGAACCACAGCCAGATACCAGCACATCTTCAAATCACACAGATTCATCCAAAGAGAACGATTTCTTTTCTAATGAGGAGGAAACTTCCTCTTCAGTAGAAAACCAGGTGGCAGACTATATTAGATCTTCAGCACAAAACTTTAACTCTCTGTGTGGATTTTCTCTCATCAAGAAAATTTCACTACGTTACAATGCTGCTACTCCATCTAGTGCACCTGTCGAGAGACTGTTCAGCCTGGGCAAGCTTGTCTTCTCTCCGAAGGGGAACAGACCATGGGCGTAGGTTTAGGGGGGGACGCTAGGTACTAGTCCCTATCAATATTTTGAGATGGCAAATTTGTCCCCACCAATATTTAGCTCCTTTGAACTGCTATTTGGATCGATTCTAACGGCCAGGACGACGACAGTACAAGAAACACCGTCATTTGATTGGCGGCGGGATATCTGACAGGCTACAGGCGCAGGCCGGGACTACTTTTGTGCTTGCACTAGCAGCGAGCGGCTGGTGTGTGTGTGTGTGTGTGCGCGCATGTTGACGACGCCGACGGTAAGTTACCAGGGCTGTCTCTCTGCCACATACAAAGGCCAGAGTAAAAACATTTTAATATTCCGTTTTTTGCCCCTTTTTGGACTATGCAGATGCCACCCAAGAAGAAAAAAGGGGACATAAGAAGCTTTTTCATAAAGCAGAGTCTGAGTGTAAGTACACAAATAAACTAGCAGTAGTGACTGACCAGTCACTAATTAATGTTATATAGTTAAACAATAATAACATGTTAGAATATGATCTGTATTTTATTCTAATGTTGATCTAGCTTACTGCTAGTCTCATACAGACAAACTTAACACATAGATTAACATAAATTTCAAAACATTAATCCACAAAACCATGTCCCTTTCATATTTAAAAATGGCTCTGAAATATAAACATGATGTGTTGAATGCATACCATGATACGTGTGTATTTGATTCATTAGTTCATTTAATTACATATAGGAAACTCAGACATCTTGTGAAGATGTCATAAAGCTTGTTGAGGAAGAAGTAGCTAGACCTTCAGGTGAGGTCTTTATGAACTATGAATTATTAAAGCATGATTAAAGGAAATCATGCATTTTAAAAGTTTTAAAAACCATGTCCCCTTCATACTTAAATTGCTCTGTAATATAAACATGATGCGTTGAATGCACACTGATACGTGTGTATTTAATTCATTAGTTCATTATTTAATGAAAAAGTTCTCAAAGTCTACCTCTTGCAACAAGTTTTTTTTTTTTTTGTAAGTATAAATAGGCTACTAACGTACATGGAACAATGGTTGTTCAGCATTTCAAATTCTTAGGTATTAACATGAGTGTACGGAGGGTAAATAGTGTTTATAATAGAAAAATGTTTATATTTAATTATTTAGATTTGTTTCCTTGTGGCAGAGTATTTTTTGTTAGCGTAAATACTAATAATGTACATAATAATTTATGTTAATAAAACGTTTGGTTGTTCAGCATTACACAGTCTCAGGTTTTTTATTTTTTGAGAGTGCATTTTTTAGATTATACAGTTATACTAGCTCTTTAGGGACAGTATACAGGATGGTATATCGGGGTAAGGATACAATGTAATGAGATGTTAGTAGAAGGTCCCCACCAAAACTGAGACCAAACCTACGCCCATGGAACAGACTGTCAGACAAAAGATTCAAAACAACCACTGGTTTACAGTGCCTTGCGAAAGTATTCGGGCCCCCTTGAACTTTGCGACCTTTTGCCACATTTTAGGCTTCAAACATAAAGATATGAAACTGTAATTTTTTGTGAAGAATCAACAAGTGGGACACAATCATGAAGTGGAATGAAATTTATTGGATATTTCAAACTTTTTTAACAAATAAAAAACTGAAAAATTGATCGTGCAAAATTATTCAGCCCCTTAACTTTATACTTTGTAGCGCCACCTTTCGCTGCGATTACAGCTGTAAGTCTCTATCAGTTTTGCAAAACAGCTCGAGCTCAGTGAGGTTGGATGGAGAGCATTTGTGAACAGCAGTTTTCAGTTCTTTCCACAGATTCTCGATTGGATTCAGGTGTGGACTTTGACTTGGCCATTCTAACACCTGGATATGTTTATTTGTGAACCATTTCATTGTAGATTTTGTTGCTTTTATGCCAAACATAACGTTTTGCATTGTTGCCAAAAAGTTCGATTTTGGTTTCATTTGACCAGAGCACCTTCTTCTGTTTGGTGTGTCTCCCAGGTGGCTTGTGGCAAACTTTAAACAAAACTATTTATGGATATCTTTAAGAAATGATTCTTCCATAAAGGCCAGATTTGTGCAGTAAACGACTGATTGTTGTCCTATGGACAGAGTCTCCCACCTCAGCTGTAGATCTCTGCAGTTCATCCAGAGTGATCATGGGCCTCTTGGCTGCATCTCTGATCTTCTCCTTGTAAGAGCTGAAGGTTTAGTGTTCTGATACTCCTTCCATTTCAATATTATCGCTTGCACAGTGCTCATTGGGATGTTTAAAGCTTGGGAAATCTTTTTGTATCCAAATCCGGCTTTAAACTTCTTCAACAGTATTTCGGACCTGCCTGGTGTGTTCCTTGTTCTTCATGATGCTCTCTGCGCTTTAAACGGACCTCTGAGACTATCACAGTGCAGGTACATTTATACGGAGACTTGATTACACTGCACTGAAAGTAAAGGGGCTGAATAATTTTGCACGCCCAATTTTTCAGTTTTTTATTTGTTAAAAAAGTTTGAAACATCCAATAAATTTCGTTCCACTTCATGATTGTGTCCCACTTGTTGATTCTTCACAAAAAAATTACACTTTCATATTTTTATGTCTGAAGCCTGAAATGTGGCAAAAGGTCGCAAAGTTCAAGGGGGCAGAATACTTGGGCACTGTAGTTGTTAGATGTTAGATGAGGAGTATTTTAGAATAGATTAATGTATTATTCATTTTCTTTAAGAATGAACAACAAGTTAATCTACAGAGAGAGTTGGATTGTGTTCTGTTTATTGTGCAATAATTTATAGGTACAGAAATTTGCACTTATTGGCCAGATCTTCCTTTGTTTCTTTTTACACAAGTTTACATTTGTGTGACTTAATTTTGCCATTGAATATTATTTTCAATATTTATTTTTTATATGTTTTTATTTCTATGTATATCATATGGCAGACTGCAATCTATTGAGTTCAAATAAATACCAAATGTTCTAAAATACTATATATAGTGTTTTTATTCTTCTTCATCAGTTAATTGAAACATCTTTGATATTTAAACGGTTATAGAACGTAATACCGTTATAGAACATAAAAAAATAACTTCAGTTACTTTGCTGAGTAACTGAGTTACTTTTACAATGTGGTAACTGAGTTACTAACTCAATTACTTTTTGGGAGAAGTAATTTGTAACTGTAACTAATTACTTTTTTTAAGTAAGCTGACCAACACTGCTGGGCAGATTGTGAAATACTCAGACCGGCCCGTCTGGCACCAACAACCATGCCACGCTCAAAATTGCTTAAATCCCCTTTCTTTCTCATTCTGACATTCAGTTTGGAGTTCAGGAGATTGTCTTGACCAGGACCACATCCCTAAATGCACTGAAGCAACTGCCATGTGATTGGTTGATTAGATTCTTGCATTAATGAGAAATTGAACAGGCGTTCCTAATAACCTTTAGGTGTGTGTATGTGCCTCCCACTTTTTAAGGGACCAAAGGTAATAGGACAATTGGCTGCTCAGCTGTTCCATGGCCAGGTGTGTTATTTTCTCACTATCCCATTTACAAGGAGCAGATAAAAGGTTCAGAAACGTCAGTGATTTTTTAGCGAAATGGTTTATTGATAACAATTTACAACAGATTACGTTTCCACAAAAAGTCAAACTTGTGCCTCTTGTTTTATTCAAACCTGATGCACAGTTTAAAGACATGTCACAGTTGCATGGCTCTCCTCCAATCAGTGGCGCAAAAAGTGGGTTTTCGCTATATGCGGCGCATAGGGGCACAGCACCTTGGGGGCGACAAAGCAATTGTACAACAAAAAATATTACCTTTTTTTTATATATATATGTAGCTCAGCTGCGTTTCTAAATCATTTCTGTATTTCCTGAATATTATATAACCAAAAGCTGTCGGGGGCTTAAAAATAGAAAAAGAGAGTGAAAAGGAACCTTTTTTCCACTTGTTTAGCTGCTGTCGCATACCTTGAGTGTGTCGAGGTATGCGACAGCAGCTAAACAAGTGGATGGTGAAAGGCAACAGGTAGGATTTAAAGTGTGACGTCTGTGCTTGGAGGCTTGCAATATTCATGTTAACAACTAACGACTAGCTAGCGTTTGCTGAAAAGTGGAAAATATAAGGTAGCATGCCATGTACAATAAATTACAAAAATTTGAAAAACAAATAATGCAATTTCTCTGGGTTTACCATAGAATCATGCAAAGATTTGCTACCAAACTTGAAGGCTTGCAAATATTAATGTTAACAGACTGGTTAGTGTTTGCTAACTTTATTAATGTTTCTGATAGCTACATTTAGATTTTTGTTAAACCCCATGGTACCAATCCTATGCATGACATATCTCAATTTCATTAAGGTAAAATAACAACTGGTAAATATAAGGTAGCATGCACAATAAATGACTAGAAGCTGGAAAACATAACTTATGCAATAAGTCTGGTTTACCATGGAATCATTAATAGATTTTTGTTTTACCATTAGCTGTCGATGTTAGCTGTGCTCTAAGACATGGCTATAGTTACATCTGTTAGGTGACATGGAAGCTGTAATTACAGGCTCACATCTCTTTCTCTCTCTATAAAAGTCTGTGCTATATTATATGAAACTGAGCAAGCATGTCCATATTGCTGTGCACTTTTCTTTTTTTAAACAGTATATAAAATTGGGCATAATTGAAGAAATTTACACATTTCTTGCTTTTAATCTTAACTTTGAAAGCAAAAGAATAAGAAAGTTACATTTATTTCAGAAAGGGAAACACATTCATAAATACTCAGCCGCTGTGACCCAGTCACATCGAACTGTTTAAGCACTTCCTTACAATCATGTCTTCAGGTGCCTCATTTTGTTGAAACTCCGCTCTGCCGAGGCAGTGGACACTGGCATTTAATTACAAAAACGTTTTCCACACAATGTAGCTTATATTGAGGAAGAACTCCGCGCTGTCTTTTAAAACCTGGATGTCACTGCAGCAGCGTACCATTAACTTGCTCCCATAACTCTACTTGAGCATCGGCACAATCTAGAAGTACATCGGCGCCCCATAATCATTTATTTATTTTTTCCAGTCACAATGTGTATGGCATTCTGACAGATACTGGCTCTTTCAGTGGTGAGAGTGCCAGTCACACTTCAGTTTCACTTCATGGTTAAGGTGATCACTGAATGAAAAGAATATATTATAGTTACCTGATGTAACTACAGTTCTTCGAGTATGTGCGTAGCCCACCTACGGGCTTCGCTAGTGGTTACCTCTCTGGTGCCAGCCAGCCTTCTGAGACAGATCAAAGCACTCACCATGCCAATCATGCCAATGTCCTGGCATAGCCTCAGGGCAGGGCTGGACTGGTAATCTGGCATACCGGGCAAATGCCCGGTGGGCCGACGCACTTTGGGGCCGGTCCATATAATATGATTTTTCATACTGACACTGGGCTGGCCCAATCATCTCTTAACAGGCTCCACCCCTCCTCCTCTGTTTCTTGTGTCAGACGCAGTTAGTGGCTCAGAGCCAGAAATCTGTGGATTTAGGATGGAGAAACAAAAGTGCAAGGGGGGTGCGGAGAAGTTGCGGGCCAAAAATATAAAAATGCTAGAGGTTGATGCCTCAACAAGTTCAAAAATAACAGACATGTTTAGTGCTGTAGCTTCAGTATCCAAGCCTACAGTACCTGACGACATTTTGCAGAAACATGGAGAGTGTAATTGAAACGATAAGCATGTTAGCTACATGATTAACAGGGAAGGAGTGTTAATCAGGGCGGGTGCAGGAGGAAAGTGTGTGTGTGTGTGGGCCTGGTTGGGCCACGAC
This sequence comes from Perccottus glenii, assembly GCA_024416835.2. Classification (NCBI taxonomy): domain Eukaryota; kingdom Metazoa; phylum Chordata; class Actinopteri; order Gobiiformes; family Odontobutidae; genus Perccottus; species Perccottus glenii. The sequence goes on from CM044563.2 coordinate 27,659,256, forward strand.
GAAGATGATGATTTACCTAAATTAATGAATATTATAATAAGACAACTTAATCGTTGTTGCCATTATATAGTCTGTCAGATTGTTACCCACTGCACTAGCCACTCAGTCAGCTAAAGTCAAATAACACAGCATAAGCTATTTTGCATTGTTTTTGTAGATAGGTTAGCAGAGTTAACTTATTCAATTGCAACTTTGGCTGACTATTCTAATGTTAACCCTTTAATACCCATAATGGCCGTACGGCCCTTCTCTAGAAAAACTTAAATGATGCCATTTGATTATTTTAATTATTGGCCACGGCGAGTAACGCATGCTATTTGGGGATTAAAACCCGCCTTGCATTTTGAAAGCTGTATATTTTTGTTTAGCTGTATTTTCAACGAAGTAGATATTTGCTCATGTTTCTAATGAATTTCCAACATCATTAATATGCAGTATTTACGGTGAGTGAATAATATGAATATCATATATTTTTAGGACGTTTTGTGTGAGTAATTTGGTAGTATAGGTTGTTTTTCTTTTTTTTTTTTTAAGGGGAGTATCTCAACAATGAGAGGTAAATCTTGTTTGGTGTCATATTAAAGAGGGGTTTGTGCTCTTTAAAACAAAGTAGCCTATACTTGCAATCGTAAACTAGTTTTTCTGCTGTCTGGTTCATTGGAAAAAAAAAAACATTTCTTTTTAGAATTAGCAGTATTCTACATCCACATAATATTGGGTTCTAAAGGGTTAACTAGCTTTTATAACATGGAGCACTCTGTCCATCTAGAAATCCTGCTCTTCAAGAATACAGGACTATATAACCAAAATGGATCCTTACTAAGTGTACTTTTAATAACTCTTCCAAATAATTGTAATCCTCTCTCTCTCTGTCCTTATGTATAGTCAAGCCAGGTTGAGTTAGCAGTGGAGGAGAGAGACAGGGAGGAACCTTTGATCACCAGGGAGTCTGTCAAGAGAGAGTGAGTACACTGGGCCACTTGCACTGGTACACTGGTCCATGGCACTTAGTTCTCAGCTTTGTAGGGGTTTTTGGAATGGAACAGTAGATATGCATATCTACAGGGACCGCAAGGATGGTGTACTAGTTGGTTGTGTCTGACCGATTGCGGTGGGCCGGTCTGAGCAAAAATGCCAGGGCCTTTTTTTTGTCCCAGTCCAGCCCTGCCTCAGGGGCTATAAAATCAACACTCTTCTTTGAACCAGCTCAAAAGAGGGAAGCACAGCTGGGCCTGAGAGTAGGTGGGCTACGGACACACTTGTAGAACTGTAGTTACATCAGGTAACTGTAGTTACATCAGGTAACTCTAATTTCTACTTCTAGTGTGCTCCGCCCACCCACGGGCTTCGCTAGTGTTTACCTACCAAGGCGAAGGCCGTAGGAGATCAATGTACTCCCAGCTGGACAGGTTCACAAACAATGGGCGCGGGGACAAAAAAACCTCGGGAGCAATGCAGGCCCACCTCTCCCAAGAGTAGCCATGCACGTCCCACTCCAGGCAACAGCGTCCAGACCACCTCACCTGTGAGCCTAACCAAGCCGTTCCCAGGACCGCCTCTCCCAAGAGCATCCTGGCATCATGGTCAAACTCCAAGACCTCAGTGTCTATGGTCAGGGGACGGACTCCACATAGCAGCGCAAAGCCCTGACCGGACACAGCATAAGTAACTGTAATTCTGATCACCCTGGACCGGTGAGCAGGGTCAGAAGCGGCAAAGGTGGGGCAGACAATAGCTCCTGGGATCCCACAGACACCTGTATATGTATATACCTATATACAGGGTTTCCGCGGGGTCATAAAAAGTCATAAATTTAACAATAAGAATTTAAGGCCATAAAAAGTCATAAAAACGTTCGGTTTTTCCATACAAAGTCATAAAAACATTTAGGGGCTGTCCAGACGGAGAAGCAAATCACTGTATCCATATACATTTTGTATTGTATTGGCGTTTCGTCCACATGGATCCGGCGTTTTGGGAGACTGAATCCGCTATTATATGTAACCGGGTTCTAAAGTGGATAAATCTGAAACCTTCACCCTTGCGGTGTCGTGTGTACAGCCAATCCGTATATTCTGTGAAAAACGATGATGTCATCGCATCACTTGTCGGCCTCGTCACACGTAACAGCAACAACAATAATGGCGGACTACATGATTGAGTTCGTGCTGCAGAAGCTACTAAGCCTACTAGCTTTATTAAAGCAAAATCTATTGGTTCTATGCAATTGTGGTGAGCAACAAGCGATAATGGACAACCCCATACGCCACATGCTCTTAGATCCACCGCGAAAGAGAACCAGGAGAGCAACCTGGAGAAAATGAATGGAGAGAATTTCCGCATGTCCAAAGCACTCAGAACTCAGTCCGTATATTGAAGAGCAAACAACAAACACGAGGGCACCAATTACTGCGCATGCTCAAAGTCTTCTTCTCCGTGTATAGTGTATATCTGTGGCAGAATTACAGCGCCCCATACTGGTCTGGCATATATACTACATCGTTTTCAGCCGGTCTCAGTGGTTTCGTTTGTACGTAGATATTTCCTGAGACGACGCCGTCTCAAGATCGGATAGGGTATGCACTGGCTTTGTGTGGACATAGCCTTATGGCGCTTTTCCACTACACAGTACCAGCTCGACTCGACTCGCTCGACTCGCCTCGGCACGCTTTTCGCTCCGTTTTCCATTGCAGATAGTACCTCCACAATAGTACCTAGTCGTCATCATAGCGACGCCGCAAGAACCTGTCGTGACGTAATCTTCTACGCGACACACACCCGCTACTCACACACATAAACAATGGAGGAAATCGAGTCTATGTTTTTTTTATCCTCGGGATGTGGCTGTTTCTCACAGCAAGACAGCAAACGTTGTTTCAGGAGAGGCTGAGGGCAGCAAAAGAAACAATGCTGATAACAGGAGAGTTTGGGAATTACTACAGAGTTCAGACTACGAGACGGATCTGTTTTTTCAAAGCCGACGCAAGAGGCTAAGTTATGCTAACGTTTACATATGTGTAAATACTATAAGTTACTACTTACAAAGTATTTGAACAACTTTATAGCTACCAGTATTACGTACTAAAATGTGTATGGTTTATGTGTTTCAGATCTGTAGAACAGCAGATCTACAACAGGAAAATATGTCGAGCACGGGTTGTGGTTGAAAACGCTTTTGGTAGACTGAAGGGAAGGTGGCGTTGTCTCATGAAAAGAAATGACTGTGATGTTACAATGGTGAAATCTATGATTCTTACTTGCTGTGCTTGCATAACCTTTGTGAGAGTCATGGAGAGGACTATGACAATGACTGGGATGCACCTGCAGCAGCAGAGCCTGTGGTGGCAGTGGCACAGGGTGTAGAGGAGGAAGGCAGTGATGTACGAGAGGGTCTGATGCGTTACTTTAATTGCTAAAAAAATAAATACATTATCGTTAAAAATGTTGTCTCTGCTGTTTTAAGGTTATCACAGTATAAAATCTGAAAATACATGGTCAAACCCTTGTACAAAAGCAAACCATCAAAAAGACACTTATTTGTAATAAGTTTCAAAAAGTTTTATTTAACCACACACATACAAATAGAACAAACTCTAATATAAATTCACAAACAACTATATACATGTTACATGTAGTGCAAACAATTTTAAAAAATGCTGTAATTAATTATTACATAATATACATTTTCAGTCCAGGGTGGTGGAACAGCGTCCCCGGTTCAGTGCCTGTACAAGCTGGCCCAGGATTCCCAGAAAGGCCTGGTTGAAGGACGACATTGCAGCAATATCCTCCCTCCTCAAAGCCGCTTCTAGTTCTCTTGCATGTGCTGCATCGTCGAGTACCATCTGTAATGCCGCTCGCTGTGTCCGGTTCAACTCCATCTGCTCCACATCAGATGTCTGCATCTCCTCAGGACAGTCAGATGCTCCTGCTCCCTCTGTCGTTTCCTCCGTCCTGGACAAAAAATAATTACAATGAATGAATTACAATAAAGATAAACGATTTCACGTTTAATTCAAACGTTGTGTGCATTTGAAATTACCATGTGTACAGTATACATACAGTATACAGTACACATGGTACGCACACATTGTGTATGTCTCGAAAGTTATAAAAATACTGAACAGGTTTATTAATGAATCTTGATTCCCATAACTGGGAATGCTTCCTGTTGCTATGCAAGTACATTGACGTTATATTAATAATAATATATGATATACTAATGGGTTATAAACACGATTAATATTAATTTAATTATATTAATAAGTGTATATAGATTCACAGACAACAGGCTAGAAGGTTTTTCTCCTATACTAACCGGTTGCCGGTGTGACGCTGGTGCCAATGGTTCTGGTGCTGTTGTTGATGCCGACGCTGCAGCCGATGCCAACGTGGCATCAGTGGGAGCCACAGAACCATTCTTGCTCGTAAAAGGAATCTTGAATAGAAAGATCATACAAAAGTCAACACACTGAAATAGCAATGGCAGGCAGCTAGCAACTAGTTAGAGCTAAAAGTTAGCGGCAATTGCTATCTGCGACACAAGTTTACAGTCTTCATTGTTATTAGTGAGCTTCAGCTTTCCAAACGCCAGCCTAAAGAAAACAAAACTCTCAAGCAGAGTGCACCTACAGGGTTAATGTAATGTAAACTTAAAACACTTACCGTCCTCCATCAGCGACTCGGAGACTTCTTTGTTTACTCTTTCGTTCCTCGTTGCCCCATCAAGCTCTCGCTGGATCTTCTCTTGACAACCAAACAAAGAAAAGTCTGCACCTCCTCGTTGACCACGGAGCATTTTTCCGAGTTGCCATAATACTAAAGTCTGGGACTGGGTAAATTATCACGCAATCTCTGGCCAAACTATTTAAAAATGGCGGGGTTATTCAGGATACTCCGTCTGGCTCTTGCAACGATGACGCGGTGAACAGTGACGATTCTCTCTGGCCAATCAGCAGTCTGTCGTGTGTTCACGTCACAATTTAGTATCGCCTCAGCCGGCTTAGAACCTCGCCGGAGGTGATACGAAAAAAAGGACCTGGAAGCAGGTACAGGTACAACTTTTACGCAGTGGAAAACCAAAAAAGGCGAGCCCAGTCGAGGCGAGTCGTGCTGGAACTGTGTAGTGGAAAAGCGCCATTAGTCACGTCTTAAATTGATATGCTCGTCCATTAATTTGTTTTTCCATCAAAATGCGCTCGCGGCGGCAATGGCATTTGTTTGGCATTGTTTTGCCTGTTGTAGTTCTGTGTGAGGAATCTGGGTGGATCACACTGGTATCACAGCGCTCCAGAACTACAAGGTCCATGCGGCAGCATACAGACTTGTCAGAAGGACTTCACAGAAACCCGCTCGAACTCCGAATATCATACTCCGAATATATCATACTGTCACTGCTTAGTTTAATTGATCACAATGTGTAAATGTACGTTTAATGATCTGTGGCTCGAAGACGGTGCGTTTAGTAGCTGGCTTAAGCCCGTCGCAAATAAGCGGTATCAAGCCTATTGTACTCTGTGTAAGAAGACGTTGGAGATGTCTAGTTTAGGCATAAAAGCCTTGAAGTCGCATGCAAAGTCGGAAAAGCATATCGTTGCTGTAAAAGGCCTGCAGCGAGTGCGTGCGACCCGTCAGTTTTGTTCGGCTCCGTCACAAACGTTACCCGGTCCAAGTACAGCGCGGGATTCCGTTTCTGTCGCATCCAGTGCCAAACACAGTGGTTTCGGATCAACCTCCACACTGAAAGCGGAGGACCTGTAGGTGTTAAATACTGTGACTAAACACCAGTCGTACAATGGGAACGAGGATATTGCCGAACTTTTCCGAACAATGTTCCCAGACTCTGACATAGCCAAAACATTTTATGCGGAAAGATAAGACCTCATACATCACCCGGTTTGGCTTGGCAGATTATATAAAAAAAGACCTCATCTCCAAGGTCTTGGGGCCTTATGTTCTCATGTTTGATGAAAGCTTAAATCACACAAGCAAGAAGAAACAGCTGGTCAATTTTTTTTCACCATTAAGGGAGACAACTGAGAAAAATGTAGACAGACACTGACTGACTGACTTGTTATTTTGGAAAGTAATGCCATAGAATAATTGTTAATTTACAATGTTACTTTACAATGTTACAATTGTTAAGTGTTTCTGAGAACTCAAGAAAAAGAAGGCGAAGGCTTTAGTTTCTTAATCTTAAGTAAGAAATAATAGAATTACTCTTTACATAATAAAGCTTGTTACTTTCAATGAAAGTCAATAATAAAGACTTTTGAAATGAATTTTAATGACTGAAGTTATTTATCGTAATTTGTGTAGGTCATAAATTCAAATCATAATGGTCATAAAAAGGTCATAAAAAGTCTTAAATTTGACTGATTAAACCCTGCAGAAACCCTGTATATAAAGCGGCACAACATGTGGTGCCACTCACGTCTCTGCTGGAGATGACCTGCTGGGACGTTTTGGAGGCTGATTTCGGCAGGTCTACAAGAGACTGGATGTAAGTACCAAACAGGGATGAGGTGGAGAGTGGCAGATCGAGGATGCGTCTGCTCCTGTTCCTTCAGGGAAGACAGGCTGAGCCACAGGTGTCTAGCGCCTAGACACAAATGCTTGGGACATCCTCAGAAGAGCAGTGGTCTGGACCTCGTCTATCACCGGTGGGTGATGAATCTCGGGCACAATCCATTCTTCTTTTCTTTTTGTATACTCTTCGCTCTTTTAGTGATCTCAGAGGAGAAGACGGGAGAGCGTTGGGCGAGGGAGTTTATATAGCCCCTGAGGCTGTGCCAGGACGTTGCATGATTGGCGCAATGAGTGCTTTGATCTGGCTGGCTGGCACCAGAGAGGTAACCACTAGCAAAGCTCGTAGGTGGGCGTTAACTACCACATTTCTGTAAACATTGCATCTTTCCGTCAGCTTTTATTTGAAGCCCATGGTGATTGTATCTCAAGACATAATCTTTCTCCCACAATGAAGTGTGGTCTCTTTGATTCCAAAGGCCGACAAAGATCCACTTTCTATTGAAAATTGGAGACTGATAACTCTTATGTGCAAATTACTAGCTCTTGTATATGCATATTGCCTGTGGTTTGACAGGTTATTTGTGTATTTATCTGCTTTTATAAAAGCAAGGAATATACATTTTCATACAAGACAAGTTTCTTGGTGGACTACAGTCAGCTAATAGAGAATGAGTGTCTAATATTATTCCTTGATTTTTATAGCGTTTGATTCGCTAGAGCATTGTTTTATTGCACAAACAATGGGTTTTGGCAATACATTTTGTAACATAAGCAAAATATTTTATTCGGATATAACGAGTTTGGTGTCTTTGGGATCTGACGTGACTCATAGCTTCAAGATGTCTTGAGGAATTTGCCATGGATGTCCCATATCCCCAAAATTATTTATTCTAACTACCCAGATTCTCACTTTGTCTATTGTTAATGATTTAAACTTAAAAGGTATTTTGATTTTTGGAAAGGAATTTATGATTAGCCAATATTTTTTATTATTGTTTTTCTACTTGCTAAATATCTTATACATTGTTGTAATGGAGAGACACTCGCCCCTGCTTTGAACATTTTATAAACAAATTCAAACTTTTCTACCCCTCGCAGATATTGATAAAAAGTGGTTGTGCCCCAAAAATATCATCGAACATGTCCAAGTTTCTCTTGTTTTAATATACATTTTTATTTTTGACTTACATGTATTGTGGATCTTCATATGGTTTGATGCTGACTGTTATTGTACTGGTTACTGTACTATGTTGTCACCTCTACAAGATCTTGTATTCTGTGGTTTAGAATTGCTTTTTACCAACTGCGCTCGTCTGCATGGTCTACAATGTCTGAGTGCATGATGGGAAATTATGTCCTGTCAGCGTGAGCATGACGGCTGATAGGACCTGAACGCTGACACTTCACTGCCCCCTTTTCCTCATTTTAATCTATTCCAGACAAATAGCTGACTACAAACCGGTGAAAAATGTTGGAGAATGGAGAACACATTATTAAAATCAACTTAATGAGATGGAATTGTCTTTATTCAAACTTAATCCTTTCAAAGCCAATTCAACAAATAAAATAGTATAATCAGCTGTGTCAATAATTTCAGTTAAGTTTTATTGAGCAAATACTCTCAACACACGCGAGATTTGTACTTCGGACGAGGCTGCGTGATTTGAGCCAAACCACGTTGGTCTCGTCTAATTATTATACAATCTATGGTCTCGTCCCGGTCTCGTCTATTAACTGTCCGACCAGTGACTGTAGAAGGGGCCTTCTACCGTCAATGTGTCCGACTTAAGGCAGCCGTTTTCCCCCGCCCACTGCTGCGGCCGCCTGCTCTCGTCTACAATCATTGACTGTAACAGTGTCCAATCCCGGCGAGGCGCAGTTAATTTCGAACACGCCTAGTGCTGTGTGACCCGGATACTAAAAGCAAGATTAGCTTCCTTCTATTCTCGAAACCTTTCGAGAACTTGCCTTTACGTCTTGTGACCTGCTTCTGACCAATAGGCACTTGGTAAATATTTGTAGCGGTGGGCATCGGGCCGAAGCGCAGGCATTGTAAAACGCGTTTAAATCGCTTCGTTATTAAATTGTAACAATGCCGTATGCTAATCAACCCACAGTAAAAATCACCGAACTTACAGACGAAAATGTGAAGTTTGTCATTGAAAATACAGATTTGGCGTGAGTACCTATTCAATATTAACCAAATGCTTTGTGGAAGGCTAACGGTGGCTAATGTCGTGATAGACTAAAAACAGTAAGGGATTTTGACGTAAACCCATCTGGTACTGTCTACATTCAGCTAGAGCTGCTGGTTTTAATACAGACTCAAACCCCTAACATTCAGATGATATATGGGTACATTTACAATGGCGGTGCTATGTAACCTCTGTCTTTAGTTTAGAACTGTACAAAGATCAGCAACTTTTCTTTGCGTCTCAATCCCAGAGGTAGCTTTTGCATCTTTACACCATTATATTTGTTCGCAGTTTACACTGCAGTGTACAAAACTGTTGGAAGTGGTTTAAGATAAATGTAGTACCTTAAACATTATTATTTTTCAGGGTTGCAAACTCTCTTCGTCGTGTTTTCATGTCAGAAGTACCTACTATAGGTAAATATGTCCCAAGTGATGCTTGTTTCTGCACCCATGTTTATATAAAGATGTAATGGTATTATTTAATCAAAGCAAGGCTTAGCATTGGATAAATACAACCTCAGACAAACAACACATTGTAACTTAACAACTATTGTTTTATTTTATTTATTTATTTTTTTTACATACATTTCCTTCCATTAGATTTAAGGGTTGCTGCCAGGTGCAGATAATGATCACCCCATTGTTTAGTGACTCTTGATTAATTACCTTTTCATGTAATTTTAAATAATCAAGTGTGGTCACAGCTAAGCAAGCAACTCTGAAAGATACGTTTCTACTTTTGTAGCAATTGACTGGATTCAGATTGATGCCAATTCCTCAGTTCTCCATGATGAGTTCATTGCTCACAGAGTTGGTACGTGTTACTGTTTGTGGTCAGGTTTTCGATTGTCCTCTGACTGAAGGTTAACTGTCTTGTCTCTTTTGTTGTCAGGTCTTATCCCTCTCACCAGTGATGACATTGTGGATAAAATGCAATATTCAAGGGCAAGTAAACAGTTATACCCTAAGTGAAAGCAAGATCCTAACATAGGCTTGCTTTCACTGGTAACACAAAGACATGGGCATAACACATCTAATGAGCTGCCTGTGTGTTGGCTGTTAATTTACAGACCCTTCTACAAGCATTATCAACAAAAATATAAATGCCCAACATGGCAACAGAAAGGACATGATCATGTATTTTGATCGATATAACATATGATGTATGTTTAACAAAGTGTTGGACTTCAGTTCTGGTTAGGTTGCTGCTCTGTTGTTTACCATTATCAATATATTTTTTTCATAGCTGTATGTATGTATTTGGCTCTACATAATAGTTTTTAAATACATACGTTTATAATGCTGACATTCATTTTACCTTAAGACAAGATCAGACAGATCTCAGATATCCAATTTCCATGGGTGATTCTGGCGCCTCCTTGTGGTATTATTTGGCCTTCTGTAGACCAACATGTCCAGCAGCTCATGATGTCACCGTCATGAACATCCGTTTGACAGCTCTGAGGCAGTGAATGACACTGAAGGTAGCCATCAGGATTTTTCTTGTGTCTGTGCGAGCAGGACTGCACGTGTGACGACTTCTGTCCTGAATGTTCTGTTGAGTTGACGCTGGATGTCCGATGTACCGAGGACCAGACGCGCCATGTCACCTCACGTGACCTTCTTTCCAACAACCCCAGAGTCATTCCTGTGAGTCCTCCATTGTTTTCAATCGCATCAAGTGTAATGTTAACAGATGTAGGAAGTGACAGATCTGACCCCTAGGTATTACATGCAATTATTTGAGTCATATTATTTGAGTTAAATGTGACCATCATCCCTAATGCTTTGGACTGTGCCTGGAGGTAACACATAACTTGTGACTACTTGTACACTAAACTGTATAAAACTAAAATTGTGCCATGTGTTTTCTGGTCGAGATTAGGTTTTGAGCTTACTGTATTCTCACTGTGTTGTCCAGGTGACCTCCAGGAGTCGAGACAATGACCCTAATGACTACGTTGAACAGGATGGTATGTTCAATCGTTACATCAGTGTCTCAACATTCACTTTGGTATTACTTTGCTCTGTTTCCACTCAGATATTTTGTTGGTTAAGCTCCGTAAAGGTCAGGAGCTACGACTCAGGGCTTATGCCAAAAAAGGGTTTGGTAAAGAGCACGCCAAATGGAACCCCACAGCTGGTGTGTCATTTGAATATGACCCAGACAACGCTCTGAGACATACAGTCTATCCTAGGCCAGAGGAATGGTATGTTGTCTGTCCTATCTTGATGTTTCTTTTAGTTCACAGCAGCTGCTCACACTTGTCACCATATTTAGGCCAAAGAGTGAATACTCGGAAATTGAGGAGGATGAGGTTCAGGCTCCATATGACCCCAATGGGAAACCAGAAAGGTGAGCAAATCCTTTTATTGAAATGTTGTGTATGTTGTTGTGAAATGTTGTCTTGGGAGCCCTGCAGGCAACTCCTTGGTTAATTTAATTCTTAGACGTGTACAACACTAACTCCTCATCTCTGCAGGTAAAAAGTGTGAAACGAATTTGTAGCTAGACCACAAGAGCATGTACAAAAAAAATAATTCAAACATGTTCTGGCATTACTCTGTATTGACAAGCCCATATCAAAACTACAACATGTACTGCAGGTGACTAAACCCAACTTCTGTACAGGTTTTTTTATAATGTGGAGTCATGTGGCTCTCTGCGACCGGAGACCATTGTCATGTCGGCACTGGCTGTCCTCAAGAAGAAACTGAGTGACCTTCAGACTCAGCTGAGCCATGAAATTCAGAACGATGTTCTCACTATCAACTGAGGCAGCTCTAAGACTAGTCTTTCTCACACACTCGGGGAGTAAATGATCTTCTGAAGAGTGTCGCTGCCACAGCACTGATTCAGAAAGACTGATCACATTATGTCACACAAGACTTTATGTACTTCTATTCTTTTTCTTTTTTTTGTGTAAGGCTTACATTGTTAACATTTTGTTAATTGTTCCTTTTTTGAATAAATATTTTTGAGGAACTTATCAGAAGATCTTGTCTCGCTGATTAATTTTCATCATTTGTGTCACTTTAAAAGTAGGTAAAATGTGAAAGAATTCCAAATGTCATATCTGTAAATGTGTGCCAATCCTTATGTCTTCAGTATTTAGGGTGCTGCTACATTGCTTACGTTTTAATTTAACACATGTCTTGGTCAACTGCATTAAAAAAAAAAAAAAAAAGAATCTTCACATCTTTGTTCTCAGTGAGGTCAGCTCCACTCCAGGGTTGGCTTGTGGGACTAGTTTGCCAAAACTCCAAAGGACCAAAAAACACGTCCGAATAAGCCCGGGAGCTGTTTAATCTGGCCACCCAAGCGTTTACTAATATTTTAATGATAATAAAAGACAGCATTATTTTTCCTCTTCCTTCAATTTTCCACAGTGATCAGTGATCACTATACGACATGCTCCAGATGTTAACCTTTCCTAAAGCTAG